>CM060562.1:62681585-63136585 GCA_030625065.1 Alectoris magna
GTGGGGTTGGACCTAGATGATCGTTAAGGACCCTTCTAACCCAACCCATCCTATGATTCTATGAAAATTACATCAAACAGCAGATCTGGATCTATGCTGAACTGTCGTCCTGAAAGCATGGCCTGGAAGTCCTCTAAACTGCAGTCGATACTGTCAAGATAATCCAGAAGTTCAACTCTGGAAGACAAAAACAATACTGTAATATTACATCTACTAAAAGAAGAAAGAAAAAAGAAATCACAGTTAAGCTTTACACAGATATAGTATATCACCTAAACATTTTTTACCAGAACTATGATGACTGCTTTTCATTAGAAATAATCTCCTGGGAAAGTCTTAAACTTACTCTGTAAAGGAGAAGCCAAGTAAGGAAGACTGGTACTCCAAAAGAGAAATCACATTAATGTTAGCATGAGCAGAAATACATCTGCATCTCACTTATTCTAATGGAATCCAATCTGCCTGCAGAAACCCTGCAGATAAATCCTGACATCGACGTCAGTTTAAATGGTGTTATCTACAACATTTCACTGTCAAATTACATTACCAGAATAAAGCTAAGAAGTTCTCAACAGGAGTTACTATTAGATTATTTTGACTTCAAACAGTAATTTCTGATACTTAAAAAAAACAGACTACTAACTTTCCAAGAAGATTTATATTCTGTGAAATTACTCCATTTTCATTGAGTATGGAATCCATCATTGAGACTGGGTCTTCTGCAGTTAAAGTTGACTGGTTATTCAGCTGTACAGCACTTGACATGAGTGGACTTGTGCTGTCACTGACGGGGCTCAGGGGATCATTAGCTGAGACAGCAACCGATTCCGTGCTTTTATCCCCTTGAATTACAGGGGCATATTCTTCCTCATTATCATCTTCCACAATTACGATATCAGGAGAACGACTGCAGCTGTAAAACAAGACAAATAAATTATGAATATTTCATACACTCATTTAAATTTGTACTATTCCATGTTTTTAGTTACTTTACATTTCAGCCAAGCTAAAATATGGAAATTAACTTTCTTTCCTCGTTTTAACAGGAAATACAGCCAGATATTCTAAACATATCTATTTTTCACTGGTATGGCACAGTAACACTCAATACAGTTAATGCAGCTCAGACAGTAAATACTGTTGTGCTAGATCACAATAACAACTATTTTGAGCATATAGGAACTCTGATGTTTTTGCATTAGAACAAGTACAAGCATGCACACAGATGTCAACTATGCATGAAGTAGAACAAAGCATGTAAGATCACCAAACAAGACAGATCACGTGTAGTTTGCATCTTTCTGGTGGAACACAATTTAACTCCGGATTGGCCATAACACGAACAATCTCAGTCAACACTATTACAGTTAATAAAGCTTGTTATGTATACAAGGAAGGTAACCTAAAAACCAAGAAAAACAGTTTTAATTTGCTATCCTCCATATTATCATAGTTTTCTTAACCCTGAAGTAGTTGTGCTACCTACTGAAACCTTATCTCAATTAAACTTTTCTATCAGAGAATGCATTCCCAGATATCAGTTCAACAAACACAACGGTGCTAATTCAAGTATTAAGATAGTAATCTCTAAATTTTATTCCTTGTGGCATAACATAGGTCCTATCAGTACCATGCAACCAAGGAACAAAATTGCATCTTAAGCCCTGAACCAAGTTTGAAGTGCTCATAGGTAAAAGATGAACTACTTCTATAGTGCTAAGTACAAAAAGATAGAATGCAGTCACAAAACGCTTGGGACTACAAAAAACAACAAAAAAAAAGTATCCAAAGTTCTTGAAATTGAACAGTTGTCTGTGTTCACAACCAAAAAATAAGTAGACATAATTGATTCCATCTTTGGACAAACAGCACATTTAACAAGAGTGTAATAATACAGATTACTTTTCACTAGTTTCTATCAACATATTAAAACCTCCTACAATCAATCATGGAACAAATCCAGAGGAAATCCAGTGCGAAGTTGGAGATCATGCTCCGGTATGTGCAAGAGTACTCCAGACACCTGAATTACTGCATACTATTCAGTATTGGAAGCCACTTTCTATGTAGACTTCTAAAGACTTCTTACTTAGAAGAATCTGAAGTGGTATCTTCATTTGTCTCTGGTGTAATGGGAGCACTTTCTTCATCAACCATGGTATTTTCCTCATCAGCCACATCCTCAGTAACATCATAAATAATGATGTCATCTGAAATTTGTTCTCTTTGTTTTAAGCCCTCAGTTCTGTTGAGAGGTACCTGAGAATAATTTTTAAGAATGAGGGGACAGAAGGACAATTAGCTTCAGCATTCTGACAGTTATCACTGTATCTTTCAATACTGCAATTCTACAGAGGTAGAAGGTTTTCCTATACCTTGGAGTTTGTACAGATCTATGTTTGATAGAAATAGAAATATATATATACATATATAAATAATATATATATAAATGAACGAGCAAGCTGGAAAAGAGCAGTTGCAGAAAAAAAAATTTGGCAAGTAATAAAGGTATTCAAATAAATACTAGCAAAGTCAGACAACAAAAGCAACAAAAAGCTACAACGGCAAGACTACAAATGAACTAAAAACACTAAAAAAGTTACTACTAGTCATGATCTGCCATTTATACTTCATTATAAAGCTATGAATACTAGTCCCAAGCTTGAGCACTCATTCTAATAATTTCCCCAGCCAGAATTACTTGGACAGCAGAATATATCTTTCAGTGGTGAGACATTCAAGCAGCACAAGAAGTTGACATCATTCTGCAGGGCTAGGTGCCGCTTTGCAGGTGGATTCCTATTCATGTACTGTGCCTTCTAACTCAAGAAGGCAACAACATAACATACACGTCCTTAACAGCACTATTAGTAAAAGCAACTGCTATCAGCATTTTCCCAAGACACTATACGTAGATAAGTGGCTTCTATGTGATAATATTGAAAAGCGAATGGCAATTGCCAACATGCTTGCTTTTGAAGGAAATGTGGTATACCACTTCCAAAAGTTGAAAGCTCTCAATATTTTTATCCCTATTAAGAAAGCCACGATTTGTCTGGCCCCCTCCACTCCCTCCTTCACCACAACAAATGGTACGCATAAAATAAAACTTACATGATGGTTATTGTCTGCTGGTTCTTTCACAATTTGCTGAAATACATTCGACTTCGTAGGTCCATTAGTGTTCAGAAGCAGAGGCCTAAATCACAGGAAAGGAAGAAAGCCATCTAGGAACTAATTCGTATGTTTTATTTAAGAAAAAACGTCAGTATATTGACTGGATAGCAACTTTTCAAGACCATACTTACCTCTTGCGTTTTAGGCTCACTAGTTGGTTATTCTGGACCAGGGTAACAATAAATTGTACAATCTATGAATAAAAGAATACTATAGTTAGTTACATTGCTCTGTAATTGCTTCTCTCAAGATACCTCCAAAGCAGAAGACTGCGATAACAAACTGAACACTTACTGTGTGCAGTAACTTTCAAGTAGAACTGCTCAAAGAATTAAAAACTAAGGTAGAGCAGAAAGTATTGCTGGTAATATCTTAGAAGAAGGGACTCAATCTCCAAGAAAGTCTTTTTTCACATAGCAAGCAATAAGAATAAATTTGTACCCATCATTTGGTATAGAGAAAAAAAAAAAAAAAAATCAGTAAATTCAACTATTAGAAAAACTCTTATAAGCAATGTAAGGATGTTGACCATATGCGTAACCTCTATCTATCAATACTGTGATCTAGTGAAAGGTTTTTTGGTAAGTTCAGAAAAAAGGACCCATACAGTTGACGATATTCATCAGTTGCCTTTCCCTTTGAAATCTCAGTCTCTCTTCCTGCATGTTTTAATATTAAGAATTAAATGCACGTATCTGGCCTGAACAACGTGAAAAAAAGAAACAGTAATTATCTGCTGTTTACGGTATTACTATAATGTAAATATATGTTAAAAAAAAAAAGAATCTGCAAATTCTTTGAATTTACATCAGTTTTGGTAGATCACAAATCTAAGTGTCAAGCTAAGCTAATGCATTATTAGTGGTTTCTACTCAATAATCCATTGTCCTGATATCATTAGAAATACAAAGCTAGTTTTAAGTGAAAAGAATTTCTAACATAGACAGAAAAACAGTAACGACAAAAATATATACGCATCTACATACATACGTATGTATTTACAAAATAAGTGATGCACAAAGCAATCGCTCACTACCACCAACCAACATCCAACTAGTTCCTGATCAGCAGCTGCTCCTCCCAACCAACTGCCCCGGTTTCATAGTTGTGCACGACACCATATGGTACAGGATATCCCTTTGGCTAGTCTGGGTCAGCTGTACTGGTTCCATACCCCCACAGCTCCCTGTGCACTCCCAGGCCCCCTTGCTGGCAGAGCAGTAGGAGAAGCTGAAAGGTCCCTGACTCTGTACAGCGCTGCTCAGCAACAACTAAAACACTGGTATGTTATCAGCATTGTTTTTCTCCTCAAGTCAAAATATAGCAACATATCAGACACGACAAAGAAAATCAGCTCTATTCCAGCTGACACCAGGACAGTAAGACAGCGTATTCCTACTTCAGAAGCACCCACTGATGGTGTTTGAATGAAGCCCTACCTTCCGAATAACTTGCTGTTGTTTCAGGTGTTTTGCTCTCAGTTCTGCCACTTCTCTCCAAAGAGATTCATTCTCCCTGTTTGAAAAGGATAATTTAAAAATTATATTCTTTATTTTTGTTAAAGAGCAGTTAATTTCATTAAAGCTCTTAGAAATGCTCTACTGATTGTACAAAAAGAAAAAAATCATTTAGCAATCCTTGCAAATAATTATAAAATGGAAAACCAAATACAACAAATATCCTGAAGAGAACTTCCAGCCTCCATAAAACACTTTTCCCCAAGTTAGGCATTACTTATTACATATTACTATGAATTCACCATTTTGGAATTAGGTGTTTTGTGCTCTTTCAAACAATGAAGTTACCTTCTTTTCATTCTAGGATTGCTGCTCAGAAAGTAATGCCTTCTATTTTATTACACTGACTCACGATGTCAGGGGTAGATGTTGATAGTATGGCAGTAGATGCTGAACCACCAATATTCTGTTATATTTTATTGCTGTACAACAGGTGGCAGCAGAAGGGCAGTCTGACAAAATGGCATCTGATATGAAAGTGCAAATGAAGCAATGGTGTGTCACTGAATTCTTCCATGTGGAAAAAATTGCACCCACTGACATTCATTGACACTTGCTGAATATAGAGACCAAACAGTGGATATGAGTACAGTGAAGTGGTGGGCAGTGCATTTCAGTGGTGGTGACAGTGACATCAAAGACACGCCATGTTCTGGATGGCCATGCACTGCTCTCACATTGGGCAAGGAAAAGAATCTCCATCCATCAGCTCATTCACGCCAATCCACAGACTACAACCAAGGAGCTGAGTATGAAACTGACTACAAGCTCCAAGGCATTGAAAACAATGGTCACAACACTGGAATATCTCAAAGTTTGTGCCAGGTGGATCCCATGAATGCTCACTGAGGAACAGAAAAAATACCATATGAAAGTTTATCAGGACCTACTGTACCAATATGAGTCTGAAAGTGATAACTTCAGGGATCACATCATTACTGGTGATGAGATGTAGTGTCACTATTATGAGCTGAAGTCAAAATGGCTGTCCATGAAGTGGCACGTGAATATACCATCAAAGAAAAAAGCTCGAGACACAGCTCTCAGCCAGTAAAGTAATGTGCACTCTCTTCTGGGATAGAAAAAGGGTGATCCTTTTGGATTTCCTGGAACCTGGACCATCAGTTCTGACTGATGCATCAAGACACTGATAAAGCTGAAGGGTCAAACTTCCAGAGTCCGGCCAGAGAAGGCAATCTCCTGCAACATGTAACTCTGGGCTCCGTAACAGTCTGAAGACTGTGAAGCACAATGCCAATCCCGGCTGCATTGTCCTACTGCACCCACTGCATAGTCTGGATCTGGTGCCTTGTGACTTCCACCTGTTCAGGCTGATGAAAGACGGACTGTGTGGGCAACATCTTCCTAGCAACTACAGCAGAACAGCAGCTGTGAAACAATGGGTCACTTCTGCTGGTATAGATTGTTATGAGCACAGCATGCAGTCACTTGTTTTTCACTGGTGAAAAAGTACAGCTAACAGGGGTGACTAGCTTGAAAATAGTGTTCTGTAGTAAATATTGCAGTTCATCATTTATATTACAACTATTTGCCCTCCCTCACACACTTCTTGCTAGAGGGAAGCCATCTATCAGAAACTGTACATCCATCTTGAACAGATCTTTGTAGAACAAGCTCAAGTTTTACACACAGCTATAGGTTGCCTTTAATTAATTCCAGTGAAGGGGTACTTTAGGTGATGAGCACAGGAGAGAGAGCAGCTTTCCTGAAACACTGTCATTTACAAACCTTGGCTGCTTCCAGTACTCACAAGAGTCCAGAACTGCAACAGCACAAAAACTGTTATAAAGTGACCCTTGTTATCTTACCCACGAACCTTGTTGTTTCTGACAGCTTAAAACACATTCATCAGTAGATAATGAATATCAAAAGCTTCACTACATAAGGAAAGACAACATACCGCCCTTCCTTCTTCCATAGTTTAATTTTCAAGACATATGCCAAAAAGCAATGAAAATCTCTCCACCGGTGTTTCATGTTTTTAGGGAACCTTAAGCTCAGTTTTCATAAACAGTTGTTGATACTCAGTAAGATGCAGCTTAGTAACAGTTTGAGGATTAATATGTCCAACAGTTTAAAGACAGAGTTCTACCACAAATTCAACAACAGGCATCAGAGATTCTCAACCTTCCCACTGGCTTTAGGTACACAATTCCTAAGATTGGGTCTTCTGATTTAGATGCAGTTTTACTTAAATCTTAAAACTCACTGAACAACAACTCAGATGTCAAAGACTAAACATTGCATCATTTAATCTTTGCAAACAGTCCAGACGTTAGAAACCAGACATCAGTGCAGCCAGTCAGCCCTGCTCTGAGCCTGGTTTGAACTTGATGGCCTCCTCAGGATTCTTCCAACCCAAAGTCATACATGACCCAACAGAGTGAATAGGAGCCTTTTTAATCTAGACTGGCCAGTTTCTAATAACGACCCTTCCTAGACAAAGTAAGTCTGCCCTTCAAATTTCAGTAATTAGAACTGAAGGTGCCAAGTGAATGAAACCATTTACGTCTCAAAACTTGAACTTACAAATTATCTGTGCCACAGAGGCAAGCAATTATTTTCTCAATTTGAAGTCCTGGAGATAGTTACCATTGAGATACTGTGATCTGCAGTGCAAGAGCTTATCTCTGTTTATGCTGTCTTCATCTACATGCTCGATCTACACACTCAGATATTTCTGACTCACATTGCTCACACTGTTAGCAATAAAATAATTATTAAACAGGAAATAATATTCTAAAAATACTCAATTTTAGATGCTATATATCTGTGATTGTAACTAATGAATTTCCAAGTTAGATTTCCAAACAAATTTTCATAAGGATTAACTGTCCTGTAATTTCGGCACTGAGGGAATGAAAACGGCAAGAGGAAAATAAAAAGCAATGAGTAAAAACATAAATCGGAAAATATCACAAGTAATTTGCAAAAACCAAACTACCTCAGACTAAACACAGCAACTAAGCATATTTGGCGTATGCTAACAACTTAGCTGAATATTCCACCTCAGCAGCATTAAGGAACTAGTATTAAAGATGGTTCTTCAAACACCAATTTTGCCTATTACTTTTAGTCATATTTAAATATTCAATTTTAATGCAAATCTTTCACTGAAATTTATCTTCCTATACAACAGTAGTTCAAGTTAGACACTAAGAAATCAAAATTAGGTCTTACATTTATGTCACATTTGTTCTCCAAAATCTATTACCAGAATCGCTCCATTTTAGGTATCAGCTGTTGACAGAGCATTTACCTTTTCAGGGCAGACAATCGAGATTCAATAGTCTCTTGTTTAATCTCCACTTTCTGAGCACTACTTATTATTTTGGAGAGATCCTCCTGGCTTATCTTGTTTTCTTCAGGTCTTGAAGAAGAAACCTTTAAGAGATGAGAATCCAGAAACAACACATCCCTTTACTCGCTGTTAATTACTATTTTCTTTTGAAGATCAAGTAAAACTTCTCTAGTTCTGATATCCAAGCTAAAGTCAGTAATAAACCACACATCAAATACGTAAATACAGAAACAGAGAGACTTCTTACAACAGACGCCGTATCAGCATTATAAGCATTTGTTTACGTTCAGATTCTCCAGGCATAGTACTCATCACTCTACATCTTCAAATTAACCCAGTGCTAACAAGCACATCTCCCTCACCACAGTTGTTGCGTTTCTGTTTGGTATCTACTCTTATACGCCTGATTCTCATTAACAGCAGAGCAAATTTCAGAAATGTAATAGCAGCTCAACAAATATGTTTATATGTTTGCTTCCAGCTCTCCTGGGCGGGAAGCTTACTTCTTGCAGTAGCTATGTTCTGAAACAAGCAACATAAAAAATAAATTGTTACATTAATGATGGTAAAGTTAAAGCACGCTCTGCCCTCTTAACACGTATCTGTTAAACCTTCTATTTGCATAACTCGTTTTTGCTGCCTGTTAAACTCACTATGACAGAGAAATAATTAGCTAAAGCAGTCTAGTCAAAGCCCCCAAAATAACTTTAAATAAATCAGAACATACATGAAAACTCCACGTGGGCTTACAGTCCCACAATTAAAACTCGCCATGAACTTTGCTATTCATTTACAATCACTGTAGTTAGTTCATATACTGAGTTTTCACTAACCTTCCTTTTAATGTGTTCCAACAAGTCCTCTCGACCCTGCTTAAAATATGGGTGCTGAAACTCAACTAGACCATCTCGCTCCAGTTTGACAATCCCAGAATCAACATGAACAACTTTACGGAAGCCATCTTTAAAAAGACAAAAAAAAAAAGGAAAGAGGAAAAAAAAAACCTCATCACTCAAAACTCACACGAAAGAATTCAAACTATATATATAACTATATACTGCTCCAACCGTCCTTTTATCAGTTTTGAGGATGAGACAGTACTCTAAATTCGACAACACAGTGGAACTGTTCAAAGGAAAATAACACATAACTAAAAACATCCAGGATCTTTAACTGTGACAGAAACAAACAAAATATGAGAACTTACACATGTTGAGTTGTCTGACAAAGCTTGCCATGTTGTTGTGCTTGAAGTACTTAGGCAGAATCTCTTTTGCAAATCTCTGTTCATCCAACACCAAGAAACTCTGGCCATTCTAAAATGAGAGACATAAAGCTACTTAAGACTATTGTAGAACACACTCTGGACTTGCAGAATTAATCACCGCATAGGAATGTTTCCTTTGTGCATGCAGGACGTAACTGATCTGCTTGCCTGCAGTTTTCCACAACAAAAGCGTATAACTGCAGTTGCAAAGCAACAGAGAACTACCAATTTGCATTGCCATCCATATCTAAAGGAGAACATTTCCACTGCTTCTCTCCACACTTCCTCAAGAAATTAATTAACAAGTTTACCAACAAGCACTGGTTTCACTACAGAACACCATCAATTTTATACCTACGAGCTTAAAAATCTTGAGAGGGAATACAAATACAGCAAAGAGACCGTACAAGGTCAAAAACAAAACTAAACAACCCTGCAAATCACAGCTGAAATCCCTTTTGCTACCCAGCATAGAAGTATGACTAGTTTGTTAAGACTCACAGACAAGATGGAGCCGTCAAAAACCTGAGCTTGTCCACAAGATTTCAAAATGACCAAAAAGCACTCAAGACAATAATTCCCCTCCTGCGTGCCAACTCTGAGAGGATCGATCTTTTACCCAATAAACTGATTCTCAAATTACATCCACGCACTGAGACAAATAGAAGCCTCCATTCTTTGTTCTTCAATAATCTTGCTCCATTAACTAAAGGACAAGTAATCGGCAGAATGAGAATTAGAGGCTTCAAACTGGCAGAGGTTTTATCTGCAATCTATTCATAATATTCTCACCTCACCTATCATCTTTGACAAATGCCAACACTTACGCTCCATCTTAGAAGCCCTTCAGTTCAAGGAGCCCCACTTGCTTCCTACCTGCAGATGCCAGCAGCTGCACGCCCCCCAGTAAAGAAGCTTCAAGAACCAACTATGAGACCATGTGAAGATTGCTGATGTGGGAACTCACTTTTGACAAATGAAAAACTTCCCAGTAATGCACGCCTATCTCCTGCTGAGAAATACGCAGTGTAAAGAAAACGGGAAGTAAAAGTAAGGGCAAGAAGAGATAATTTTAAGTTAACCTAACTCACTAACTGTAGGTTTTAAGTGGTGCTACAGCGACCTGTAATGCCAGCAGACAGCTTTTGTGCAGCACCGAACTAAATTATCACCTTGAAAAATTTCTAACCTACTGCAAAAAATTAGGGAAGTACTTCCATTGTTCCTTGTTGCCCCGACGGTTGCTTACATCAATGCTGTAAACAGATGCTAATGTCCAGCTTTAACCCAGTGAAGCATTACTGTGTACCTGAACACGGTTCTCAAGTCCGGTTGTTACTGACAAGCAGCATATAACAATTTCTATATACTTTATTTGTTACTCCTGCTACCCATGCCTCCACTAAGACTGTGCAGTGTTTGTCACAAGTTAATGATGTGCACGGCACTAAACTTGTCAGCCCCTTCACTGCATGCAAGCAGGCAGTTACTCCCTGCCTTGCAATACTTGAACACACTTCAAAACCCTGCAATCTGATAACGCTATTTTATTATCCATCACCGCAGCCTGCATTCTAGCACAAGGGATTCAAAAAGGAAGGACATCCTTCTCAGGTTTTAATTCTATTAAATTGAAAGGATCGACCCAATGCAAACACACATCAGAATGGTAACTACAGGTTCCACGACATCAGATGACTGAAAGCAGCAGCAGCCCAACTCTCGTCCTGCGTCCGCACCCGACGGGCACTCAGGGAGTTTCCTCAGAGGTGATGCTCGCCCGGCTCCGTCCATTGAAGATGCACAACACATCCGGGCCACCAGAACAAAGGCCGCTACGGGCCGGGCGCGGAGCAGCCCCGCAGTTACACCGCGTGCAGGTGGCCGCGGCCGGCGCAGCCCGAGCGCGGCAACTGCTACCCCACGTGGCCGCCCGGCCCAGCCGGGATGGGGGAGCCGGTGGCCGCAGGGAGAGACGTAAATACGCCGTTCCCCCATCTTCCCCGCACAATTCGCAGCCGTTACACAACTCCACACGCTACGGACGAGCCACGGCGGAAGGTACCACTCCGCTGTCAACGCACGGCGCACGCCGCGTGCCAGCGCCAGCCGAGCCCGTGCCCCAGCCCGTGCCCCGCGGCGGCTCCCCGCCCCAGCCGCACCCTGGCAGGCTCCGCAGCCGGAGGCAGGGCCCAGGCCACGGGCTGCCACCCGCTCTCGTCACTTCCAGCCGCACGCGGTGCCCGGATAACCGCGCCGGGGTCGCTCCCCCCACTGAGGGCCCGCCCGGCCGCGCCCGGATTTCCCGCCCCACGTTGCCCCTACTGAGGCCTCCTAAGGCCCCGGCTACCTTCCCGGCCCCCACCGTCCAGACACGACCGGCCTCCCACAGCCGCGGGGCACGCGGCCGGGGCGGAGCGACCAACGGCCCGGGCTCGCGCCGCCGCACCTGGCTCCAGGTGATAAGCTGGTTGCTGGGCGCCTCGCCCACCAGCGCCCACAGCTTGCTGAGAAAGGCCGGCACCCCGGCGCCGGCGGGGGGCGGCTGCTGGGCCGGCGGCTGCTGCTGTTGCGGTTCCTGCTTCATTGTCGCTCGAGACCTCCGCCGTCTGACCGGGGGAGGGGCGCGGGAGGAGGGCAACCAGCGCCACTCGGCCCCACCCCTCATCCCGCGCGCTTGCGCACAGGGCTGCCCCGCATGCGCGGCCGCCGGCGGCCGGAGCGCCTGCGCAGCATTCAGGCACCTCCCCGCCCCTTCGCCCCCCGTGTTTTACATAACGGGCCCACGTGCGCCGCCCTCACGTGCCACAACAGCGCGCGCACGGCCGCACACCCGTGAGGGGCGGGGCTTGGGGCGGACACGGCCTCCCCATGCAAATAAGAGCAGGGCGAAGGCCAATAGGTTCTCGCCTGATGCTCCGGGGCGGGCCAGGGGGAGCCGCAGGGGCGGGGCCAGGGGGAGGAGGGGAGAAGTAACGGGGGAGCGCGCTGTCGCCAGACCTTGCTTCCAAGGTGGGCTGAAGGCCAGTGGAATAAAGCTGGGTATCTACTCATGTAGCTTGCTATTTATTGTGACATCATGTATACTTAAAACCTCAGCAGCATCGGTTTCTTCCTCGCGGTAGAGAAACGGGCAAGTCCCACAGCAGCCCTGCCCTCTCTTAAGTGAATTTTGGCAACAGGTATCTCAGCTTTGAGATGGAATCTTGCTCTATAGCACAGTTTCATATATACTAAAAACAGATGTCACAAAGAATAACCCTCATATAGCAAAGCTTTACTATTACGAATGTCATCTGCCTTCCCTCAATACCAATTTTTTTTTGCACTGCAGTGGTACCCACACAATAGGTCAATAGGGCTATCAATAGTTGAATCAGCCTGTATAAATTCCACTGACATCAGACCCTGAGTAAAGTCTAAGTCAGCTTTCCACACACAAGCCTACAGATTTTCCTAAAGACAAGAAGCACAATACAAAACAAGCAAGTGAAAATGACATGAGGGCAAAGGTATTGCCATGAAACCTGTCACTTTACTCTTCTTTTTGTGGCCGCAGTACGTGACATTCAAAGGTTGCTGCATTGCTGCTGTGATAAAAACCACATCTTTCTTGGCTACCTTAACTCTCAGACACTTTATGATGTTTCAAATTCACTTATTTTAATTATTTGGCTATATTGATCACAGTGAAGGCAAAAGACAAAGCAGTCACAATTTCAGAGAGCTTTTAAGAGGTTGCTCTTCCAAAGTAAATATCTTCTTGGTTTTGTGCTGTCCTTGTGCAGTTGATTCAGGTACTGTTCATTTTATTTGGATAGCCACATGATCTGTTGATTGGTTTTCCTTCTCCACATACCCTGCAGGAAAAGCAGATGGCAGACTCAGCACACAGGATATCCAATGGACTACGCTGAAATAAAGACTGACAGTAAGTTTTACAATTAAATAGCTGCTCTAAGTAAGAAGTTAATTTTCATTCATGATAGCAGCTTTTGTTATTTTAAAAAGAAAAAAAAAAAATAGACCTACCTACAGTCATATTTATTACTAACCCTTCAACATGTCTTCCTATAAAAATAGCACAGAAGTGGTATTCATTTCCTCTTTACTTATGCATAAGGAATACTTGTTTCAGTTGGACAAGAACTCCTAGATCCCACGAGAATGCTCAATACACCTTAAAAGATTATTTTGATTTTATTATGAGTGAAAGTCGCAAGCTGAAAAATGGCGTGTTTTAAACAAGCTGAGATAACAACTAATTAAGTGCAATCAGCTTCTTAAAAAGAAAAAATCCACTCAAATGCTTGAAGCCATTAAAGTTTGAAAACGAGATTAAAAAAAAATAATCTGAGCCAAAACCAATTGTTAATGTAAGAAGAAATTCCAAATTCAGGACAGACTATTTGATCTTCAAGGCTTCTTGCAAAGCTAGTTATCTTTACTGAAGCTTTTGGAAGCTTTCAAGGAAGAGCAGGGCTTCCATTGCTTTACTCTTCCCAAAAACACAGAGGAGAAACTCCTCACAAAGTGCCAGCAAGCAATTTTAACCATGTACTTGAAAAGTATAAATAAGTGTCCTTAATAAGTTATAAAAATAAATAATAAGTTATACTAATTAGTCTGCCTCCTAAAGGCTAGAGAAACTATTTGAACAGACAACACCCACCTGCTCTGTGGTTATGGGCCGTTGTGTGTCATTCCTACCCCACTAATGGTTATTTAAGAACACTCTTCGGCTGGTTTAGACTAAGAAAGATTCAAGACTGAAAATAAAACAAACAAAAGTGGTTAATCTCAGCCTGATTTACCTGAACCTGAACAAGTAGAACTTTATTTTTCTGTATCTGTGTCTAATCTACTCTTGTTCGTTGCTTTGTTCAAGTTCCTATAAGTTTAAGGCAAAAGAAAAGCTAATTAATACCCAGGAATGTAACTGAAGTGGCTAGTTTTTCTGTATTGTGAGATGCTGGAGAAAGTAGTGACTCACTGTAGTTTTTGTAGGATTCTTTTTTTCCTTTCCAGTTTGGTTAAAATTACCATTGTAGCAACCACACACTGCTGTTCAAATGAAACTGAAATACTATCTGTGTTCCAACTGCAATTGCAACTGTCATCATCTTTGTTTAGTTAGCAATATGTAATCAAGCTGTTTTTGAAATTGCTATCAGTGTTGTTCCTTGCTAGGCTACGCATTCTTCCCCGCAAAAATTGGCTATTACATTGAGAGTACATGTTAAAAAACAAGACAAAGCCAGCAGCTGGAAGTTTACCTAGAGGAGAGGAAAAGTATAAAAAGAACTGCAATCAGCTCCCACTGTCCCCCTTCTTCAGGGACATTACAAATAACAGATTAAGATTACTTTCATTTTCCCACTGATGATTAAGGTTCTCCACTTGGCACTGACAAACAAGTCTCAGGATGTAGCTAGCTGTATTTTAAGGTTTTTGTTTTGTTTTGTTTTTAAGGTGGTCACACACACACCACGAGGATGTTCCACCTACACATTTACTAGTTACATTATAGAAGTCCCATAAGTATAATAATCTTTTGCTCTTCCCACCTACGAAAAAAATAAGATGACTTTCCCTCATGTTACTGTTCAGAAAGAGCTGTCTAGTTCTCTTCAGCTAGGTACTGTTCCTTCAAAACTGTGCAGGGAACACCGAGCAATCTCCAAATGGCTGTACGATTGATAAGCATTTTTCTCTCCCTAAATGCCATGATACTCAGTCCCTTCCACCCCCTCTCCACTGTGCCACCTCTTGCAGCACACTGCAATATTAAATCAAGGCAAATGGGATTAAAGGGATTACAAAAAAAACATATTTAACTTGGATCAATTCTATAATCCAGTTCAAATAATTCTCATGCAAAAGCAGTTGCAACTTCCCAATGGAGAGAAAAGTCTAGGAGTGGAAGTGAACAGCTAAGGAAGCATGAGTTAGAACAAATACCTTCAGGTTTCTCTCCTCCCAGCAATGGATTCATGAGGAAAGGCAGAAAGCAATAAAAACATGATGATTCTTGCTTCCCACCTGATTAAAACTGTAGAATGAAAACGAGGCTAAGCCCTTTTCCAGGTATTTTGCTAATCAACAGACAAGTGCCAGAAATGAAATGTGTCAACAGGAAATACAATATTAGAAAACTCAGCCTTGGGTTATAAGAAATATTTTAATGTTAAATAAATAGCATGCAGAAGAACACAATTCAGCTTCCTAATAGATGTTCTTCATTTTCACATCTTTTACTGTGATGTCTGAATACTCAATCTTCATTGAATGAATGCATTCCAGAAAGAAAACATAAACATAGAGGTTAGTTGCGTGATAAAAGAATGCATAGTTTCAGTCATGAAAGCCATACTTCTAGACCAATTCAGATTTTTTTTTTCCAACACTAAAACCAAGCATTGCAACATAATTCAATCCCAACACACTAACTGCCATGCTAGTGTTAGAAAACACCTGAAGTTGTGGAAGACATTTAGGCTTAATTATCTTAATTACACAGACCAGTTTCTTTCCATAACTATTCCTCACCACTAGCTTCAGAAATCCTGCTGGCTTCAGAAATCTTCGAAAACAGTTGAAAATCTTCTGATTACTATTGTAAAAGCTGTGTGTTTAAAGAGGACAATTAAATATGTTGTAAAGCTAGCACTAAATCCTGCTTTTTCTGTGCATTTCTATTGAAGCCTGTACAAGTTAGCATGTAAGTAAAATGAAATCACTGTGTAATAGTTGTAATGTTATGCAGTGGTTAAAACCATAACAAAACACAGATGTACTCAAATGCAGCCAGGGTAACAAGCAATCAAATACAGAACACTGCTTTTCTGTACCTATAGACATAAAATTACAAGAGGTTAAGTCTATTGATATTTTGTTTTAAAGGTACAAAAGCTTGCCATTACGTCTGTGGATTTGTACTGGAAAAAGGAAAAACATCATCTATAACCTGACACTCAATAGCAGCTCATAACTATGGCTAAACCAAGACGTTGTAACTTGAAAAAGAGAAAACACACTCTTGTATACTTGGTTGCTAGGTGACCACTAAGTACAGAGCACTTCTTTCAAACATTCAAAGGCAGGAGAGGCCACAAAGATCAGACATACAGGCTGTAACTACAGTTTGTACAGGGTGACTAGTTCTGTACCACTCTTTTAACCTCACTGTGAGGAGAGGTGTTGTACTTACCCTGCAGAGCAGCCGTAACAAAATCAGCCTCTGTTGTAGGAACATCAGGACAGAACATAGGAGCACAGTTTGGATATATGCTGTATACATTGCTGCTAATTATAAGGATCCCTGGGTCTTAATGGAGTGGACCAAAACATGACCCAGGAGATCCCCCTCATCCTTCACTTCTGAGACAGATTTTGATTGCCTCTAGACCGAGCTGTGCTTCACCCTAAACTTTTCGTGAAAACCTTGAAGACGACAAGGACATTTCTTTAAATCAAAGGATAATCTCTTTTTATCTTCAGGGAAAGACCTGTTTCACTGCAATAAATACCTGGCTGTATTTAGGTCAGTTCCAGCAGAAATCAAGAAATCTCTTAAAGAACAACATCCGAGTGCCACCTGGCTTTATTACAGAAAGCTCAGCAAGTGATAGAACAAGAAGCTGGCCAGAAGTTCAAAAGTATAAAACAAGCAAACAAAAAAACCAACCCACACAAATCCAAGGATCAATTAGGAGTCCCAGGTATTTATTTACATGTTCTGTTACATTTATAACAACACTCATCTCTCCAAAATGAAATGTTACAGAGCAGCCATGAACACGAGAAATACCTCCTGTATTGTGCTGTAAGTTGTGGTATTTGGGGCAAGGTGTCAATTTCTTCTTTCTTCAGAGGCAGTGAACACAACCAGTCTGAGGAATTTCCATCAACACTTCAAAACAAACAAACAAACAAACAAGACCAACATTATCAGCCCACAGTAAGCTCAGTTCTTCCAGAAAATATTGTTTTCAGTGTGTAGAAGAAAACAAAGGCCTGAGAGACTCTCTCTTCTCGAAATAAATAAATAAAATGAGGCAGCATTCCAAAAAGGCTGCTGTCACTGCAGTAATGCACCAGTCCACATCTTTAAACAGCCAAATAAATTATCCTGACGGTTTAACAGTTAAGACTTCCAAGTTCAGCTGGATAGAACTCCAGCTTCTGACTCATGTTCACTAACAGGACAGCTGGAGAGGTTAAAGACATCTGACGAAGATAGTTTGAGTCTGCTTAAAGCATATAATCAGTAAGATTTTAATCTGAGCCTAATCCTTCGAATGCCCATTTGAGATAACTCATGTGAATTGGACAATGTTATATTTCTGGGCTAGCACAAGGATTTGAAGAAAAGGGTGCATCACAAAGGAAGGGTGTGCAGAAATAGGTAAGATATACGTGCTTTTGGGAAGAAAAAAAAAAGGTGGATTAACCACAATTAGATACAGATGTGCCAGAATGACACATTATACATAAGACTTACTGTCCTGAGCAATCTGCCAAAGAAGATCCAAGCCTGGATACTGTCTTGGATGGTGGTGGCTCAAATGGTGCTCGTTTGAGTGCTGAAGGGTTCTGACTTACTGTCTGCCTTCACCCAGTTCCATTGGTTCTGCCTACTTCTTTCTTGATGGAATCTAGATCTGTGCCAGTTATATGGTAGTTTCTGCTCACCCCTGACCAGCTGTTGATGAGAACAATATGTGCATTTACAAGTTTAAAGCTGACAAACAGAACAGAAGTCTCACTTCAAAACCTCCTCTACGCTGGGGGGAAGAAAAATAAAATCACACAGTGTTAGAAAATACAGGTTACAGAATTATTACTATATTGAAGATTGTGGGTGGATGCTGATCTACTATTCAGATACTGATCTGGAACTGGCAAAGACTACAGAGATATAGCTATGAACAATTGTTTCCACGAGATTTATCAAATGAAGCATGCCACATACTGACAACAGAAAATAAATACGAAATTAAGAAATTGTAGCTGCACATATGAAATGAAAGCTCAGCAGTTAGACAAAAGGATTTACACTGCAAACAACAAGAACCATCATGAGCTGACAAGACATTGAATGCCAGGTCAGTTCTATTTACTATTTTATCTCTTCTCTAAAGAGAAAGCTTGCTAAGGCAATTTATCAGATCACTGGCATGGAAATAAATGGGGGGGGGGGGGGGGGGGGGGGCGGGGGGAGATAAAAAAAAAAAAATCACTACATCTAGCTCTGTCACCAGTTTTCCCCACTGCCAGATCACAAGATCTTAGATTCTTGCTTAACAGCAGGTTAAGTGCAAGGCTCTCCCAGAGCAACCATTACTCTGAAGTATGCTCAATAATCCTAAGGAGTCCACTGCTAAAAACACAGCTTGTGAGTTACAGAATAGTTGAAGTTGGAAGGGACCTCTGGACATCATCTGGTCACCCCTACTCCACTGAAGGAGGGCCACCTACAATAGGGTTCCCAGGACATCATCCAGATGGATTTTCAAGATGTCCCAGGAAGAAGACTCTACAGCCGCTCTGGGCAACCTGAGCCAGTGGCTCATGAATATGTTTGCAAATGTATTACATATGTGTATCTTAACCATTTAAATGTAAAACCTGAACACTGAGAGTGCGCTTGATTTGTCAAGTCACCTAGTAAATACCATGAGGAATAAAGGAATGCTGCATTCTAACACCACACTGGGATTAGAGTGTTTGATTCCCATTTCGGGGTGACACCCAGGCTGAACAGCCGCTCCACATAAAAGAAACACTCCAGCCCCCTCATCATCTTTGTGGCGCTACAGTGGGCCACAGTATGTCCTACATAATGTACAGTGATCCTACCAGTATGTCCATGTCTCCCTTGAATAAGGGCCCAGAACTGGACACAGGCTCCAGGTGTGGCCTCACCAGTGCTAAGCACTGAGTCAGTTACAGACACCTCTGAGCTTGTTAATACTGTCAGATCAGTAACTACTGAGATAATGCAGGAAAAGGCGGCAACCACTGCTATTTCTCAACTACAGGCTTATTCTACCAAGTCCAAAAATAACATTTCATTTTGAACCAGGATTATCCAGTGAAAACCAACCACCTGTCAGAATATATAAATTACTAGCTCAATTATATCTAACAGGCATGCATCTGCTTCCAGCCTCCTTCATTTCACCATGACTTGCAAAAACAGAATAAAGCAAGACACTCAGATTCTTCTTAAGTCACACAGGACTGATTTTACACTGCCTCCTCTCAGTTCTACACAGCCTCAATCTTTGAGTATCTCCATTCCACCAAATACTAGGCATTTAGCAGAAAAAAAAAGTAAAATCAGATTTGCTCCTAAAGGTGCTTTCAACATATGACAAGTATTTATTTTAGATGAAAAGCTTCTATTAAAAGTCGTAGTTAAAAACTGGAAGTTACCTGATTTTGGAGGTAGTGTTGGAGCACGTTTGGGCCAAATACACAGCAAATTTTCCAGGTTTGATTTTTATTGTTAATGACTTAACACAGTAGTATCTTTGCATCATCATTCTGTGTGTTCTTAAAAACATTTATAGACAGATGGACTGCAAGGAATGTGAACAAGGAAAGCCAGCTCATGCTGTAGGGAGGAACACATGGTTCTGGCATACTAAAAATAAAAAGAAAGCATTAATACACCATATGCTGCAACAGCGAGTAACATTATTTAGATATGTTCCAATAACATTAGCGATGGTAGAAGTTCAGACCTAGTAAAAACAGTTGACTTGTCAGCTACGTGTTCTTTCACGTGATTCACTGTAAAAACTCATTTGTTTATATCTAACAATTCAGTTCCTTTCATTTTACACAAACATTAGGATAATATGCCTAGATAAAGGGTTATCCTTGTGAACAAACTTATTAGACATGTCAGAAAAATTGAAATGCATCTGGCAAAACAAATTTCAGTTTTTACACGGACCACGACTCAAATTATTGGCCTTGCACTGCAGCTGCAGTATCTGCCTATGCTGAAAGTTCTGTTTTAAAGTCTGCATTAACACTACTGTGATTCTGTGAACACTACAATGTAGACACACATTCCATCTCAAGCCGTGCAACAGAAGCAGTTAAAAGAAAAAAAAAAAAAAGGGGAGCTCTTCACTAAAGTAATTGCTTGTAAGATCCTTTGTTATCACAAAGCAAAGTAATTTCACCTCTGGTAATTCTCAAGTAACTTCAATAGTTTGGAAACCACAGGCAACACAGGTCTAAGGACATAGCTTGTATAGAACATAGTGAGCACTCACATTCTCCCCCCTCCCCCCCCCCCCCCCCATGCTTTCAAACTGAGAAAAGCAATCACAAATGGATTATTTTTTAGAATGTGTCAGTTAATGATCTTCTGGTCAGGGAGAGGGCTAAAGTGACTTAGGAGAAGCAAATCTTTTAAGCAATAGAAACGCTTCAATTTGCCATACAACAGACAGGATCTACTGACAGCAGCATGGGTGGGACTGGGTGAAGGACTTTAAATTTAGTGCCACCACATCCCTGGGCAAATCTTAATTTGTTCTTCCACTTTATAAAATGATGGTAGCTTCAGGACTGAGAGCAAAAGTTCTCAATCTCAACCTTGCTGAAGTGCTCATTCATTATTATAATAACCAACTCCAAGTAGATACACATGAAGGCAATCACATTTTCTACAGTTTTTCTTCTTTTTTCTTGGTGTCAAAACAGAGGTCTGCCAATAAACTTTAGTCGTCTCCTTTGCGTCAAAGTCATTGAAGCAGAGAATCAAAATAGGATCCCTTTGCTCAACAGCTCTAACTGCAGCCCACCAGAAAACAGGCAGGGAGGAAATGCAATAGGTTTACATTCCACATTCCACATTCAAAAGCCTCAGTAAATCACCATTCTGCAGCTTAGCCTGCAAAGTGACCTAACATCAGCAAAAACACGCTTAAGAATGTTTTCATCAATGACATGTATTGAGGAAAGGTAGATTTTAAATAAAAGACCCACGGTTTAGGTTTTGTACATTTTACCTGAAGGGTCTTAAGTACACTGAACGTAGTATTTAGAAGAATAGCTGATTCAAAGCAGAAAAACTCCCCATTTGTCTTCATTCCAGAAGATAAGTTTTGTTGGCATTCAGTGATTATCCAAAGTCTGGAGAACAAAATAAAATCAAAGCAACTCAGTGATTTATTCAA
Source organism: Alectoris magna (assembly GCA_030625065.1). NCBI lineage: Eukaryota > Metazoa > Chordata > Aves > Galliformes > Phasianidae > Alectoris > Alectoris magna. The sequence goes on from CM060562.1 coordinate 62,703,072, forward strand.
TACTATATAGTTTATAACACAAGAAATTATTCAAGTGAAGTTTCAATTGTTCAATTAACGTGAAGAGACTACTTCTACAGGCACAAACAGGGAAATGAGGATACTTAACAGCAACACAAAGTGCTAAGATGCCCCTGCTTCAACGTTGCTAAAGGGACAATGGAATGGACAGATCTCCTGTAGTTTGCTTTATCTCGGTGTAGATATTGCAACATATGAGGACTTCGTACTTCAGTCACCGTTAAGAAATTGGTGGTCTATATTAAAAGATCAGCATCAAGAAGGACTAAGAATAGGCCTCCTAATACAGCATTTCCAGATTCAGAAATTTGATACAGTGGATTTATGAAAATTCCTACTCAAAAGAAAAGGATTTGTGACATTCTGATTATAACCACTGCAATGAATCCAATTTTTGTTATTTAACAACAGTTAAATTTAACTGTTAGATTGTTACTAAACTGTTAATCTTAGCAACTGTTAAGGAACCTTGGTGAGCAAATAGTCAACCTTCTCATTCAAACAGCTTGAGCAGAAAACAATAGCTTAATATTCATCACTGACATGCAACCCTCTGACGAATAGAGTTACGAAGCCACCGCATTATTTCTCCTGCTACATTTTCACCAAGGTACACTTTTTCTGTAGTCTTCCAAAAAACTCATTTCATCCTCGAAGGCTCCAAACTTCATTTCAATCAATACTACTTAGTTGTGCTATAAATTTTCACTGAATAAATCTTTTCAAACCAATCCAGAAAACAGATCTGATATTTCAGAATTCAGTATACAACTAAATAATCCCAGGTAACAATCCCAAGAATTTCAAAATGAAGTTTTCTTTAAGTACGTTCTATCCTTGCTTACAACCCCATGTAACACTTAAGTAAAAGATTAAATGCAGAATTCTTCCTCAGTATTTCAGGTAAAGCATTAAAGAGCAGCACTAAATACAAGTATTAAAGTTCAAGAAATTAATATTTTCCTAAGTTGCCTTATAAAAAAGGCTACCATTCCTATATGTTGACATTATTGTGACAATGATATAGTGTGACTACTAAAATATTTTTCCAGTGCTTAAAGACTTCTGGTTTCAAGAAATGCCATTTCAGCTCTGCACAACTACAGAATCCTAGAACGGCCCAGGCTCGAAGAGACTGGGAATGATCATCTAGTCCAACTTTTAATAGGAAATGGGAGTCAAGATGGTGTTATTCACCACTCTGCCCAGTCATGTCCTCAAAACCTTCCACGTGGAGGTCAACCACTGACAGTCTTTTTTTTTTTTTTTTAGCATCCTGGTTTCAGCTGCGATAGAGTTGGTCTTCACAGTGTCTGGTATGATGCTATGTTTTGGCTTCAGGAGAAAACAATGCTGATAACACACCAATGTTTTAGTTGTTGCTGAGCAGTGCTGTACAGATCCAAGGATGTTTCAGCTTCTCCTACTGCTCTGCCAGCAAGGGGATCCAGGGATACAAAGAACTATGAAGGGACAGAACCAAGACAGCTGACCCAGACTGGATAAGAGGACATTCCACACCATATGACATCATGTAGAACTAAAGAAATGAGGGAGATGGCTGGGAGAAGCAGCTGCTGCTCAGGGACAGGCTGAGCATCAGTCAGCAGGTGGTGAGCAATTGCATTGTGCATAATTTGTTTTTTAAGTATACATAAATTAATGAGATATATAATAGTAAGGATATTTATCATAGTCATTTATTATTACTATTATTTTTCTCTTCCTTTTCTGACTTAGTAAGTAATTTTCATTTCAACTCACAAGATCTACTTTGGTTTCCCCCCCACCTTTGATTCTTTCCCCTATCCTACTAGGGAGCAAACAGCTGTATGGTGCCAAGCTGCCTGTCAAGTTAAACCACAACATACAGTAAATGTAAAACTATTCTTGTGATATTAATTTGAATGCTTAGAAATAAACGGATTTCATATGAACATGAATTTAAAGTAACCATATGTAGATGTTAACAATTACTGTCAAACAAGACAATTTGAGAATGTTATGAAAAATCTCACTTTTTTCAATCAGTTTGATCTCAAAAATACAACAGAACCTAACAGACATGATCTAATTAAGTTTTTTTTCCACTTTTTATTTTTAAATGTTGACTACCCCAAAATTGCATTAATACAGATCTCATAAAGCAAGATAACAAAAGTTACTGACTTGTCAGCTGCCTACATTCCTTACTGTTTGTGTATAAGATTATTTAAATCTTACATTGGTAATAAGAAAAAGCACTACAAGAGTTTCATTATCTGTATCAGTGTTATTTTTAGACTATGAAAAGTGGTGGTGATTACTAAGGTAAACTATTAATGAGACAGCTCAAGGGAAAATGAAAAATCTTTAAGTATATAGAGAACAAACTCCCTTGGGATGTGCTGAGTAGTAGTGACTAACTACTGTGCTCATTAATATACCATCTAACATCTATATATAAACTATGAACTCAAGCATAGACTGACTGTAGCTCCAGCCAAGACTGAGCAAGTATATGCTCTACAACACCAGTTACTCTAGGGAAGAGCTATTAATAAGAGATAATGGTTTAAGAGGTTCTCTGCAAGCAGCTCTTGAGCAGACTCTGTTGGATTGCAGAATTTTATTTTATTTTATTTTTTTTTAGGCCCAGAGTTTGGCTACAGTGTAAACTAACAATCTGGAAAAAAATAACAAGTGGTCTATTCATGGGCTTTTACCAGTCAATAGTTAATAATCAGCAATGACACTAGGGGTACTGGTGGACAAAAAAAGCTGGACATGAGCCAGCTAGAAATGAGGTTGTAGCTCAGATAGCCAATTGTACCTTTTGCTACCTTAAATTAACAAACAAACAACCCCACAATGTGTGGCCAGCAGTGGGGGAAACAACTCTCCCCTTCCTTTCCACTCTTGAGACCCCATCTGGACAACTGTGTTCTGGGTCCCCCAGCACAGGAAGGATACGGAGCTGTTGGAGCAAATCCAGAGGAGTCCACAAAGATCATGACAGGGCTGGAGCACCTCTCTTACAAAGAGACATTAAGGGAGCTGGGCTTGTTCAGCCTGGAGAAGAGGAGGCTCCAGGGAAGCCTCCTTTGCGGCCTTCCAGTATCTAAAAGGGACTTCCGGGAAAGATGAGGAAGAACTCTTTACTAGAGGGTGTCACAACAGAATAAGCAGTAATGGTTTTAAATTAAAAGAGGGTAGGTTTGGATTATATCTAGCAAAGAGCACTGACTGCCCAGAGAAACTGTGGAGGTGTTCAAGGCCAGGATGAATAGGGTCTTGGACAGCCTGATTTGGTGTGTGGCAGCCCTACCCATGGTGTGGGTGGGGAGGCTGGAACCAGATGATTCCAATCTAAGTCTTTTCCTAGAATTATGGAATGGCTGCTTAAGGATATAAACAAAGAATTCCACACAAGAACTCATGTTCTTATTCACTTAAGCCATAATATTGCTTAGAAGTCCCTGCAGTTCACATCTGCATGCTGACACCAGTATACTCCTGTATCTCTGTCACTGAGAAGTGGACATAATCCACATGACTTTAAACTACCTGAAGTTTTGTACTGGCATCACTCAGTAGCTATGGTTAATTGCTGGCTCAGACTTGTTGGTGCCTCACTTGCTTACACTTAGTATCAGGAGCTTCCCTGCAAAGGATCTTTTTCCTTTACGGAAACATTTCAGTGGCTCTCAGTACTGCTCAACATTGGCAAAAAAAAAAGAAAAAAAAAGTAAAAATAAAAAGTTCTGTAATTAATACTAAACTCTTCAAATTAATTATTTGAATCTTCCTTTATCATGAAGTAACAATGTATTTTCATGAAAACAGAGAAGATCTAAGGAGATAAAATGTAGGAAGCTAAGAGATCATTATTGATACAACATACCAGTTAAATTGCTTTTCAATTTAGTTACTTATCTCAAGTCGGAGATACACCCTACATAAAATAGGCATCATCAAGTTTGTAGTATCTTTCACTTGGTAAACAAAGCAATAAAGGTTATCCCATGAAGTATTCATCTGTTTGTGAAAAAAATCAAGTTAAAGGAAAACAAAACGTGACAAACATTGTGATAAATTATACGGGCTTGTATACAAAGCATGAATGATCTTCAAGGCTCCTACAGTTATTAAACTGGATCTCATTTATTGAAACACTTGCTAAAGCAATGTTGAAAGATAGCAAAGGCAGCCCAAAATGAAAGCCTTCACTGCAAGCCAAACTAACTAAATTTGGATTCAAAATTTACTTAACAGAAAGACTGTTGATCAAAGCAGAATCAATCACATCTTGAATATAAAAACCCTAGAGCTGAAACAAGTGCACACAGCACAGCAGAGATTGGGATGTGTACACAGTATATAGCATGTTGGTCAGCTTTGATAATGGTTGCCACGTTGCTGCAGCCTTCTATTACCAAGACTGCAAGTCAGGCAGTGTTTCCATGGAGATGTAATACCTTTTATTAGACTAATGTAGCTAGAAAAAAGATCTGATGCATATCTAAGTACATAAACCCTTGAGGTCATTGTGTGACCTAAAGCTTGCCTGGCACCCTGTCCCATTATAAGCCAGCCTAATAAAAGATGATTACCTCCCTTCACAAGCCTTGTCCAGTATATATTATTATACCAACTGCAGCCTCTAGGAAGAGATGATAGCAAAGATCACGATACTGGTTTAGTGTGAGTCACGTAAAGTGACCACTCTTCAATACTACACATCATCTCTCAAAAACTGTTGCAGCCTTCCATAGAAATGTCATTAGCAGACAAAAAAAAAAAAAAGACAAAAAAAACCCACCCTAAAAACAAACAAAAACCCCACAAACTATGCCTAACAAGTAGAAAGCTCTCAGATACAGGGTGACACGACAGCACATTCAGGGAACTACTTTGATTGAGGGAGTGGTATCCTACCTGCTTAAGCCTGAAATGCAATGCTAAGGAAGAAGGCAGCGGAACCAGGAAGAATTTCCTAGGAAACTGGGAAGACAAGATTTTCTTACAGCACTGTTTGTTTTTTTAAAAAAGTTCCTCTATTACAGGAGTTGTTTCTCTTAGAGGGAAGAGCCAGTGTAAGCTAAGTAGCAACCCAACCTGAATAGATGGTAAGAGGTGCTTCACTTGGAGAAAGAAGGTCCAAGCTAGTCACCTTCGCAGCTATCTGAATTAGCTTTAACGGTTGCCTCTTTAAGGAAGCATTCAAATGCCCTGAAAAGGTCTCAGTGAGATACCAGTTTTCAGCTGGTTCCTTGGCTTTCATTGCCAAGATTTTTCTGAGAAAAGCATCAAGTCACATTAGAACAAGTTAGGCATTTCAAGTTTCCCAGCTTTATTTCGCAGTAAAGGACATAAGCCTCTGCTTAAGATGTATTCTCATAACACAGCTGCACATCAGACACAGCTCTTCAACAAGAATTAGGCATTTAAAAACTGATATTACATTAGATTGCTCATCTTGAAAAGTTTTGCTGTTCTACCTTCCAAATACTTCAGGATACAGAAGCCATAGACAAACTTGACAGAAACCAGAATAACCAAACAGTAATAGTAGTAAATGGCAATCCTGGTAAGGGTTTCTCATACTGTAGGAGACAACTGTGACTAGTCAAAGAGCAAGACTAGAACACATCCATCCAGATAAAGTTTCCTAAGACCACATAGAAATATAATATTTAAAAACAATGAACAAAGCAAGGATATTACCTGACCATGTAAGATTAAGTTACTTTCCTTCTTGACAACAACTCTCCTTTCAAAAAGGAGTGGTCAAAACCATATTGTTCTTGACTTGCTAAGCTCCTCATATTGCAAAACATTATGAAAATAATCTAAAAAGAAGAAAACTCAAAAGGTTGAACTGTAGCATCTCTTTGTGTAAATAAGAAAGACAAACAGAAGAGTCAAGGCTTGAATTAACAAGAACAACAATATGCTCAGCTGTTAGAACTGGACATGGCCAAGACTCCTGCAACCTTCAGGAAGAAAAAAAAATAACAACAAACAAAACACAAAAGCCATACAAAAACCCAAACCAAACCACAAACAAACTGAAGCTGATCCCAAATGGAATTGGCAGTGGGAAAAGGTGAAACAGAGAAGAAAGTCTCCCTTTGAAATTTGATAGCCCAAGGTAATACAGAGGTATAAATGATAACTGCAGTTTTCAAGTTTGGACAAAACTATGAAGTCATTTAAACAAACAAACAAGAAGCCATCACCACACCTTCAAAAGCATCAACCTCAAAAAACAAACAAACAAAAAAAAACCCAAACACAACCCTTAAGGCTATATTTATATATCTATATATAAAAATAAATATATATTTTTATATATTTATAATATATATGTTATTATATATATTAAAAATATATAATATAGCCTTATATATATATATACACACATATATATACATATACACTATATCTAAGTAACTACTGCCCAGATCAACTGCAAGTCAACTGAGCTACTCATCTTTATATCCACTGAGGAACTACTAGAAACACAAAGTCACTAATACGTAAGTACTCCAGCATAAGCTGAAGTAATCCAACACTTGAAAACTCTTATACTCCCTTCCTCTAGTCAAGAAAAACTAAACCCACAACTGAGGAACTAAGGACAGCAGGCTTTGGTAGTAAAAATAAATTAAGACGAGGAAGATGTTACAGAAATTAAAAGTGGAATACGTGACAACTGTACTTTACACTGCCTAATACAAGCTTGTCTGATTATGGTAAACATAAACCTACACTCTTTTTCCTCACTCCTACACAATATCTTCTTCTTTTTTCAGAAAGTATAGAATATTTTTGCAGTTCGACTTTTTATAATCATTTCTAAAGGCTGCCAATGAATTTTAAAACCTAACAGGAAAAGTTACTTCCTATGTTAAGATGAATATAAAAATTAATGACAGAAGCAGCTGAATGCAAAATACTAAAAAATATGAGTCTTGCTATCTTAGGATAATTAAAAATATTGATATGAAACTTGCCACAGTATTGAGAACATTTTTTTTTCCACTAGGAAAAGATAGATTACTCAGACAATTTGTAGGAAAAAATGGAAACAGAATGCCACTATGGCACCACTTCGAATGCATCTATCAGAAAATAAGTTAATTAGAACACTTTTGCGGGTTTGAGCAGCAGCTTATGTACTTCTAAATTGAGATGCTTCTAAATTGCATTCTAAGAAGCAAAGAGAAGCTTTCTAGAAAAACTAATGTGGAAGGAAACTCTGATGAGTGCTCATGAAATAAACTTAGAATCTTTAGGAGGGGAACACCAGGCCAAAAACATAATTACAACAAATTCAGATAACTGATTAAGCAGATCTTCTCAGATGCAAAAATGTTCTATATCACATTAATGAATTAGAAAGTAGATACAGGATCATAGAATCATTTGAGTTGGAATGGACCCATAACAGCTGTCTAATCCAACTCCCCTGCACTGAACTGGGACCCCCATAGCTCAGAGCCTGGTCCAGCCTGATCTTGAATGTCTCCAAAGACAGAGCTTCCACCATCTCGCTGGGCAACCTGTTCCAGTGCTTCATCATCCTTACTGTAAAGGATTATATCTGGTGTAAATTTTCCATCGTTTCAAACTAGGGGTATACTCTAAAGTCTCTTGAGGTCATTTATGAGAGTTGCTCTTCAGAAAAAAAAAAGAAGAAAGAAAAAAAAAAAAAGAGAACAAAACACCACCAAAAAATTCCAAAAAGCCAAAATTAACAACCTACATGCAGAGGAGTGATGGACAAAAGATCCAGATGCATTAAAGATTCAGATAGATGCCAATACTAAAAAGGCAACTTTCCATGCTCTCTTTTAAGGGGGAATTCAGATTTATCCTGTAGATCTGTTATGGATTATAATGCTCAATACTTGTCATATTATTTCCATATTTACACGCTGTATTGAAATTACCACAGCACCACATCAGACAAGAACTTGTAAGCACCACTAATTTATAACAGACATCTTATTTAAAAGATGCATTGAGGAACCCTAATATATTTCAGTTACAGAATAATCCACAAAAAATAACATGTAAAAGCTTAGAATCTTTTAACAACTTACAAAATTTCAGAACCATAATATCTTAGAAATGAGTGACAAATTGTTTTCTCACAACTCTTTTAGAACTGAAATGTCTAATTTCAGCTGACTTAATTGAACACTAGGTATTATTCAAACCTACACTATATTTTTGTAATCATATGGTGCGGTTTCTGGAATCAGAGCAACTGAAAGGCAGCCTTGCATTGCCTCTTGGTCAAAGAAGATTCCATCAGTAGGAAAGGTGGAAGAAAGGAAGGACTCGTAACTTTTTTTTCTTCTTTCTCCCAGCACATGTAAACGTCAAACAACAAAGAAGGGTGATGATAAAGAACAAGGGCAACAGTTAGCCAGCCTGACTTACTTAGTGACAATTCTGAAAGTTACCAAACAAAAACCATGCAGTCTGACCACATAAACCAAGATCCTCTCCTTTCAGCGACAGCCAAGTAACACCTGTCAGTATGCAGGATTTAAAAACCTAATGAAGAGCAAAGTCTAAAGTCTCAAACCAAGCAGACGCTCAACAGAGGCTGCCCATTTATCACAGTTCTGAAGTCCTGTGTGCTACAAGAACTGCGTCTCACAAACACACAATGCCTCTTTGTCTCTCAAGTGACCCAAACCACACATTTAACAGATCAAGCAGAACTCACTGTTCTCGACATGTCTTCTTACAAGCAACTTCTCTGTGAACTCCTACTCTTCCTCCAACCACTACCCTTCAACTCCTACTCACTTGGGGTGCAGTCAAGCTGCACTGCACCTGACTTGAAGGGCCCTATCCCTCTCCAGAGGACAATGAAGTGAACACACGCATTGTGCAGACTTCACAAAGGCACAGGACCAGCCGCTACCCGTGATCAGCTGTTATCTGTGAATGCCAGCACAAATGATCAGCCACAACCACTGTTGATACCTCTGACCTTAAGGAAGTTCTGAAAAACAAAAAGAAAAAAACGAAATCAGAATGAGAAAAGCAAATACTCTATCAGAAGGCACGTTTCATCCCTAGCACTTACATCTGCCCCAGCGAGACCACACTTCAGCCCCTCGCAGGGCAAGGGCCACCCGCACAACTCGGCTCGCTCCACCGGCCGGCAGAGATAGCGGCTGCACTCGCAGCAGGGCAGAGATGCAAAGCCCTGACTCTTCTTCCCCCGTGCCCTCCGGCAGACATCACCCAGGATGCGGTCTCCTTTCCCCCAGACTGCCCCAGTCACTCACTGCAGCCACCGCTTCGGTCCGGGGATCCTCCAGCTACGCCCCGACGCAGCCCGATGCCGCTCCCGGCTCCGCGGGACGCCCGCTTTACTCTGCTCTGCCCGGTGGAGAGCGCCCCGCAGCGGCCTCTCGCCGCACTGACACCAAAACGAGCCGCCCAGCGGAGCGCTAACCAATCCTACCCATCCCTATGAGGGCGGAGAAAGCAGGCATACTGAGCCGGGGCGGAAGTGCCGGCGAAGGGAAATCGTGCTCTTAACCAAGGTGGTGTAGGGACACCGCCCTTGGTGGTGTGTGTGAATATCGCTCCCTCACTGCCTGCGCGCAGGTGTATGCGGTTGCTCAAATGCCCTTACTATTTCAGTTTTTCGAATAAACCTTTTCCTCCTACTGGCGATTCGTTTTAATTGATACTGTGCTCTTCCTGTGCACCTCCAGTGCCTGGGAGCTCGCAGCCTTGCTGTGCATTTAGTCTCTACCTGTCTTCTGTCTGTTCCTGTGCATAGCCTGCCTAGCTTGTGCCTTTCTGCCTGCTGCTGCATGGTGAAGTTAATGGTAACTTATCGTGAGCGAGCTAAGAATTAAACGTGTTAGTGATGGTGTGCAAGCACCCTTGTGCTTGGAAAAGGGCTACTCAGTCTAGCCAGTAAGAAAACTGAACATGCTGAATGGTATGTGCTGCCACTTTTTTCATATTTTACACATTTCCATATGGCAGAAGAAGTCACCTGCATGTAGCAAACAGGACATAAAATCCTTAAGCCTTATCCCTGAGGGTATGGGGCTTCTGATTGACAGCAAGTTGAACGTGAGCCAGCAGTGTGCCCTGCTAGTCATACCCTGGGATGCACCAGGCCCAGCGCTGCTGCCAGGTGACAGGTTGTCCTCTCTGGTCTGTGCTGTGTGGCCTCACCTCAAGCACTGGGTGCAGTTTGGGTGCTACAACGTAAGAAGGATGTAAAACTATTGGAGCACATCCAAAAAAGGGCTACAAAAATGTTGAAGAGTCTGGAGGGCAAGCTGAGTTGATGATGAAGGACAAGAGTGGTGTGCCTTGATAACCTTTGTGCCTCTGTGAATTAATGTTCTTGGAATTAGGAACCCAAATATCGCATTCTTACATTTATTTAAAATAAATGTGTACTTTCTGTAACCTGCAATAAATATTTAGCTCTCTTATATGTGCTTTTCTGCCTTAACCTGTACAGGAAGACACTAGTGCACAAAGGATGAGACAAAACTGCTTGAGGAATGTGTTCTTGCGTGAATGTGTGAGGCATGTAAGTGTCAAAGGGTAGTGTCATGGTAGACTTAAGCTACATGCTTGTAAGTATCTATTGAAAGAGCAAGGAAAAAGAAATTACATTGCTAGCACTCATACATGCATAGAAAGAGTTTAGACCTGATCAAACTGAGGATATTGGATGAGATTAGAAAAGATAGGAGATGTATCTTCATCCTAATGCAAAAGGCTAGAAATAATTTCAGTAAGATACAGACCTGGGCTTGAAACAGAATGACAGAAGAACGGTGATAACGCCTTGACTTGTGACACAAAAAATTACACCACGAGAAGAAGTCGGAAAGAAAGACTGAGATGAAGATTTTAATGGAAGATGAAAAGAACTGAAGTTCGAGTTGTCTTTGGAGAAAAAAAATTAAAAGAAGCCTTATCATGTCATGTTAGGCATCTGCTGAGTGCTTTAAATCTTGTTTGGTTATCTTGAGTACCTAACATTATTTTAAAACTAAATTTTGTTAAGTGGTTAGTCAGGATGGCTGGATTTCATTTCCCAGTCTGGGTTGAAGAACAAATTATATTGATATCAGTGGGACACAGTTGCTCCTAGTGAAAGCTGAAGTATGAAGGCTAATAGAGTTCTTTACTGAAGGGCCTCTGAGCTAAGAAGAATAATGTATTTTATTATAAAGTTTTTAATAGGCAGTTGGGACACTACAGGAAAGCTGAATATAGTAACTGATTTTTTTTTTTTTTAGCTGACATGTAATAAATAAACAAGCATTGAAGGTATTATCTTCAAAAGAGTACATTTTCAGAAAGGTAGGAAAGTATTCAGAGCGACGACATAAACCTTTTAGTTATCTGTGAATGACACTTCTGACAAAATAAATTTCAAAACATTTTCAAGAGGATGAGGAGTTGAATAACTGTGCTAGAAAGATAAGATAGTCTTGACAATGGGGTGATAGAAATTAGGAAAATAAGAATGTGAAACACAAAGTCATGCACTGGGGCATCAGCTGCAAAACTTCTCTATATAAGTAGAGATCATCTGTAGGAAATGGAAGACCTTGACAAATACAGTATGACTGGGAGTCATGATTGGTGCGATTTGGGCCAAGAAGAAGGCAGAGGCAAAATATTTCTAAGCCTCAAGGAGATCCTGATGCTGGTTACATGTGAGAATATTCTTGAGGAATGTGAATGAGCTAATTTCACAGATCCGGTCATCTGTGTTCAAAATCGGGTGTACAATGATTACAGTTTTAATAGGAGTTCATTTGTTTTAAACAGTAAAACAGTACTAAGTGGTGCAGTTTTCCTGTTCTTTGATTGCTGAGTAGATTTTGTCCGTTTAGAGGCTACATAAAAGCAAAAAGAAAATTTTTATTTTGCCAAATATATATTTATATGTTTCCTCTTGGTTGAAGGCATTGGAGTATAACTTGATATTCGAAATAACCCTCAAAAACAGACTAAAGGGAGGCTTCTGAAACTAAGGGCATGAACCAAGCCCTTTCAAATGACGGCTCTGGTTAAGTGTCGTTATATGTGCCTCTAGGTGGTGCTAACGTCATTCCGATGGTCAAAATCTCAGTTCTAAGAAACTTTAAATAACGGTGAAAACATTTTGTGCACAACTTTTGAGCGGAGTCATACTTGTTCATCCCATACTGACGATTTGCAGCTAAGAAGAATTCACACAATTTCTGGTAAATGAATCACCCATAAACCTATGTTCAAAAAATATTTAAAGGTCTTATTCACACCCGCAGAAGATAATCATTTCAGAAATGGGGTTGGAAAATCATCTTTAAGCAAACGTTGAATAAAAAAGATTGTGGCATGTTGGATATTAGTTTGCTCAGCGTTTGGGCACTGTCTTACACAACCACTAATCTAATGACTGAGTTTATATTTATAATATAATATAGCTTGCAATTTTTATTTTACCTATGTGTAGCATAGGTTCATGCAGGATCCTCAGCACTGGAATCATAGCCCTGCCTACTGACAGTTCTCCAGGACTTTGTAAAAGAAAGCTCTTGTAAGCATTTAACTGAGTTTTTTGCTTGTTTTGCAAAAAAAAAAAAAAAAAAAAAAAAAAAAAAAAAGGAAACACAGACTTTCTACTGAATGATATTTATGCACAGTTTGCCGGAATTATTTTATGCCTACTGTAAAACAATATATGTTCCTTATTATGAAATATAAGATGATTATTCATCAAGCCTTGTTTCCTTTGGATTGTAGTTCAGGATACTTTTGCTGTCTCCTGCCACATTCATACAGACTGACTTGGCAGCCTAGGTTGCTTGGCATTCTGGTGCTTGCTAATAGCTTTTGGATACCAAAAAGTGGAAAATCACTTCTGAGTCATTATTACTTACTGGTAATTTTCTTTTTAGGGTCTGGCCTGCATCAGAAATAATGTGGCCAGCAGGACTGGGGAAGTGATTGTCCCCTTGTATGTGACACTGATGAGACCACATCTTTAATATTGTGCTCAGTTTTGGGACTCACTACAAGAAGGATGTTGATTTGGGTTGGTTGCTCAACTGTGTTCAGAGAAGAGAAATAAAGCTGATGAAAGGCCTAGGAAACAAATTATGAAGAGTGGCTGAGGAAAGTGAGGGGAGACCTCACCCCTCTCTATATCTACCTGAAAGAAGGTTGCAGTGAGGAGGATGTTGAACTCTTTTCCCAAGCAGGAAGTGATAGAACATGAGGAAGCAGACTCAAGTTGCACCAAGGGAAGTTTAGATTGGATATTAGGAAGAATTTTTTCATGAAGAGGATGATCAAGCTCTGGAGCAGGCTGCTCAGGGAAGCAGTGGATTCCACATCCTTGGGTGCATTTAAGTGATGTGTGAATGTGGCATTAAGGGATGTGGCTTAGTGATGGAACTCAGTGGGTCAGGTTGATGGTTGGACTTGGGGTTATCAAGGCCCTTTCCAACCTAAATGATTCTATGATTCTACAGTTTTAATTTTCAGTTGAGACAAAGGTCAGAGATATGTTGTCCTGTAGCTCACCTCAATGCTTTATTAAAATTAAAGGAAATATACTCAATGTAGTGACTCATTTATGGGATGAGAGGTGGGTTGCATAACCTGTAGAGAGAGGAGGATGCTCTGTGGTAAGAATGGGCCTTCAGCTCACTCCATTTAGCAACTCAAAAGGCACATTGTCCTCTGTATCATGAGGTTGAAGGCAGCAAGGACAGGCTGAGAACCTGCTCCCTTCCTGGCATACACCTTGGTGTAGTGCTATGGTATATTTGTGTTAGATCAGGGTAAACACTGAATGGTCTCTCCCTTATGAGTACTTCTGGAACTTGAAAGTACAGTGATGGCAGGGGAAAATGTTGGTTTCACTGTGACTGATGGTAAAACACCACAGATTTCTTCAAGTTTAATCAGAAGGGTCTATTTAATAAAGGGTAGCCAACTTGGCTGACCTAAAGATTGCATATGGAAGTCTTTGCATGACTGGAAACTACAGACATACTAAAGAGAGCTGAGGGGAGCTCTGGGAATGTTTCTCTGGATGAAATGAGAAATTTCTCCAGGTTTCACTAGGGATGGGTCAAGAAGACCTGCATACTGTCAGCAGCAATGGCCACTCCTACAGTAATGTTTGTTCCAGCTCAGACAGGTGATTCATGTCATTTCATGAATGCTGAATAGATGACAAAGGAAAATATGATAAACATAACAAGAAATATTTAATTTTGCTCTGGTGTGTTTCAGTTACTTATTTTTGTTTTTCTTTGTCTTACTTGACTGTTTTATTTTCTAAAGCGCATTGCCGTAGGTGATCCAATCTGAAATACATCAAACACTTGTTATCTGTTAGGAATATCTTTTGGATTAGATGCTGTGCATTGTTGGAGCAATAATAGGACTTGGGGACAGACAGTGCCTTGCAGGGTTTATCCTTTCATTTGTGAGGCAACACAGACATGCAATCAGTAAGTGTTTCAGTGTGGTGAACTAACCACATAGGTAATACAAATTACTCACTGCTTATGGGTAATTAACCTGCTAATTATTCAAAAACATTTTGGTTTGTGGTGGTTGTGTAAATTGACAGGAATCACCCAAGCTGAAAGAAACCTCTAAAAATTCTTTTTACTGTTGCCTCACTTTATGTCAAATCACATCATATCTAAGAACAACGTTTTTGTATATACAATGAGGTAGCAGTGAAAAAAGAAACTCTTTCCTTCCACATGAATGCCAGCTGTCATTTCCAGTAACCAGAGATACTCATCTACATGAAGAATAGGGAGTACAAAGAGTGTGCTTTTGAAGACCAAGTACCTGTTCCTGATTCAGGTTTTAGTACTAGGACAGGTTTGAAATAAGGTTTAAATCTTAGATTAAAAATATAGGAATTTCTTAATGCATTTCCTCTATTCCTTTGATTTCCTGTTTTGCTCATAGTATTCTACAAAGGGTAACCTGTATCCCTCGTGTCAGGGCATTCCAGGTACATATGGCGTACACAATGGTAGACACTACAATTTTAATCATCTAAGTGATTAAGATTATACATAGCTACATCAAGTATTGCAAGCTATGCCATGACCATGGATGCTAGGATCCTTGAGGCTTTTTCAGCATTTGGATCCTTTTTTCTTAGACTTCACATTATGGTGGAGACAGCAGCTTATGGTGGTGATGGGCTTGCTTGAACTTTTTCTCCTTCACTCTGAGGGAAGATAAGTTTGTCTCCATGATAACAGTCTCTTTCTCCTTTCTGCTGGGATATACATGCTTGTAACACACCTCCCAAGAGGTTTTTATGATAAAGGATGCCATAACTTAGCAGACCTTTTCCCTTACTCAGAATTGCCACTTTTCCTCCTCCACTGATCCCATATGTAGCACTTCCTCTAGTTCTGTTTTAGTATTTTAGTAGAAAGAATGAGGAGGCAGGAAATGTAATGAGAGGATACAGACATCTCCATTCATCAAGATGATTTTTTCTTAAGATGTGTGGCATGCATCTGTGTCATACCTGACGGACTCTGGATGATGCATAGGTTTCCCCGACAACTTATTTCAGTGTTTCATTGTGTTATGACTTTTTTTTTTTTTTCCCCATCTCCTTAATGTCTCAGCTGAATCTACTTTGTTGTATAAACCCTTTGCTCCTTTTTATATATACTGAGAACATTTGCAACCTCATGGTTGTACTCACTGCAAACAGCCTGTCTGTAAACTCATTCTGTAGGTGACTGCCTTCTATATTTGAACATAATTCCTCCTCTCCTCTCCCTGCCCCTCCTCGCCTCCCCTCCCCTCCCATAGTGAGATTACTTGATAAAATTGTTTACCTTAATATTTATTTCTGTATGATGGATAGTTAGTAATAAAGTCAAAACTTGTAAAAATAATTTCTGATATGCTTATCCCTTTACAGAAAATTAATTGATACGTAAAGAAAGAAAAAGTTCTTGGGATACTTTAGGCTGGGATTCTCCAGGGAATCTAAGGCAGTTGGAGCCCGCCGAAAATCAGTACGGGCTGTTTTGAACCCCCCACCTTCGTCCTTATGAAATACGTTTCATAATTATCTCAAATATATAACTGCTTGAAAAATAGTTGTACTTAAAAAAAAAAAAAATTATTTCCCTTAAGTCACTGTGAAGGCTGTGAAGATTTTTAGACGCTGAAATGTCACAAGCATTGCAAGTAAGCCATAGGAGCCAAACAAATGTTCATTTCAGAAGGGATTAACAGAGTACAGGACAAAGCCTCATAAGATTTCTTACTTTATAGTAGAACATTTGTCCATCATTGATCTGTTGTCTTTGAAAATGGCTATTGATCTAATGTGTAGGACGAAGGAAACTCCACCAAATCCACTTGACCACTACGAGATGCGATAAATTATCAGCCACAAGAAGAAAATGCACTGTTCAAGACTATGCTCGTTGCATTTTCTGTAGCAGAGGGTTAGAAATAGTAAAATTAGCCAATGTATCCCGAGTTTGTTGGATGTGTATGGTTACCTTATGCTGCTTTGTTGTAGCAAGCAAGTAATGGAGTTCATCTTACATCTGGTTTCATTACAATAATTGGTAGTGGCTGTTATGAAAAAACTGTTGATTGCTTCTTTTTCTTTTTTTTTTTTTTTTTTTTTTTTTTTTGTTAATCCTGTACTTGGAATTACTATACAATAAGTGATTGTGTTGAAAATTTCAGAATGAACACTTCTATTCCTTCTATTTAATGTCAAAAGAATTTCCATTTTTGAAATGGATGTGAATTTTAACTCTTATTTTGACCCTGTCATTCTCTCTTTCTCTCTGTGTATATATATCTGATTGTTGTGTATTATTTGAATTGTGCATTCAAGTGAGAAAAGAGATTTGGTCTGCTGTTTTATAATACAGCATTATAGGGAGGGTGCTAATAATAAGTAATTATTACCTTTTCCTAGTGTTTTACATCATTATGAATGTAGAGATTTCTAAGAACATGTTAAGACTGGTGTAAGTGTCTAGATGTAGAAGTACCAGAAAACTAAAACAACAACAGGAAAGAAAAATAGAAAAGATTTTCCGGTGTTGATGGCTCCCAGATTACCAGCTGGCAAAGATCACGGCACATTTGATTCCATCTTCTCGAGACATCTGGACCAGGTAAACAAAGGACAGGCTAAGATAAAGGACAAAGCTACATGCAGAAAAGGAGTTAAAAGAACAATGAGAAAATCAGCAGTGTTACTTGACAATTTACAGAGGTGCTATACAATGGGAAAGAAAATGCTGCCATTCCTGTAAAAACCTAAAGAGTAAAAAAATCACAGCAGAAAAACAGCATGTGGTCACCAGTCTATGACAAGTGATGTCATGAATACTCAATAGCCTGTGTTACTTGTCCTCCTTGCCACCAAAGTGACCCTGGTCAGACTTCTTTGAGACATGAGCAGGTGGGTGTGAGAGAATCCACAGGAGTTAAATCAGTTTTATTTAAATTACCATTGCCTATTATACAGTTTCACACTGGGCTATGTGCAGTCAGAATATTGAAAATAGTACCTAGTTTGAGACCTTGTTCAGATCCATAGATATCCAAGAGATATAAATAAAGGACAGAAACTAGTATGCACAGTTGTTTGTACATGAATTTTTCCATAATATGACATAAACTTTGTAAACATTAGTGTGAATATTTCAGCTATTTTCTGGTTTAAACACAACTTATCTTTGAATATGACACTGCATAACGGATGGTGTTGAATCAGCTCACGTAGAGTGGAAATGCAAAATGCAAGATAGGTTCTGAAAAGCTAGAAGTTCCTATATTTTTTACTGCACAACTGTAAGGAGTTTGCTTGCGTAATCCATTCTGTTTCACTGAACTTCTCTGCTTGTATCCTCTCCTTGTATTTGTGCTGTAAGGATCATAAAAAATATTATAAACTCCACAATTTAACATGCCAGAAACTGAAGCAGCAGAAACAGAAATAGCTATTTATTTTCTCCATAAGTAAGCCCACTAAAGATTCAAAGAATCAAAGGGTAGAGGATAAAGCCATTTGGTAGACTGTGGATATACACAGCTTCTTCTCCCAGTGCAAGTCATCGTGCAGTACATTCCAGAAATGCTTGGCAGAGAAAGTCTCCTGAAAATAAAGGTGATTATTTTATCACCCAAGACCTGCTGACACAAACGAGGGTCACTGACAATTAGATTTTTATATAGACTACTTCAGGAGCTCACATCTTTGAAGAGGGTTCTTCTTCAAACTTCTTCTTCTTGCCAGTAGAAGTTAATGTTTACTGAGCGTACTAGTTTTATTTCCTTGAATGACAAGAAGATGAGAAAAAAGTCAAAGCAACGGTCTCACCATTCTTCCTTGTGTACACTACCTGAAACAAAGCAAACAAGAGATATGAGGAAGCTGAAACCAAATTTCTGCAGAAAAACATTGGTTTGCTTTCTTTTCTATATTCTTCTCCCTCCCTCAAAACAAAGATGAAGCTGAAACGTACAAATTGGAAATACATCAAATTATTTCCTGCTAGGTGGATGGCCAATTACTGTGAATGAGTTTCTCCATTTTCAGAGGCAGAGAACATTTTACTTTTTACTGAAATATGGTCTTCATTTTATCTTCTTGAATGTTTTTCATAGTGAGACTTAAAACACAATATACAGATAAAATACCAGGTATAACCATATTAAAGTGCAGTTGTTGCCTTCTCTGTTGAATGAATAACCAGGTAAAATTTTCCTTTCTTTGGTTTTGATAAATTATATTACTTTCACAGCAGGCGTGCTATTTTCATTATTTATTACTTCTTTATTGTGTAATGGTGATTCTTATCAGAGTTCAAGAAGTTTCTTGGAATACTGTACTGGAAGATAGGTGTAGGATATAAAGAGTAGGTTATAGGAATAAACAGGGGATTTACGGTCTGACCTTTTTAGCATTGGTCACAGAACTTCAATCTGTACTTCTTACATCAAGACCATTATTTGTGATGGAGTGAAAATGCTGAGTGACCTGGGAGTTAATATTTGTACAATGGAGGAAAATTCAGCTCATATAATTATAT
The DNA here is from genome assembly GCA_030625065.1 of Alectoris magna. Taxonomy (NCBI): domain Eukaryota; kingdom Metazoa; phylum Chordata; class Aves; order Galliformes; family Phasianidae; genus Alectoris; species Alectoris magna. The sequence continues at coordinate 62,722,208 of CM060562.1, forward strand.
ATATATACAATACACACATCTACACTTGCCTTAGTCCTCTCTGCGTGTGGAGAATGGAAGAAAATAAACATTTCTAGTGTTCAAGTAATCTAATTTATTTCAGACATAAGACTTTTTGATGAAATGAGTCATTTCCAAAAGTGAGTGGAGCTTAGGGAGAAAGCGTGCTGCCCAGTAGTATCTTCGCCTTGAGGTCTCTTGCCCATGGCATAATTTAAGAAGTCAGTCATCTTCTCTCACATAGGAAACTACTGTCAAAGGAGCCTACTGACATATTAGATGCCCTGTGTTATCTCTGGTGAATTGGTGAGTATGAAACAATTCTAAAGAATGTTATCCTGGAAAGGCAATGGCATCCATGAGGCCAAGCGGGATTCATTAGAGTGTCTAAAATGACACTAGAGAATAAAATAATACTTTCCCGTTAATTCCAGTTTCTCTTCTAATTTTGTCTGTCTTCCCTAGCCAAGGGTCTTTTCTAACCCTCTCATTGTTCTTGTTACTCTGCCCCACATTGCCAGGTTGTTCTGCATCTTGAATTATGGTTGAGAGCTGCACTTCATACCAGAGGTCTTCACTGATGTTGGACAGAACAGAAGGAGCCCTTTATAAATCTTGCAATTCGTGATCCTAATGAGAAGTCTAGCATGTTGCTTTTTTTTTTTTTTTTTTTGAATTATTGCAACAGCATGATGTTCTTAACTGGTGTTTAGCCTGTGATTCTTTATAAAGAATAAATTGCTTTTTGCATTTGATCACTTTAATTGGTATTTTGTCCTCTAACATGGCTGCAATCCCTTCCAGCTTTGTGTTACTGGTATTTGTAGTAAGTGTGCTCCATGCTCCATCACTGAGGTGGTTATGTAAATACTGAACCTACTGCATCTCTGGAAGACCCTTACAGAACTTCAGTCAACATCTTTCCATTCTTACAGTGTCTCACTAGAAAACATAGATATGGCTATCTGCCAGTGCTCTTCCATCCTATAGACATTTCATCAAATTATTTTTAGTAGCAACAAGTCGGAAACATAGGTTTTGCTAAGATCAGATATTACATTGCCCCAGAAGGAGATTAGAATGGGTTGAAACAATGTGTTCTTTAAATATTCCTCTGCTTTTCTTCTAGATACTGAATTATTATCAATTTTTGCTTGATTTTTGAAACAGAATTAAAGTTGGCTTCACTCTTTACACACTGTTATTTATTTTCTAAGTTTCTGATGCCTCCCAACTCCTTCAAGAGTTCTCAGAGATCCAAAAAAATTCTGCAGCAGATTGCTCTTCTGGCATCTCAGAATGAGCTCCATAAGGCAAATCTAAAAGATCTGAAAACATCGAACTTCTATGAACATTATTTGGAGGCTATTCTCCCCCCCCCCCCCCCCCCCCACCTTTTTCTTTCACTTTCTTACTCTGAGGATTGCAAGCTTTGCTTTTTCTTGTCTTATCTACCAGATCTTTTTGATCTGTGTTTTCTTTGATCATCTGATACACACTTCATCAGGAGTCATTCCTGAGAAGTATTACTAGCCTTGACATTTTCTCCTTACAATTTTGTGAAAGAAATATTACTTTCACATTCTTCTGTTTTCTGACCTTACATTTGTTTCCACTGCTATTTATATGCTTTCAGGTAAGGAGTCTCTCTTGATATGCACATAGTGTTCAGTGACCAAAACAGAGACTTTAATAAATCCTTGTTGCTGGGGATCCTCTGCATTTTCTTTACTATTCTCTTCAGGCTTTTTACAGATGGGCATAAGCAAGAATCTGAAGTTGAAATGTTTAGAAGTTAAAATAGATTTTCTGTGACAGTCTGAGAAATTTGTTTTACCTCAGAAATGCATCTTGATTATATACGGTGGGTTGACTTCAGCACACAGTCAGGCACCCAAAGCTGCTTGCAAGTTTCCCTGGCAGCAGCACAGAAGGAAGAAAATATCAAAAATGAGAGAGTAAGGAGATTGAAGGTTGATATACAGTCAAGGAAATTCTTTACCAATTAATATAAATATTTTGAGTACTAATTTGAGTGTTGGGAAACTCACAAATAAAGGAACACTTATAACACCAGTCCATTCCCAAGCCCAGCTTCACTCTTGCCAAGGCTCCTCCCCTTCCCTCTGTTATCATTTCAGTGAGGCAGCAAGCAATACATGAGGCATGTGCAGTCAAGACAGAGCAGTTTCTCTCTGCTGCTCCTTCCTTCTCACATTTTTCCTGCATTCAGGTATTGGTCTCCTACAGGCTGCATTTCCTTCAGGAGTATCTCCTCTGTTATGGAGCACCTATCTCCTCTTCTCCTGACCCAGGTGCTCCAGTTGCTTTTTGCCTCAATTCTCTCCTCATTTTCTGGTTCACCATCTGTTTCTGCATTCTGTCATTCTTCTCTAGTGATTTCTGCCCTTTCCTAAATACATCTTCCCAGAGGTGTCACCAGCTGGCTGGGCTCGTCTGTGTCTTATGTTGGGTCCATTGGAGACATCTGGTGGACCAGATGGAGGCCAGCACCTACCAGACAGGCAGGCCCTGGTCTCATCTCAGAGAGGCTAGTGCTGTGGCCATTTTCACTAGAAAAACCTTGTCACTTACACCCAGTATAGTGTATTAGACTCTGATGGAGTTATCTGACTTGGTTTTCCACTCAGTTTTGAAGCGTTGTGTTTTTTTTGTCTTCAAGAATACATCGTGACCCATATTGAACCTTTGTTCAAAGACAAAAAGTTAGCATCACTTTGCTCAAAAAGAGAAAGAATGAGAGAGGATGTTTGTGTTGCCAATAAAGACACCATGGCAGTAAATATTAAGAAGGGAGAAAAATGTGTAAGATAAGTGATAAAGTTTCTGGAAAAACAAGTAAGTTTTGATAGGCCACAACTACACTTAGCCTAAGAAGGAATTGAGAAGCAGGCTTCCAATTGTATGAGCTTGATGCTCTGGAATAACCTGGTAGTGCAAGTAACAGGCCACAAACCACAATGCTTCAGATTGCATTTCTGAGAAGAATTATATGACAGGGTGCAATAGCAGATGTTTGGGCCCCAGACTTCCTTTCCCAGCTTTGTCTTTTATTGGCTTGAAAAGACCAGGAGTTTTAAAAGAGCATCCCATAGCTCTTTTTGCATAGACTGGAGATTTCACATTCATTAAATATAAAGAATGTCTGTATAACTCCTTTCCAATACAAGTTTCTTTTGTTTTGAATGTTCAGTTCTGTCATCTTGATCTTTCAGGTTTTTATAATGCGTAGTTGCTGAATTTCTGTGTAGAACTTATTTTTGTGCAGCAAGTTCCTTATCGTGCAAGCTGATGGCCTCTGCTTCATTTTGGTTGTGATGCCCTGAAAGAGATTTCACACAGTGTTTACAAGGTCTTAGTTTTTAGTTTAATTTTTTCCCCAGTAAACTGGCCATCACATTTCACAGCTGATTGATGCCAGTACTTTAAGGCTGACTGAGCTAAACCTGAATGTTGTAAATCATAGGAACTGCTTTCCTATTCATGCTGAGAAGACCACTTCCAGTGGCTACTTAAATCCATTGGAAGCAAGAACAAAATTAAACTGGTTGTGTCTATGAAGGCATACATGAAGAGTAAGTATTTTGGCTGCTGTTGTTGGAGCTGAAAGAGTGGCAAGAACCTCAAAGTCCTGCAGACTGAGTCATTAGTGTGCTTGCTTAGATCCATGAAAGCTAAATTGTGCCACACATTTGCCAGATACCTAGTACAGATCCAGAGAGGAAATGACCAATATGCTGCTAAATTATAGCAATTTCTTGTACTACAAGTAGTACAAGTTGGAGAACTACATTTGACTTTTTCCCAAGTTCAACTTACATCTGGTTAGGCCAAAAGCAATGAGACCTTAAAGGTAGACGAATTTAGTTTCATATATCCCAGACCCCTAAACCAAAAGATTATAGTTTCTCAGGTGAGTACCAATTAAGTTTTGCTTCAGTGTGCACAACACAGTCAGTGGAGCTCCTAAAAATAGGAACAGTTTATGGATATTAATTTTTTTTTCTGGTCGCTCTTTTATGGTACGTAGCTTTGTTTTATAAACACCATAATTTACTTCATTTTATAGTTGCATGGCCTTTTCAAATCCCATCTGTTCAGTTGTTTGCCTGCTTGTATCCAAAGGGGCTGCATTTTAGTACTGAATATTTTCCCATTTGAAAAAAAAAAAAAGCCAAATGAAAACAACACCAAAAACTTTTTGGGATCATTCATGCTGAGAAACGTTGTAAATATAAAAGTATTTTCATGACAGCTAGCTGGCTGTGATGAGAAGCAAAACAAAAACATTTGAATACAATATATTCTCAGCAACATAATTTCCTTTCAGTATTTTTTGGAAGGACTTTATGAGGACAAAACTAATTTCTGTGGTCAATTATATGCTTTTATTTTAAGTCTAACTGGATACAGAATTGTGCAACAGAAGTCCTTCTGTCTGATTCTTCCCAGACTTTGGCAAGAATAAGCTTACTGGTTACAATTTTCAGTGGGCAAGAAATCTAGTGAACTGACGCTGTACCTATCTACCAAGTGCAATGAATTATTGATAAATGAAATACAGAAAGCCCTTTTTTCTTGACTCCTCTAATTATCTGGTAAGTTACTCAATTTCTTCCTTTCCAAAGTAACAGTACAGCTCATAATAAAATATATCTCTCGTAATAATGCAGATTCACAACTTTTTTTCAGCTTTTCTGGATCTTCTTCAGGGCTAAGTTTTGTAAACTTTTCTCACACAATAATATCCAAATAATATTTAAATTAAAAAAAAAAAAAAAGAAGAAGAAGAAAAAGAAAAAAACAACAATCACAAGAAACAAACAAGCCTACAGTTTCTTCTCCTCCTGCTTTTCATATTTTGGTCTTTCCAACATCCTTCCTCAGATTTTCACCCACTCTTCTAAAAGGTTTCCAGTCATTTGTTTTTGGTTTATCTATTCCCCCACACAGCAGTCATTCTTACACTGATTTATCATTACCACTGTCGGCCAAGAGACCACTATTGGATTTTCCCTACTGTGAACAGAGAGATTGCACTCCATCTTATATTCCTCTGCCATAGACAGGTGTGTCCAGTGCACAGAGCTCTGAGGAGAGGACTGTTCGCTGGTCACCTAATAGTGCTGTTCGCTGGTCACCTAATCTGATACGAGGTACAAAGCTGAAGAGTGGAGAATCAACTAGCTCTTCTCCTTTCCACACCAGATATAAAAACAAAACAAAACAAAACCCCAAAACACAGTACAAATTTCTCTGCTGCACAATAGAAACAGCTCTGAAAAAGTAGACGCGTGGTTACTTTGGTTCTTTTTCTGAGTCCTGCTATTTATGTCATTGCCATTTTCAGAGACATCTGGAATGCAAATTACATTTAGGACTATGCTCTAAGGTCTTTTTGTGAGATGAACTATCTGGAGGGGAAAGGGTGTTAAACAAGAACAGTGATGATAATACACTATGAACTAAGAAACAGTGAAGCTTCATTGCCAGAAAAATTAAAATTAAGATCCCAAATTCTGCTAGCACCTTGCTGGGTTCTTATTGCAAAGTCCACGACCCAACTCAAACTCTATGCCCAGTGACTGGAGAGAAGAGTTTCATGGGGAGAGAGTTGTCTGTGCAATCACTATGTTTGGGGACAGAGTCTGCTTGACTTCTATTTGTTCTAGTGGGACACCGAGGTGGCTTTCACTGCTTTTGATGGCCAGGTTCTAGGTCAGGGGACGTAAACAGTCACAGAAGGAAAATGTTTATGCCTGACAAAATTGAAACATTACACAGTAGGTCACTGGAAAATCTGAAACATAAAGCTACTTGTATTTTGTTCTTACCTGTAAAACTAAAAAAGCCATTCCTGACTCTCAGGGCACTGAGCCTCTATGCAGCAGAATCTGTGTATTAAAGAACATTAGGGAAAGCAGCTAGACAGGGGTTTTGTCCTATAGTCAGTTTTGTTCCGTCACCTTCTGTTCCTTCTTATATAAAGATTGTCTAATCTTCATCCTGAGGTGTTCGTGCTTTTATTAATGTTTTATGCTGACACATTTCAAGAGTTATTGGATAAACCAGCAAGACATATGTACAGTTAATTAGAAATGAATGTGATATTACATCAAAAGGCTTCAACCGTTAAGTTTTAAATGGTTATAATTAACTTGCTCTTTGATTCTGAGCTGGACTGACTAAAGAGACAATGAAGGTCAATTTCCGTTCACTTGAAAAAATAAAAAAATAGAATAGCTGTTAATTTAAAAAAACTCAAAACCCTCAATTGTGAAGCTGTTCAGTTATGCAGTGTTGCCTTGATGTGAAGGCAAGCCAAAGAAAATCCTTTTAATTGGCGCTTATATTATCCTTCATTATAAAAATATAGATTCCAATTCACCTGATATGGGAAAGAAAAGGGAGAATCGAGTCAATACTATTTAATGCAGATTTTGATTTGATCTTAAGACTTCCAAGCTGAGGAAGAGTATTGATCTTTATACAATGCTTTCTCAGATGAAAATCCTTAAAAAACAATTAGGATTTGGAGATATAGCTGGTGAAATTAGAGAACTTCCATTATTCAAAATATTGCTGTTATACTACGTAAATAAACATCTAAACTAGTTTTTTTAAAAAATGTAGGAAAAATCCAAATCTTTCCACTGTCCAAAACTCTTTTGACCAGATCCCACATGCAAAAAATCCAGTTATTTCCACTAGTTGCAATAGGATGCTTGGCCTTTTTCATTTTTCTACCCTTCTCTCTTGTATTATTCTCAGAGAAGTAGCCACATTGGTTTGGGATTTGCTTGCTGTTTTGTTTAATCCCTAGGGGATGCCATTAGCTCCTTCAGCATCACATGAAAAGGGCAAATGCAACACATAATCACATCATTAGGACAAATACAAACACAATTATCCCTCAAGAGTGCAGCAGAAGGAAAATACAATGCAAACAATAAAATGTGGACTGAATGCTTATCAGAGTCAGTGGCTGGTTTTGAATCTGGCAGATATTTGTCCAACCTTCTCAGTTATTCTTACTCTTCTAGTAAAGTAACAGTCTTAGAAGCTCTGTGGGTGGCAGCAAGACTGAAATCAACAGCACAGGCTGATTGCCCGTGCCATGAACATGTTTGAGACCATGTTCTTTGAAAACAGCACCAATAAAAGTTTGTTCATACTGCAGTAGGGAATGTCTGCACTCACACCACTGCTACCAAGGGTTTAAATAAAGGAAATGTAGCCTATAGCTTCTGGTCTATCTTGAATACCAAGTCCTGTAGTACAAATTATGCTATATCATATATATGATGCATATATCATATATATCATATATTATATTGCGATAATTCCTACCATCTAGAAAGAATCATGAGATATTTGGAGAATTCTAGTGGCAACCTTGTGTTGGATTTTCATAAGCAGATTTTCCAGGGCTTGAGGGTGGGACTTGCAGCAGATGCAGCCCCAACTCCTTCCTTGGACATCCAAATTTGGCAACTTTTATCATAGATTTGGGTGCTGTGGGGAGATGACTCTGGATGACAGTTTGTAAGAAAATGCTCTTGTAATATTAAGATCTATTAACATTTTTAACTGTAGCCTATGCATCATTAAAGTGAAGGAACTGATAAAGAGATATTTATGAACAAAGAGCAACACTGTGCAGCATTTTAGGATACAAATTCTATGGTACTAGTTTGAAGGAAACAACATTTCAGGAATACAGAATATCATAGTTATCCAAATTTGAATTTTGACAGGGCACGAGGGTTGGTATCTCCGCAGTGAGATATTTTTATGAACACAAATAAAAATGGTTTCAATTCTGTGCCTCATCTACTAGGCAGCAGTGTCCCTCTGTTTAAAAAGTACCTTCTTAGTTTCTCTAATTGGCATATAAGGTAAGAGCGTTGCTAATGATTCCACCAGTATTTCCTTTTCTATTTTAGTTGTGAGATCTAACATGAAAGAAATCCGAGTTAATACAACCACCATTTTAAAAACTTCTTTGCATATAATTTTCTCATGTTTTAAATCTGAGCTCATTGTGCTTGCATTGCAATTACAGTACCTTTCTTTATTTGGCTGCTCTGTAGCCACAGGCAGAGATTTCTGCCTAGATCCTTACTTAGATATCCACTTTGTATCTCAGAAATAAGCAGGAGGAAAACTTGAGCATTCAGTTCTATTAGTGCTGAGCCTGTGGGATTTCTGGATTCAGATTTGAATCTGAATGAGAGCTCTGTGACCTTCAGGCAGCATAGATCTGAAGCTGTAAAGACTTGTTAAATATCAAACCACTCCTGTTGTTATTACAGGAGTTCACTCTTTGAGTTACAGTGAGACTTTCTATGGTAGACCTCGATTAAAGTTTTGATTTTCAGCCGTGTGACATCAGATTTGCTTCAGTTCTTACTGAGATGGATGTCACAAAGCAAGGACTGCAAAGCATTCTGGCTGGATGGGCAGAAAGCTTGAAAGAATATCTTGTGTTAATAGGGAGTGTTAATAGGCAAATGTATTTGCTCTGGGAATATATGGTGTTTTTTTCTTTGTTTTGTTTTTCTCCCTTCCTATTTATTTGCTCCAAAAAAGTTTCTTCCTAAGAAAATGCTTCATGGTATTTGGCAAATGAGAATGACTCTTAGGAAATATATCTAGAATCATAGAATCATAGAAGTTGGAAAAGACCTGTAAGATCATCCAGGCCATCTGTCCACCCATCTCCGATATTACCCACTAAACTACATCCTAAGTACCACATCTGCCCTTTCTTCAAACACCTCCAGGGACAGGGCAGTCTGTTCCAATGCATCATCACTCTGTCACTCTTTCTGAGATGAAATTCATCCTAATATCCAAACTGAACTTCCCCTGGCACAACTTGAGGCCATTCCCTTTCCTATCACTGTTACCTGAGTGAAGAGAATCATCATAGAATCATAGAATGGCCTGGGTTGAAAAGGACCTCAAAGATCATGTAGTTTCAACCCCCCTGCTATGTGCAGGGTCACCAACCACCAGACCAGGCTGCCCAGAGCTACATCCAGCCTGGCCTTGAATGCCTACAGGGATGGGGCATCCATAACTTACTTGGGCAGCCTGTTCCAGCGTGTCACCACCCTCTGAGTTAAAACCTTCCTCCTGATATCTAATGTAAACTTCCCCTGTCTCAGAGGCTGACCTTCACCTCACCACAACCTCTTTTTTGGTAGTTATAGAGAGCAATATCCTCTGATTGTGCTAGCCTGAAATATATTTGACTCTACGTGTTTTCTTATGAGGCCTAGGGCTAGAAGGAGAAAGCTTTAGGTAGTGTATAGTATGTAGTTATGTAGAAGAATAAATCAGAATCCATTTGTAAATCAGCTTATTATACTTTTTCTACTTTCTCACTGAAAATGTCAACCGGAAGCTGGGTTTTCAAAAGAATAGCAAATAAAGTTATGTGATGCCAGTATTTTGTTTAACCAGCAAAAGACTTATTTAAAAGCTAAGGATTAGTTAAGCTTAACTCTTAATTTAAAAAATGCTAGCTAGTAAAGGAATTTTTCACTTTGCACAGCATTTCTCCCCCTTTTCGTATGTAGACGGAAGTTTGTACAGCATTCTTTTGAATTATTCTGTCATGCCACTTATATGGATATATGATGTGCATGTATCTGTGCATATTTACTAATTTTTAAAATGCACATAGCTAGGAATATAGGAACCTGTCATGAACTGTTCACATTTTAGACAAGTTTAAGATTTTTCACTTATTTTCTCAGTTGTTCAGTACATTTCTAAAGATTGTATTTCAAAATTTTTTATTTCAATACACAGCTTTAAAATCTGAGGCAGCTGAAAATGACAGTGGATTACAGAGTATGTAGTGGTTTGCAGTCATCTGATGTTGTTAGAGGTCTAACAAATTGTATTATAGCTTGACTTGTTACAATAAATAAATTGTATTGTCAACTGTACTGCAATTTTAAAGTCAACTTAATTTTTTAGGATCTATGTTTCCATATACCTTTTTGCATTCCTCACTCTGTCTTTACTGAACAGTAATTAGAAAAAGAATGTTTTTTTTTCCCCCCTGTATATACATGTGTGTATGTATTCCTGTATTTTCCTTTTTATAGGTATTCAAGTATGTACCACACCATACAGCAAAAGCTTAGACATTATTTTGTAGAATAAAGAAATTGGCTATAAAGCTCATTATGCAAAATTTACTTTCTGAAATACAGGAGTGGACAAGGTAAGGGCTAAACTTTCTTTCACGTAAGTTCAAACTCTTTTTAGGCTTCAGCACATTCCTAATTGATATAAGCCAAAGACAGATAAGCTTTATGCAATCTGAAATGACCTTTTCTATTGCTTTTTGTATCAGTTTAACTAAATTACATGCAAACCTTAAGTAAAAGCATATAAATTTCCATCTAGACAACTGTTGGCTGAATATTTTTTTGGCCTAATATGCTAGCAGATATTCACTGCTTTTCTTATTGTTATCCTTAATTTATAGCATATTGTGTAAATGCAATTTATACTTCCATTTCATATAAATAGCTTTTGCGGTCTAGCATGACATATACAAAGCAATATGCATACTGAAATAGATTATCCATGTGTGGCTAATTGCAAAAGAGTACAACACAGATATATCACTGTATGCTCTTATAATTAAAGAGAGAATGCAATGCATAAGTGAAAAAGTAAAGACATTCAACAGTAACTTTGGTTTTATACATTTTTGTATTCATTGTTGTATTCTCTTAATATTCTATAATTTCTGGAATCTATTGAATATTTTAGAGAGAATTCACTTAGGCAAGTTGTTAATCCTGTAGAATGTTGTAGAAACAGTTACAGGTCTTCTTTGCAAGGATTACTTTGCAAATGTGATGTGGGACAGAATTTGAGAACATTCTTGTAACACTGCAATTATATACCTACATATATATATATATATATACACTCTGCAACTCCATAGTTCCAGGCTGGAAACGGTAATTCAGTGTTTCTGTGGCTATGTCAGTTAATACATTTTACTTGTTCATTTTGTTGTGTGTCACACATCTTCTCAGGATAGGACTTTATATTTTTTGTGTTTTTAATTGGCCTACTACTGAAGAACATAAATCTGCAAAATCACTGGTGACAAAGAAGACTCTCTACCTTGGAGCTTATAAAATACTTTTTTAAAAAATTTATTATTATTTTTTTAATGCAGTCCAGATTAATCTGATTGATATATACAAAATTGCAAGCAGAATTATGAAAATAACTGATATAAATTATCACACTAGCATTACAGGAAAAAGATTATAAAGGGCAAGTGAACAGAATGTCCTGGCTGCCGCTTCTATGTTCTTCTTAACAGTTTCCTATTTTCTAATAACCTGGAGTAGGAGGGGAAAAATAAAAGCAAGAAAATAATCCAGCTTATTGTGAAACATCTGTGATGATATTTTCCCTTGCAGTGAAGTATTTTAGCTGTGCGTAGTTCATGACCTTTAGCAATTATGAACCATATGATAATACAAAAATTAATTATTGATTCAGTTTTTATTAGATTAAAACCAAAGTGAGAGAGATTAGTGGTGAAGATTTGGTCACTAAGAATGCTCATTAAAGATCCCTCTCACCCCAGAAAATAATCTTTTTTTTTTTTTTTTTTCTTTTTTCCTGAAAAATGTTTGGATAGTGAAATGTCTCCACAGTGAAGAGAAAGTCCTCTCTGGGAGTTTTGGCAGTCAGTGGTATGTGTCACTCCTCTCAGCAGAGCCAACTTTGGATGCTCATTTAGCTGAAAAGTCCGTTCTGGAGTCATAGAGCATCTTTCTATTCTGGGAAACTCCCCAGAACAGGAACAGGGATGACGTGCATTCATCCAGTCCCGGCTGCAGACCTAGACCTACATGTGCATCACTGCTTCTTCCTCTCAACCTCCCTCATTCTTTGCCCAGACACAGGGAGACCTGCAGAGAAAGCAGGGAAGTATAGTCTTTTTTAGGTGTGTGGCTGGTGCAAAAATATCTCATGGTATGAAGGTGTAATACATGGTTTGGCCTGCTGGGCAATCCAAGAAATCTCTACCATTGCTATGTTATGAAGCTCTACTTTTGTCTAAGGTGATGATTCTCCACAGCTAATCAGATTTTACTGTAGATGCAACCACTGAAGTTGCCCATCAGATGAGACTTTACAACTTGGAAAATTTTGTTAAGCTGGCAGACTGCTGCTGTGTATGCATGTGTAGAAAATGCCATCAAAGTATTTTGGCTACTATTGAGAATATGATTTGGGAAAAAGCATTTAATGAAGTAAAAATCTCTGCTTATGTTCACATACACAACACTGAAATCTCTAAATTTATGCGATCACTGACTATACTGCATCTCCTCCCCTGCTGGGAGATGAGCGGGTATCACAAATGGAAAACATGAGCTTGGTGAGGTGAACCCAGACTTGTGTTGAATCCTGCTCTCATGTGACTTCTGCCTTTGTGCTTGGAGCTCTGTTGCTTCCAGCATCGTGGCAAAGATCAAGGCCATTTTGTCTGCACAGGAAGGATGGAGAGGAGTTGACGCAATGGGATGAACAGGGCTGGAACATGGTGAAAGTCCTGGAGGAAACCAATTTCAAACCTTCCAAGATACATGTGGTCTCCAAATCCATTGCCAGAGCCTTGGCTGTTACCAGTCAGTAACAGCAGGAGAACTTGAGGAAATTTTACAAAAGCAGAAAGTATAAGCCTCTTAAGCAGTGGTCCAAGAATGGTTGGTCACATGGTTGGTGACACATGCAAAAGAAGAATAAAGCCTGTTTGAGACCAAAACCAGCAAAAAGCAATAGCCTACCTAGAAGTTCACCATTAGGGCATAAAAATGCTGTGCTCTACTGTTCTTATTTATATTGGATAACTGTTTCTTCATTAAAAGTTTTATTTGGGGGGGGGGAGGAGTATTCCCCCAGCTAGGTCATATGGCAAGGAGGAGAAACTGTGGTTACATTGACCTAATGAGAAAATCTGCAGAAGCATATTACCTGATTTAAATGCAAAAGGGAAAAATATTATGTAGGAAAAAGAGAAAGAAGGGAGAAAACTGATAGGAGTAGACAAAAGCCTCATTAGCAAGAACAAACTTACTCAGGCTGGGAGCCAGAGGAGAAAGGGCAAGTAAGACAGAGGCCAGGGCATATTCTGTGAAGATGCTGTGTTTAGGGGCTTGGAGATAGTTATCTGAAGGTGGAAGATGAAGTCTCTAAGTTGACATTCAAACCAGCAGAGATTTAGCAAAGGAGAGGGACTGGGAAAATGCACATTTTTTGGAATGAAGTGACAGAGCAAGGCTTAGAGCTGGAGAGAATGTGACTTGCAGGATGAGGTGATGGACTGGGAAACCTGAGGAAACTGGAGCAGAACTGCATGGACACTCCAGATTGTGCCTCAGAGAGCTGGTTAGTGGCGGATGTCTGAAGGGAAGAGAGAAGGGTTCCAGCCCTACAAGAGGAACATGTGGGTCTGATTATGGAGCCACATGCTGGAATCTGTGCTGGTTTCTTTTCAGCTTTTGTTTGTGGTATGTTGTTTTTCTTTTCTTTTAATCTAAGGCATTAAACAGAGACAAACTGTCAAAAAACGTTATTAAAGTTGCCCTTTCCACTAGCACCGGGTTTTCTGTAACACAAAGCTCAGTGGCTTAGTACATGTGAAATTACAGTCAAGGCCAGATTGGGTAGGGCTCTGGGCAGTCTGACCTACTGTCCAACTAGTGGATGAGAACCCTGTCTGTTTCAGGGGGGTTAGAACTAGATATCTTTGAGGTCCCTTCCCACCCAAGCCATTCTATGTTTCTACAGTGTTCTCATACCAGGATATTGCTTAGAGTTTTCCATGACAGCATTTTCTTTTATCAATTGCTGCTTAAGGGTACCTGGAACAAAAGAAAACCATGGCTTATCATATATGTGTCTTCATCTCCTCTTTTTCAGCCTGAAAAGTCCAAGTCAGTGTACTTACTTGGTATCCTTTGATTGTAGTAGTAAATTTTCTGTGAGATAGTATCATCTTACTCAGAAAAAAAAGAATTTACATTTGAGTTACAGCAAGTAAGCTAAAAAGAAGTCCCTATACATTCTTTGATTTGTGACAAAAAGCACTTTTCTGTCTGTATACCACACTGGTACCAAAGCATGATTATGATTACTGGTGTATTTGAAATGGTTTTTGATTTTTTATATGACAGTGTTTCATTTTACTTCACCAAGTCTTTGTTCCTCTGAATCCAAATATAAAAGTTTGAAGGGAACCATATGCTCTCCTTCTCCTCCCCTTTATGTAACTCAGAATAATTCATTAATTTCTGGAAATGTGACATCTTAGAGGTCTTATACAAGAAACCTGCTTGGTCCACATGCAAGAAACTCAGGAATGTTTCTTTACAAGTGGGATAAGCTATGCCTACAGAGGAAAAAACTAACAGATTTTAAGCTATGATCACTCCATACACAGCAGAAAATACTCTCAGTTCTACAGGAATTAATCTACTAATTTATAGTCTTTACTTATATGAATTTGGGAGCACAAACTGAATAATGAAAACTAAAAATATTTCCAATGCCAGTATGATTACTTTCATTCCTTCTTTCCTCTATTCACTGATTCTTCAGGATAAAAACATAATTTAAAATTTACAGTATTTATTTCCTGGGAAAACATCACCATGCGGTTCCTATAAACAATATGTAGCTATGACTTTTCCTTAAGTTTTAACACAGATAATTCTGCCAGGATTTTTTTTTTTTTTTTAAGTCTTTTCACTACCTTAATTTTCTCATAACACCTTTTTCTTCTTCTTTTTTTTTTTTCCTTTCTTTTTTTTCTTTCTTTCTTTTCTTTCTTTTTTTTTTTTTTTTTTTTTTTTTTTTTCTTTTAGCAAACTGGCCAAAGGTTTTCCTTCATTTGCTTTGAGGCAATCAACTACTTGATAGAGAAGGGCAAGCCAGAGCAATTTTATTTTTAAGTAGAATGAAGGAAGGTATGCACCCTTTTGAAAATGCTGGATTCCCTTTTCCTTTTCCAGTCAGTTATCAAGGGTGAAAACTTGGGGCAGATACTCTACAGTGATATCTCCCACAACAGTCCATGTCCTAGGAGAGGAGAGTTCTCAGCAGGGAACAATCTGAGATGCACTGGGGCAAGCAGAATGTACATGATGTACTGGGCATCTAAGTCTGGAAACAAGATATGAATCTCTTCTATCATTTCTCAAGAAGGGCAGTCAATAAAGCCTACATATGCCTCTATATTGCATACAGTCCAACCCCTATATTGCATACAGGCAAAGTATTAAAAGTTGTCACTGCTGGAAATCTTTAAACTTTAGATCAAACACAGCAGAAACATTGGAAATCTCTGATAATTAAATACAACTAGAAAGAAAATCAGATGATGTTTCTTTTTATGTGGTCTTCCTGCTGTACTGGTATTGTGAGCCACTGTGTGTAAATTCAGCATGACTATCCAAAGCTGCAGTTTCTAGCTGAGTACCAGTCAGGTATTCTTGGCTCTCTGTCACAATATTCACGTGCAAAGATGGAGAATTTTCTATGGAAATTTTATCTAGTTTAATTCCAGTTTGCTTAATCTCACTCAGGTGAAAGGAAAATAATGTATCCACATGCACACTACTTTTGTTCTTTCTGCACTGCTAGTAGTAGCAGACAGAAGTGAAGTATCATACCACAGCAAAAAGAGATATACTTCCACTGGGGCAAGCTTTGCTGCATCATAGGAAAACCTCTGTTCTTTTAAATTGCCAACTCTTGTTGAATCATCAGATGCCATTACATACAGAACTTAAAAACTTCTGGGGAGGCATATAAGGCAGGACACCAATATCCATTTACAAGGATTTTATTCTGTCACCATGATCAGATTTGCTTGTGTATGTTTACCTTGTGTGTGAGTCCATGAGCAGGGTTAATTGGGAATAAGATTTCCCATACAATCCAATTATGTTTTCTTTTTCTCTCAGTAAGGGAACTGTTATGTCATGACCCGAATCGATGATTGAACACCTGGTGATGGGGGTGGCTGGCCCAGGAAGCACAGGTGAAAGTAATTCTCCTGTGCCTCTCACGTGACTGGAAGGCTCCTTGGGCTCACTTAAGGGCTAGCCTCTGAGGGCTTTTGTGGGTGAGGGTTGCTTTCTGGGAAGGAGTGTTTTTACAGTTATAGACTTATCACCAGTTGGGTGTGTTGGTTTCTTTCTGTATGTGTTTATTGATATTTGTAATGATGCTTCACCTGGTGGTACAAAGAATTTATCAGAAGCGATTTTACTGCTTCTGAGGGCCAAGATTCTGGTCTGCCAGAAGCCTTTTATGGATTGAGTTCTGTGATATAAGAAAAAATCTCCAATTGCTTAAACATACTTAAGAATTTCTTAGCATGTTTAAGTCAGTCAATGTAATGTTGTCGTTTTTACTAAGCAATGCTTTTTAGCTTGGGTTTGAGGAGCTGACCATGCAGTATTTACTATGTAACTTACTGTTTTCAAAGGTAGTGTACGCCAGGAAGGGAGGTAGAGCCTTCTACCAGTTTGCTTGCTTTGAATCATAAATATTCAGATACCTATGAGTTTGTCCTGAAGGTTTGACTGATTTAGGCTGTTGAAGTTCCTCTTTGACTCTTTATTTCTCGCTTCCTTTCCCCCGTGATGAAGGTGAACTATGGGAATTACATAACAGGCAACTCTTTCTATTTCAAACTGCCTCTGAAACAGAAGGATGAGATCTACCCTTATCCCTCATGCCCTCACATGGCCAGTTAGTGAGTGGTGAGATAGCATACCAGGGAAGAGTTTTAGTGCTAGCTGCATGGAAAATGGGGCAAATGTACATCCCTCAGGCATCTCAGCTGGTACAGTCATGCTAGCAAAAACAAGTTTGCAGTAATTCTTTATTCAAGAGAATAACATTTACTCTTTATGGGAATAAATAATTAGGGAAGAAGTTCTGCATCATAAGAGGCGTTTCTGAGAAGATTCTTGAATATGCTGTGCTTGATTTTCAGGGCGGTGCTTAGAGGCCTAAGTTAGCTTAGTACTATTCTTCTGAAGTTTATAGAAAGCATATTCAGTCACTAGGCCAACATGATATATTGATTTTGTTCATGTGTTTCTGTTTATGGCGACTGAAGCTGGGATTGTGGTGATATAGTTCCAAAGACCATAAATCTTCTAGTATCTTTTTTTGTTCTTTCCTGCTTGTTTAAGTTATAGATTCTAGCTGTATATGTAGCTGGAAAACAACTGTCAGAATAGAATATGATAGACAGTTGCTGGAAATGAGCCATTGCTGTGCTTTGTTACAGATTCAGAACAAAAACTTTCAAAGAGCGTTCATCTGGCAGTCCTGTAACTTCAGTGTGTGGCATTCATGGAAAGCACTTAGAGGAAGGCATCTGGGTCACCTATGTCTGTTTTTAAAGAACATATTGACTTTAACATATTGACTTTTGTAGAAAGCAAAAGAAACCAGTGGAGGTTAATTTTGAATTTTGCTAGGTTGAAACAAAATCAAAAGCTCCTTTACCTCAGAGCAACTAAAATACAGTAATTCAAACAAAGCACAAAAAGGAGTAAAAAGAGCTGCTAACTTGTCAGTGATTTGATTCATTTGTTTAAGGAAGTGGAAGTAAAACAGAATGCGCTAGGAAAGTCTTACTAATTGTCAGAAAAAAAACCCTACTGCTAGAGCAATGATGAAATTCATGCATCTTGCAAAGGACTCTAATTGCTGTGCATATTACTCAAAATTCTGAGTGTGTAAGATAAAGTTAAGTGAAAGAAGTGCTTCTGAGCGAAGTGTTCTGATGCAGGTGTTGAAAGGGATCCAGAGTTACAACCTGTAGCTGTTTCCTTGCTGATGCCTCTCACAGTGATAAGATTGCTCTCTTGGACTGCTGTATGACTGCAGCCTCAGGTAACTAAATGATTTAATTACTCAGTTTTTGGATCATTGATCAGTGTCTAGGACATCTAGAATGTGCTTGCAGAAGCTCTGTGTGTTTATCTATCTGGTTGGTAGTTATAAGCTCACAGGCTGAACTCTGATCTGTTCAGCTGAGATAAGAGCATAATATCAGTCTGAAATTAATATTCTTGCTTGTGCATAATATCCATCTATAGAAAAAAAGTAAATACGGGCCATGGCAGTGTTAGTATTCATTCTCCTGAAACTTCTCAATAATTTTGTAGGTTATAGTATGTTCTCAGAGAACAAATAACAAGGAAAGATTTAATGTTTCCTAAATTTTGTTCTATAATTCAAAATATGCTTCTAAGCTATTATGGAATGGTTAGATAGTTTTGCAGAACTTTAATTCATATTTTATTTACCAGTTTTCTGTCATTTGATTATTTCATTTACATGTGTGGCAGACTCGAGTTACAAACTCCTCATTCCAAAGTGACGTTTGTGATTTTTGCCAAACTTCTGGGTGTTGTGATATCAATATTCTTTTGTAAGTGAATAATTATGACTGGACATGCAGCTGAATTACTCTTTTGTTGACACTGAATTTAATTCTACATCCATAACCTACTATTCTCAACATCACTGATGTTCATGGTGTCTTTGGAGGTGCTATCACTGACAGACGTTTGGAATAGCTTGCTGCAGTGTAGTTACTGTTCATAAAAACTGCTTTGTGTTTTCCACTGGCAAGAACTTCCAAAACAGTGACTCAGAGGTAGGTGGAGTCACTGACAAAATTCTCTTTGGGCATATGGAATATTTTTACAGGCAAAACAGTGAATTGTAGCTCTGTTCATTTGGCAGTTTATCCAAGTATTTCATTCAAGGGTACCCAGGTAGATCTTGAGAATTTCTCCACAATTAGCTTAACCTGAAATCACAGGAAGGCCCATCTCCTCTCCAGACCTCTCCAGAAGCTTCCTCCTGCTGGGATTGAACCCATTCGGGCTGTTGATTTTCTTCACTCTCGTAAAGAGATTGTATGTAGGTACTTCTGCTGTGTCTGATATGTGCTATTCCTAGGGTCTATGCTGTGACAAAACAGTCAACTTGGAGTGGGTGGTTCTGAAACATGTTTAAGAATAAAAATTTGCATGTTCAAAGTAATGGTCAGAAGCTTCTTTCTTGCTCTGAAGCTGCTTTGATCTCAAAATAGGTAACAGCCAGTAAATAGGTTTGCTCAACGAATCAAAGGTATAGTATAGCAGTATGGCATTAAAGTATGGCACAATGTATGCCAACACAGTATCCAAAAATGGATACTTTAATTATTTCTGTTTAAAACAAACATTTACATTAAAACATACATTTTAAAGAAATTGCATACATTTTAAAGAAACAGGCTTTTTCTTTAAGAATTTTGCTTTTACTGTAAGAATTGTGTAATATGTGTTATTTCCTCTGTGACATGAAGTTAACAGTGTTGTCTAATGTTTGCAGTCTACATTATTGTACCTGGGAAACCCTAGGACCCCATTTTGAGGCTTTTTAGTTATGTTTCTTGTTAAAATAGTTTATTTATTTTAATTGTCACATCATATATTTGGATGTATTCTCCAGGGTGCAGCTCTGCTTCAGAGAAGATAATTAATGTTGAAAAATTGTTTCTGGAGCTTACTAGTATTTTGTACATAGGAGCTAAGATATGACATCTACATGGCTTTTCCTAGATTTCTCCTCCGCTCCCTGGGTTGTAACAGAAATCTTTCCCTTTCTGCTTCTTTACTCTCTATAGGTTTAGGGAGAAAAGGGAATGTTCTATTTTTTTTCTTCTTTCTCTTTTTGATCTCTAAAATATTGCTGTTCCTGCTCATTTATTCTCTTTTTCCTTTATATGCGCCTTGTCTGTGAGTCAGGATATGTTCTGGTGGGAAAGTTACATGTCAGTATATTTACCTTCCACTGTATTATTTTCCATTGCCAATATATCTGAGTTGCCTTAAGTGACTTGTAGAAGACAAGGTAGCTACTTCTTTTCAGAACTCCACTGATGACATTTTACTGTGCTTCTTATGAAAATAAAGATACGAAGGCTCCGAAGTAGCACAAGTGGATGGATTCTTTCTCACCTGTCCCTTCAGGATGGATGGATATTCAGGATGGATAAGGAAAAGCAAATACAGTGTAATATTTGAGGAGTGGTATCTGTTTGGCTACATCCTATGCAGACAGGAGGCCAGGTCAGCACTGGAGAGGGTCAAGTAGTCAGTCACCTATGATTGCAGGCTCTGGAAAAAATGCTGTGGTTCCACAAATGAGCTTGCCTGCATTGGAGGCTGGGGAAATAAAATTCACTGGTGTGACAGCTGCAAACAGCAGTCTTGGAATGTGTGAGAAGGCAGCTGCTTGGGTAAATGTTTTTTATTCCCCAGTGAAGAACAGCAGGATCATGGGTCTGGATTCTGGGAGCTCCCTGATGAGCCTGTCTCACCTCCTAGCTCCTAGTTTGTTGTTCCAAGTGTATCAGTTTTAGATGATAGGATTAAACTTTTGCTGAGAACCTTAGAAGCTAGCTCTGGCCTGAGATGTGGTGCCACATTTAGCGTGACAGGGAAAACAGGATTATACAAACACAAAGAAAAGAAAAAGTTCTGTTCATAAATCATTCTAATTCAGCTTCCTTATAAATGCAAGGAAAAGAAGGTCACTCATTGTGGACAACAGGAACATCCTGGTGTAAGTACTTTTCACAAGGCACTGTGTACAACTACCTCAACTATATTCCGCTCCTAGTCATCACAATGCATTTCTTTTGAAAGTCAATTCTTATAAAGATATGAAAATTACATTGTCTAAAAGTTCATCACAAAGTGACTAAACTGCATATTTTTTTGTCCCTCAATGCATATATATTAAATTACTTTTTCACACAGAAGGATTATGAGAAAAATAAATTCAAGTGGGAAATATTGGGATTTTAAACATTATTTATGAGAAAGGAATCTTTGTCCCAACTCGTCTAGAGTTAAACTTTTAAAATTTCTTAAGCACAGTAAAAGCTGATGTCCAGTCTTTCCCTTACTTTAAAGTAGGGGTTGTCTGCTTGTACTCGTTGAGTGCCAAGCATGTTTCATACATACTTAAAGTGCTTCTCAAAGGAATCAGTTTTACTGAAGGAGGAAATGAGTTCTCAAATACTATAATGTGAGCATTCTGAGGAGGCAGTGGCTATTCCAGCTTCCCAACCAAACCTCAGAGTGGCATCCTAAGGAACCATTGCTCTATCCCATTTGCAAACAATTGTGGATCTCCTCCCCTTCTCACCACTTCAAAAGTTCTGATATATGTCTTGTGACTCTAAGATTAAGATTTTGTTATGTGACTCACAGAATAAGAATATTAATCAGCTTTCTTTAAAATATGCTAGGTCCAGTGATGGCAACTGAACGGCATTGCTTACTGACCTTGGAGCAAAACTTTTTGGACATTGTTCTGAACAATGAAAGAAGCTTGACTGAACCCTCGTACATGCTTTATGTTAAAGCAGCTCAAGATATTAGTGGAAACGTTGAACTGTGCAACTCAAGACTCATAAGTACGCATCTTTGACATTGTTTTTCTTTGGGCAGGAGAGAAGTCTGCAGAAGCCATTCTTTTTGCTTCAGCTGACACAGTACAGTGCCAATTTCCCGGTTGTCTACAAAGGATGTTGGTATGTTCTGCAATCACTTTTAGCCACACTTGACATGGTATTGATTCTCACACAGATTTCTTCTTGGCATGCAATTATGGAAATGAGCCTAAAGTGTACTTAATCAATGAATAAATAACAGTAATAATTGGAGCAAAATATACCCAGTGTGCACTGTTAGAGAGAAGCAGTGATATTTCTCAATTATAAACAGGTGCTCTAAAGCACCACACCATTTTCACATTCTTATATTAGAAGAAAACAATCTTTTTATGACTAAAATGAAAAATTCAACACCACTATTCTCAAATTGTGACCTTAACATTACTCACAGCTTTGTTATGGAAATCATCAGCCCAGCATGTTACTTATTTCTTGGGACAATACAGATTTCAGTTCATTTATTTGCTGTCAACATTGCAGTTTTAGAAAACCTATCACAAAGAATTCTTGCTTATTACTCATTCTTATGGCCTTCCTTGTCTGCAAGTTTTTAGACTGTTTATGAATATATTTTGGTACACAACTTGCTTATGTATTTGCATAAGAGGTTTTCTGCATTCATGTTATTTCGGAGACCTCCTTCACTCCCTTCTCCAATGTGCATATGAGATATTACTGAAGAGATAAAGTTTTGAGAATGGCAGTTACTTCAGTTGCGTATCATATCCCAATTCCTATCTGCATCCATGTCAGTACTCCATCCTCTGATAGGAAGATGATGTAACATGTCTATTTGTTTATGGTGTAATATAAAATTGATGTTTTGGTCTGAAAATTCAGTATTTCTTTATGCTGAACAGAGTTCCTCTGAAAGGGGATGTTCTATTAGTTGCCACATCTCACAAGCATGGTATAAGTGCTGTCTATCCTTGATGCAGACCAAGCCGGGGGCAGTTTGTGTTCTAGCTGTGAATCCCCAGTTGTGCTGTTAGGTAACTAACTTTTTGTGAACTCTGAGGATAACAATGAGTGAGTAAACAAAAGTACTTCTTGCCATGTACAGTTTAATCTGAGAACTCAAAATACTGTAGGAGCCAAAAATACCAACTGGATGAATTCATGGTAGAAAATTCTCCTAGAGCTATTAAATGAAAATATGAGGATAGAAGTTGTGGCTTATGATGTCCCGAGGTACATGTTTTTGTAAGCTGTAATTGTAAGTATCTTTGTACAATTACTTTGTTCCTTAGACGGCTTTCCTGTATGAGATGTGGGACACTGAGTTACATTGTCCTTTTCTTAGGTAGACCAATGTTGTCTCCTTAAGTAGCAGACTATGGATTAGACTCTGATTGTCCAGAATGTTGTAATAACAGCAGTTAAACAGGGGAAAAGAAATTCCTTTTAGGTCTTGGTCAATCAACCAAAAGCTGGAAAGTGTGGGGAAAATACGGTGTGATATGGTACCAAAGGAGAAGCAGCAGTCCTACTAATGTTGTTCATCTGGAAGGTATTTCAAGTGCCCTCACCTGCAGGATGTCCTTTGCTTACCGACTCCTCTCATGTCTCACTTGCATCCCAAAGAAGGGTGGTATGGCCTGGTCCACTGGTGGGGCTATGGGTGGAGACCAGACCTACTGTGGAACAACAGTGGCAGGGACTGATGGTACTGGGAGCTGAAATGGATTCTTGTGCCCTGGGTGGGTTGGGGAGCCCATGAGGCCTTGGTGCCATTGGTGCCCAGACAGATGCTTCACACCTTTTCTGCACAGTAGGATGTCTCTGAACTCTATGCAAAACTCCTTCTCACTGTGAAAGGAAAACACTGAGTTTAGTTTTTCTTAATGGGTGCTGTCTGACTAATGGAAAAAAGTGGTGCTAATAAAAAACAGGATTGCTGAAAGAAAAATCAAATGAAAAATATTTGTTTTCTTGTGTCCTTTTCCAGAAGGCAGAAGGAAAAGGCAGAGTGGAGGAAAAAAAAAAAAGAGTTATAAACAGCACAGGAAAGAACATCCCAAGAAGCTGTTGAGAGGAATTTGAATTATGGAAAACTGAAGAGATGCAGCCAGTTAGCCTGAAGTGCTGGAAGAGTAGCAGAGTTCTAAGATTAGCAGTGACCTCAGGCAGGAAGATATGTCCACCAACATGACCCTCTGGTATCCCTGGATGCCTGGAGTTGGCCACCAGGACTTGGGTTGTGGATAGGGTGCTGGTAACCATCTACCCTTGCTGGAGCAGCCAGAAATTGACCAAATAGAAATTTTTGACCCAGGAGAGTCTTGGAAGATGTGATACTCTCTGGAGAGAAAACCAGGTGACCAAGAGAAGGAGCCTGCTTTAAAAATTGAATCAGAAGAGAAATCTGCCCCGTGCATAATTCCTCAGGCAGCATGGATTGTGTATTTTTTACCTTAAAATAAAGGCAGTGGTAACACTGGACTCCATCAGAAGAAAGGTGGCCAGCAGGGACAGGGAGATGATTGTCCCTCTCTACTCTACCCTCTGAGGCCCCATCTGGAGTACTGTTAAGGTCCCCCACGCAGGAAAGATGTGGAGCTGTCGGAGAGGGTCCAGAGGAGGGCCACAAAAATGATCAGAGGGCTGGAGCACCTCCCCTATGAAGATAGGCTGAGGGAGCTGGGTTTGTTCAGCCTGGAGAAGAGAATTTAAAAGGGGATTATAATCAGGAGGGGAATCAACTTTATACAAGGGTAGACAGTGATAAGGAGAAATGTTTTTAAGCTCAAGGAGGGAAGGTTTAGATTGGTTGTCAGGTGGAAGTTCTTTACAGAAATAGTGGTGAGGTGCTTTAACAGGCTGCCCAGAGAAGTTGTGGATGCTCTGTTCCTGGAGGTGTTCAAGATGAGGTTGGATGGGGCCCTGGGCAGCCTCGTCTAGTACCAAATCTGGAGGTTTGTGGCCCTGCCTGTGACAGGGGGGTTGAAATTTGATTATCCTTGGGATCTCTTCTAACCCGAGCCATTCTATGACATGGAGTGCTTTCAAGAAGAGTGAATCAGAGTAGAAGACTGTTGAGAAAATTTAATGATATTTTATTTCCTTTTCTTGAGGAAAAGGCCCCTAGGCAACACATGGCTAATAATACTACAGAGTACAGTAATGCATTGCTTGAACTTAATTAAAAACAAATATATATATATATTAGAAGAAAATGAGATGGCCCCCAGAACCCTTATGAAGGAATTTTTAAGGAACTCGAGAAATGATCTAGGGGCATTTGAAATTACGAAATTACTTAAATAAGTTATAATATGGGCATACAGGTACCAAAGAGGCCTTAGTGCTATCAGGTCTTCAGATATTTATGCTTTATGTTCAAGTCCATTACATTCTGTAATAGGCAAAGAACACACATACAACGAGTTGATACGATGCTCAGCAAGTACTCAGATCTCATTTCCAGGTTTTTACCCAGGGTAAACAGAACATGTTATCCATCCAGAGATTATAGCAAGCAAAACCCAATAACTCTGGTGTCTGTGGCACACCTGTCATGAGGAGGCTCACCCACAGTAAAATGGAAGTGCTTGCTTCTTACTGCGCTTTTACTGTAGGCCAGTTCACAGGTTCTAGTTATTAAGAAAATGGAAATGACACACACTTTAAATTGTAAAGATACACTCTTAGAAGACAAGCATAGGAATAGTCATAAACAATTCTAAATAGGTGAACAGTAGAGGCTGTATTCAGTTGCCTATGTGCAAGCACCTACATAATTTGGGTTGCTATGAGGTATCCAGTGTGACTGCTGGCTGCCACACCAGAAAGGTGTGGGTTTTTTCTATGTCCTGTGTCATGTTTGCTGAAGTCATAGCATGTGTTAAATACTGTGTGGCAACTCAAATCTCACTAGGTGCAAATCTTTAGGAAGCTGAATTCAGTTTCAGAGAACTAGCCTAAGTAACTCATCTGTGACCTGCCTATAGGCAGAGGAATTTTGTCTCTGCTTTAGAAAACAAAAATGAAGATGTTACAAAAATAAGTCTCTTTAATCTTGATTCAAAGCTTTTCTGTGTTGTGGAAGCTGCTTTTCAGTGGGCAGATCTCCCTGTTCTCAGACAAGGTCTGAGGTAGAGGTAACATTCCCCTCAGAAAGATGCTGATCTTCCTTTTTTTGATATAGTAGTAGATATAGCTAGAACAGGCAACTAGCTGAGCTTGTGCATAGCTATGTGAGATAAATCTAGCCTAGACACAGTCCCAAAATAGAACCAAAGAGAATGGGAAGTGTAACAAGGCATGGAGAGAAAAAGGAGTTAATCTTCAGATAGAATGAACAGACCTAGTCGATTCAAGGCAGGCTGGAAGGAGCGTCAAATCTGCAGAAAGCCAAACCATTTCCTCTAGAACCAGGTCTGCATTCAGTGCAAATGTGAAACTGCTAGAGAGACTGCAGCTCATGAGCCACCTGTCAGTTTGTTAAGGGCAGGTACTGCTTGCAATGTGGGTGGCTGTAAGCTAGATCTTGGCATGGATCAGATGCCCCAAATGACCCTTTTGCATGAGTACAGTCTGTGCGGAGTCTGTTCTGCTGCTTTCTTTTTAAAAGAATTTTTTTAAAATAATCTTTGCATGTGTGCACGAGCAAGGTATATTCTTAAGTGTAGCACTGAAAATCTCCCCCCAAGCTACCATTAACTTTGTTAAATAGAAGTAAAATTTACATTATTGTCCTGTCCATTGAGGAGAAGATACAGGTGGTGGAATTTTTTCCTTGGGTTCTGTTACACAAGAATAATGTGACTGTATCTCAGTAGAAACGATGGACACTGGGAATTACTTACAATCAGATTTTGCATGTAGAGGTAAGAGAGAAATGAAGGAAAGCAAAAGATGTTTAAAAAACAAAACAGTGATTCCTCTTAAATTTATGCGCAATCATTTTGCTATGTGCAATTCTGTGTTGGTGAGCTACTACAATTGTAGTAGGAATGTGCTGATACCTTCACAGAATTTCCCAGGTTATCAAAAGTCAATGGTAAGTTAAAATTGCTTCAAACACAAACTATCCTATGCTTCTATGATATGTAATGGTTCGTTATTAAATGTACTTCTTTTCTAAATAGAAAAAGTGAAATTATAGATATTTACTCAGGCTTAACACCCTATATTACAATTGCAGGAAATTATAAGTTAGAGAGGAAGTATTCAAGAGGGAGGTTAGTCTTTAAGCAAAAATGCAAGGGTTTTTTTGGAAAGCCTAGTTCAAAGAGAATGTAGACATATAATTTGGGGATGCAGAGCAATTACCAGAAATAATTTAAAGTGGGATACTTCGGTATGTCTCTTTGAAGAATAAATAGTAATTGTTTTAAATACATAATTACTTTAATATTGGCTCCTTTCAGCAAGTTGCAGCCTCCCTAGATTAAGCTCTAAGTCCTGTGCAACTGTCCACTCAAATTCTGTTTATTCCTTGGGCTGTCATAGTTCCATTATTAAAACCCTTGAAGCCCTTTGATGTGTTCCTGCACATAAAAAGATTGGGGGAGACTTTCATGCAGCCTGATCTTTGCTCTGCTAACTTTTTTTAGCATAACTGAAGTCTGAGAACAAGTTAAAGTTATCATTAAAAAATTCTGCTAACAAAAACTGTGTATTTTATAAAAGTATTTATGTCTGCATAAAAAGTTCTTTGCAAAGTCTTGCATGCGCATCTGCAGACATGGTCCTAATTTTCAGGAAGAAACCCAGTACTGATGCTTAGCTATGTTTCTTTGGAAGGCACAGATTACTGCCTGTGCTTTGATCTTATACCTAAGTACAATTCTCTGAAACCTGCCAGGAACAGTGTTGGGATTTATACAGCAGGTCCTTTCTGGACAGTGCTGTGAGTACCATCTTGTGGACTCTGAGGTGCTGATCACTCGTGGCTTTCAGTGAGGACTGCTTGATCTAAACCAGTAGAACAATCTTGATAGCTTATTTTTCTGACTGATTTGTAGAGGGTGACAGCCATGTCTGTGATATGACATTCTTTTGTCTTGAAGAGCAGCTGAGAATTGTCTGGGCTATCACGTGCGGAGTTAATAGACAAATGCCGGCTCTGTGCAAACACTTAAAGTAACTATAGTCTAAGACTTCAGTGAATGTACTGCATGCCCTCTCCTCTTCTCGGAAGTGCTGTAATTCTTTGGCTGATGAGGTGCTAAGATCCTGTCTCTAGTGGAGGAACACTGTCAAGAGACTGGTAGAGGGGGACACTCCAGCCTCAAAGCTGTGGTAACAGCTTCCTCATGCACAGAATTGAATAATTCAGTTCAAAGGGACCTTCAAAGATCATCCAGTACAACTGCTTGACCTCTTCAGGGCTAATCAAACGTTACATCATGTTATTGAGGGCATTGCCCAAATGCCTCGTGAACACTGACAAAGATGGGGCATCAACCACCTCTTTAGGAAGCCAGTTCCAGTGTTTGACCACCCTCATGGTAAGGAAATGTTTCTCAATGCCCATCTGACCCTCAGTGGTGCATTTTGTACCATTCCTACCCTGCCATCAGTAACCAGGAGCAGAGCCTTCTGCTTGCCCTCCTCCAGGAGCTGCAGAGAGCAGTGAGGTCACCTCTCAGCCTCTTCTTCTACAGACTGGGCAGCCTAAGTGTTCTGTCTCTCCTCACAGTACATGCCTTCCAGCCCGGTTTCCAGTTTTGTTGCTGTCCTCCAGATGTTTTCAAGGACTTTACAATACTTTTTATATTTTGGAGCCCAGAACTGCACACAATATTCAAGGTGAGGCTGCACCAGTGCTAAATGCAGTGGGAGTGTCACCACTTTTGACCACCTGGCTATGCTGTGTTTAACACACCCCAACATGCAATTTGCCCCTCAGCTGCCAGGCGCATTGCTGGCTCTTGCTGAGCTGCTGCCACCTGCACCCCCAGGTCCTTCCCTGCTGAGATGCTCCCCAGCCATGTGTCCAGCATAGCTCCACCCCAGGTGCAGAACCTGGGTCATCTTCTTTTGTTGAACTTCAGTAGCTCTGAGTTTCCACCAGATCCTTAAAACCTGTAGAAATACCAGAGGAACCTGTGGAGTTTCTCTAAATTAAGGGTGAAAAGGAAAAGCAGACTGTCATTTTCCTATAGTTTATTTCAGGGAAAATTTACTTAATGCTTTTTTCTTGTTCATTTTACTCATTTGAGATACAGCCATTAGCAAATCCATGTCGTCTTTGTAATGAACAAGAAAACCTTCTGAGCTCCATGTTTTAGCCCAAGTCTGATCGGAATAACTAAAGTTCAATTACCTAAAATATTTAATCTCATTTCTATTGACTTTCACCTTAGGAGAAAGACTTCTCACTGGTGAGCAGCAATACACAGAACCTACATGTACTTATCCTAAATCATTTTGTAAGCCCTTCTTTATAAGGAAAAAAACATTGTAGAGAATAGGAAAAAAAAAACAAATATGTGTTAAGCTCTGAAGGAAGCCTGCCCATCATTTATTCTGACATCTTACAATATAAAGATAACTGTTTTATCATAAAAACCTGTAACTAAGTAATATTGATATAGCATTGTGAGACTTACTGCTTCTCACCTTTTACTTGGACTTCCAGTTTTCCAGAATATATTCTATTATTTCTGTAGGTGTTCTGCTAGCCCGCAATTTCGCCTGAAGGTGGCAGCAACTCCCTTCAATAGAAAATTTAAGTCTGTTGCTGTGGTGTAGATCAATCCTAATACTGTCTAGGCTCAGTACATTAGACTCACTTCTAGCTAAGTAAATGGAGATGTGGTCTGTGCTCACTTTCTGGATCAAAGAGCTTTCATTGTGAGATAGAACACCCCTTGAATGTTTACTAGTAGTTGTCTACAGGTAACTTGCAATGTACAGTAATAAAAGCAAAGTGGCTGAATCTTTAGCTACTTATATTTTATTGCTGCAGTGATACTGTCACAGAAGTCCCCTGACTGCAGCTACCACTTCCCCAGAACACTCGTATAGGATAGCAGCTGCTATGACCCCACAAAGCAGTGTGTACATTTAGGATACCCTTCTTGCTGCTCTGCATCCTCTATTACTCTTTAGGTTTTGGCTGCTCAGCTTGTCAGGGTTGGGGGGTCTGGAAATGGTCCTGTCACCCTGCAGCGGAGGCATTTGTGTCGTTTCCTGCAGGTATCACCCGTGATTAGTCATCTTGAGAACCCAGACCGGGTGGCCCTGGGTAAAAAGTTGTCAATTTTACACACATCTGTTCCAAGATGGTTTTGTGATCAAAGTGCCCACAGACTGGGACTTCGGTGTCTCTCCATCCTCCACGTAACCCTCCCTTGGGAATTCAGCTCTGGGTGCCTCTCTTTCCCAGCTCATGAGGAGAAACAGCAATATTGTCTCACACATTCCTTTCTTCTGTCCTGCCAGCCTATGCTGAATACTTTGGGAGCCGGAGGTGTGCCTCCATCCTTTGGCCAGGAACAAGTACTGGGAGGGAAAGTCCCTCATCTGGACTGTGAAACCCTATGATTACCTTTGTAACATAAATAGTGATTCAATATCCACTTAGCATTAGGACAGCACCAACTGCAACTCCTCTGTAAACGAGAGGGAGGGGGAAGCTGCACAGCTGTGAGAGTGACGGCTGTGCTGCTGGGGACAGACTGGGAAGCTAATAACTTCTCAGGCCCTTGGGTAGATCTGAGTCTGTAATAGTACAACAGTGCATAAAACAGTTTAGCTAGCTGTAATGTATCAACCTGCTTTTCATTTTTTATTTTATTTTAAAGATTACTTTCTGAGATGGTACTGCTGAAGACCTTCACAATGGCGGAATAGATCTAAACAATAACTGCCCTGGCCTCACCAGCTCCACAAGACCGAATCACATACAGCTTGTGCTTCAGGCTCTGAGTTCTGAAGGAAAGAAAGTGGGAAGTGTTTTGTTCCTCTGACCTCTCAAGTGTCATCTTCTTAGCAGCTCAAATCACCCTTCAAATTTATTCTTTTACTCATCCGACTCCCTGACATCTGTTTCATCGTTTCCTGTCCAGGCAGTGATCCAAGTAACCAAAAAATATATATATATTTATTTTTTTGAAGCAGAACAGCTTGTCAGTGAGCTTGCAGGAATGAGAAGCCACAGTAAATGTTCCTGATTGTGTGAATCTCTATCATTACAACTTGAAAATCCGAGTGAGACAAGGGATGATGTAAAGGTGTATATTTATACAGAATTGTTTTTTGCTTCTGTGTGACACACCACACACATCCTGGTCACTGCCTGTTGCCACTGATGTCATTGTTTAAACTCAGTGGTGTGTGACATCAGTGGTGATGTCATCCATAGGGGTACGTCACTGATTTACACTCAGCAGTAAATAAACACCGCTTCCTAAAAAGTAGTAAAGATGAATGTGAGTGGATCAATAGTTTATCTTGATTAGCAAAATTATTTGGATGGTAAAGAGTTGTCAACACCTTAGTACTATGACTAAAACTGCAGGCAGACAGAACATTAGTAAACATTACTAATTACAGAGCTATGACAATAACACCACGTGGGGATCTGCTCTGTTAAAGGAGCCGATGCTGATCTTGATTGCTGGGACAAATGTAAATTCATTACTTCATCAAAGTTTTTTAAATTCTCAGTGAGGATCGGAGTTTGGCTACCTAACCAGTGCTGATTTCTGTAGCATAATTTTAAAGCATTAACTGCATATGCTAAAAACACGGGACTATGGCTAAACCATTCACCGCTGCTTTATATTACCTTTTAGTAACAGTATCCCTATATTCTCTGGAGGAGCTAAAAATAGAGATTTTGTTTTATTAGAAGTGTGCAGA
Source organism: Alectoris magna (assembly GCA_030625065.1). Taxonomy (NCBI): domain Eukaryota; kingdom Metazoa; phylum Chordata; class Aves; order Galliformes; family Phasianidae; genus Alectoris; species Alectoris magna. The sequence continues at coordinate 62,753,652 of CM060562.1, forward strand.
AGTCCCAACAATGCTTTGGGTTGCAGAACCAGGCCCCTGCAATCACAGGTGGCTGTGCAATGGGCCTTTGTTTGTGGAGAGTAGTCCTGAAGTCACATGACCTTTCCTCCCACGGATCTCCCAAACACTTTATGAGGGCAGTTAAGCATTGTAACTACACATATGATACCTATTTAAATAGCAGTAAGCTACATTAGGCTGAGAATATGCAATCTGCTGACATGTATTACCGGTGGCTGAATGAAGCGCTGCTTGTGGGACACCTCACTATATGCCAGTTAGTCTCTCACTACAGTTTGGCTGTTTATTGCTGTAGTAGCACACAGAAAATTAGATTCAACTGGAGTCCCAAGTGTGCAAATTGCAGTCAATATTATCTGTCATGATAATGGTGTATCTTCTAATGGGGACCCAGTAAGCACTGATTGTTTAAATCAGCCACCATGCATCAGTTTTGAAGACAATCTTTTTTTTTGGTGTGAATTGAGATACATGTTAGTATGTGCAACACAGGTCTTTGATGTACTGCAGGAAGTTTCTGGAGATTGCCCTGGCAGCATGCAAAGGATAATACCTTGTGTTTGTTGTTTAACATGAAAATTACAAGAGGCAGTTCAGACTTCATTTAAAAGCTGAAAATAGATTCTGTTTGTTCCATGTATAATGTACACCATTATAATATGTGGTGTAGGCTTGCCCCTTAATAAAGAGTTTTGCTTTTCTAATGGGTAACTTTCTACAGAGTAGTCGTGGCACATGTGAAAATGATGACAGACAAACCGCAGTCAATTAAGGAACTGATCTGGCTCACTTAATCCTGAAAAAGTTTTGTTTTTGTGAATCTCCAAGATATGTGGTGCATTTTGAGGTTTCTATTCCTGACCTTTGACACTGATCCTCTTCTAGTCAGCCACAGCAATCTGCTATGCTGAATGCAGCTTCTCTTGCTCAGAAACAGACTCATGGGTAACTCTGTGGTGCAGTGCTCCCTGTCAGCAGAAATGGCAAATGTGGTTAGATTGCTCAGCCCTACCTCTGAACAGACCTTGGGTTGTTTTTTTTTGTGTGTGTTAAATAAAGCTGCAACAGTGCTCATGTTACATGATATCACTAGTAGCCTCAGCTCATGTGACTTGTTCTTTTTTTTCTTATATTCAGGTCAGGCCAATAGAAGGGCTAATTAGTGGGAAAGTGGCCAGTGAGATATACTTAGGGGAAAAAGAAGATGATAATTTAACTGATGTTGAATGTAAAAACAGATCTATATCTATGTGCAGCTGTGCCTAAGATTTTGTATATATATTCTGAAGTTAATTTCCTAAAGCAAAGGTGGTTTTACATATCTCTTATTTTGGTAGCTTCTACTTTGGTCAAACTGATAACACACCTAAAAGTTCCATGTTAGGTAGTTGTTCAGCTGACACTGAAGCAAGAACATTTGAGAATCATAGAATGGCTTGGGTTGGAAGAGATCTTAAAAAGCACCTAGTTCCAACTCCCATGTAGAGCTGACATCTTTACAGGTAGTTTTTCTTGATCTTGTTTCTGAAAAAATAAATAAATGTGTATATATATACATATATATATAGCAAGGCAGGCAAATACATTAAAAAAAAAACAACCTTGCAAGTGGTACTGCTTTTCTCTATTCAGGTTCCTCAGTTTCTGCCAGAATGTCCATGAAAAGTAGCAAAACTTTCATATGATGTATAGCAGTGAGATGAGGGTGTTGGAATGGAAACTTCATGCTTTTATTTCTATATCATCAGTTCAGTACCTGACCTTTGATTAAATTCCATAATTGTTGTACAACTCAATTTTCCTTCCGGTGTCCTTGCCTTTCACCTTCATTAATTCCTAAAAGGCTGCTAATGCTTCAGAGTCTTTTAGCAGAAAGTTTTTAAGAAATTTGAAACAATGCAGTGTACAATAATAATGATAAAAAATATCTTGTTTGCGCCTGTATATGTTTCTGATTTCTTACTTTTTTTTCCATTCTGCTTTTAACCCACAGTTTCTTATTCAATATGGAGTTTACTGGGTAGATGCATTTGCTAAACAGTGTACAGTATTATGTTCTGCCACAACACAACATGCATCTGCCTGAGGGCAACCAATGTGTTTTTATATGCTTCTTTACTTATACCCAAATAATATTCTATGTATATCGTAACTTTGCAGATATTTAAAACAGAGTATGGTAATGGAAATACACCCGGCATTTAATTAGAACACAAAAAATTATTTCTATGTTGAGACCTGTGGATGAATAAAACTTCCCCATATCAGTGCTCAACTTATATAAAAGTGGAATTGGAAAGAACTACTCTATGTATTCCCTTTTGTAGAGTTGATGTTTCCTGATATTACTGTTTCTGGCATCAAGGGTAGCAGAAACCCAGGGCAAAATGTGATAAAATCACAGTTTCTGTCTTCAGTGTTTCCAAAGAAATTTTTCTTAGGCATTCAGTTCCTAATTATTCAAAGGTTTTTTTTTGTTTTTTTTTTTACAACTTTTTAAAAGTTTACTCAAGAATGGAAAAATCTATAAATTCCAAGGAACAGTTGTAAAGAGGTGGTGCTGGTAACTGAACAAAAGACTGGATTGTGTTAACTTAGCCAGGTGAAATGAATGCTATTTGTTCAATATTTGATAACAGAAAAAGAGTTAAAATTTGGGGGAAGAAAACCAAACCCACCAAACACAAAAACCAACCCAACAACACTGTATATTTATTTGTAAATGGCAATCGGGGCTGTATGTCTCTTCTGTGTAAAACAAAGGTCCATAATATTTGTGTTCACACTACCTACCACCTATATAAAAAACATTAACATCTTGGAAGTATTCACAGTGATCTAAGAGATGGAGTGGGTTATCCAGAAGTATCAATAAAGTGCTCCCTGATATCAATTTGAACTATAGTTACATTTTTCTACATGCTTGTCAAAAAAATCCTTGCCTGCATACGCAAACAAGAGTTTACCAGACCCACTGTAACAGTTATCTGTTCAACTATAAAGTACGTATTTTGAGTTTGGAGAATTTTGCATGTGTAATGAATCTATTTGTCTGTCTAGAAGTTTGAGAAATGGTGCAAGCAGCTCTCAGATGCCACTCTCTTTTATTCAGACTGTAAGGAGTGGGACAGCATATGAAAGATTAAGTATTTTCTCTCAAAAGTCCAGAAGAATGTATTATTTTTGCATACATGACTGTCAAAACACCACACAACTCTCATATCCTCACAGAAGGAGCTTTCAAAATCCTGCTTTCTCTAAACCTTAGGCCTTAGGTGTGACTGGAACTTATCACACTTTTTCATAACACACATCTGAAATAGGAAACATTGCATTAGTTATTATTTTTACAGCTCTCTCTCTCTATATATATATTTAATGGAGAGCATGGCATGTTGCCATACCCAGTTCTAAACCAAATTATGTCTGAATTCTGCATATAGCCAGAAAACAATAAATGAAGAGGCCACAAAGACAAATAGAAGTGGTTTTTTTTTCATTTTCTGAAACTTTTTTTTTCCTTAAAGAAGTATTGGAAGAAAAGATTGTGACAGTGCAGGAAGAGAAAACTGTGAGGGGGGAAAAAAGTCAATACTATGTAAAATATGACTATAATGAAAAATTACTTTCTTTAGATGTATATTTGCTTTGAAATCCATGCTGGGTCTCCTAGTACTTGCTGAGCTTAACTTTAAGTTCTGAAGCTATGATTTAAAATAATATATATTTGGTCTTTCATCTCTATGCTCTATTGTATCATTTTCCATGAAAACACCTGGAAGGATCCTTAGAGCTTCTTATAAGCTTTGACTCTGGTGAATTTCATCTTTAGATCCTACTGTGAAATGATACTGCACATGCCATGATCTGAAGAGCTGTCAGTGTTTTCTTACTAATCTTTGGTATAAAATGTAACATATATTACAGGAAATGTGCGAATACGTTCACCTGGCTAGCAGCCTTTTGCAAATTTGTTTCTTTTTCAGATTGCAATCTGAGCTCATTTTTACTTAGAAAACCAATATACCAATCTGATGACAAGAAACATCTTTAACATTTCTAAATCTAGAAGTTTTAGGCATGTTAATCTATACACCAGTTTTGAGTGCCAAATTTCCAAAAACATTTCCGGTTTTAAGGTATTTAATCTTTTTCTTTCCATTATCTTTTTTTTTTTTTTCTTTTCTTTCTTTCTTTTTTTTTCTTTTCTATTACCTATTAAGAAGGCCTTTGCTCTCCACGCCAGTGAGAAGGATCTCAGACCCTTCTCTTTATCAGATGCTCATATTTCTCCTTTGCAATTGAAAACCCACAAAATCTTCAGAGAATGTTTTGTAAACTAAGGAATATTGAAATCATTCTGAAGTAGATTAGTCAGTAATCTCCTATGGTTAATCAATGGGCAAAGATAAAAACAACCTTTAGAGAAAATTACAGATACAATTACAATTTATGAAGATTTTATCAAGGATTTTTAGTAAAATATGTTGGGTCGTCATCAGGTGTTAATATAATTATACAGCACGTAAAAAACTTCCTATATTTCTCTATAGTTCCTGAGAGGTGCTTATATGTTGCTTCTTTTCCATAATTCTTGATAAACAGAAAAACAGCAATATTTCAATTTCATAAATTGACTCAATGCCCAAAACCAGAAGACATTCTTTAAGATTTAGATGAAGAGGACAGAGGACTTTTTTCATAGTTATTATTTTTTGTAACATAATTTCCAATTTTACCAGTTCTCCAGGAAAAAGGAAAGAAAAAGAGAGAGAAAAACAAGAAAGTTAAATTCAAACTGTACTGCAGTGTGGCATGATCTGGGAGTGTGATACTCTCCCACATGATCCACCATGTGAATCAGTCATCTCCCAGAAAAGTACATTCATACTGCAAAATTTAGAGTTGTTATTTGAACATAAACATTACTTTGGCTTTGTGAAGTTCTGGCTCTTGACTGCAGTCTTTTGTAAGACACTTTGATGGGTGCTGAAGTGCACAGGAGGAATCTGGAGGATTGTTGGGCAACATTGTGCTCATCAATGTTTATTTCTCTGTGTGTGAAACTAAATGCCCTTGGCATTTCCTCCTTCATCTTGAATTAGGAAGAAAGTTGCCAGGGAGGTGATCCTTATCCCTTTGTCACTGTTGATGAGGCCATGCTTGGAGTGCTGGGTCACATTCTGGGCTCTCCAGTACAAGAGAGGCTTGGACTTACTGGAGAGAGTCAAGAAGGGGGGCACTAAGATGACTAAGGAGCTGGAGAATGTGTACTGTGAGGACCTGAGAAAGATGTGACTGTTCAGCCTGGAGAAGGGAAAGCTTGGGGGGATCTATCTCATTGATGTTAATAAATATGTGAAGGGAGGGTGCAAGAAGGATGGAGACTGTCTCTTCAGTGATGTACAGTGCCAGAACAAGGGGTAAAGGGCACAAACTGAGATATGATATGGAAAGCGATGTTTAAAAATGTCACCAGTTCCTTCATAATTAGTTCCCAAAAGATACTGAGTTTGGCCATCTTCTAGAATTCATAGTCTCACCTGTCCAGCTACAGCTATTTCCACATCTGAGTGGACAGTGGAGGGCAGGAAAAGATCCTGAAGACCTTCTCCATTCCCAAACCTGCCAAATATACAGGTCTAGGCCTTATAGTGGCAGCCACTGCTGACTCCATCCTTGTCTCACAGGACAAGCTAGCAGTGGCTGTACAGTTGGGATTTCTTGCAGGGAATAACAAGGCAGGGACCAGCTTGTAAGTCTGATGCTTTAGGAGAGCCTGACTTGCTCATACCACCCTGTTGAAGTCATCAAAAGTGAGTATATGTGCCATCAATGCAAATGTTTGTTAAATACAAGAATAATCTGAGCTACTTTTTTTGGTTGCAATTCTTCTCTAGATCTTCCAAAAAACACCTTATTAAGAAAGTAAATATGACAAATTTTATGTTGAATTTCTTTTATGGCATATTAAAATGACCTGGCACACGGTTCCTACGAAGTTCTGTGTAAGTTGATTGCCTACATTTTTTTTTTTCAGATTTTTTCTGTAAGCCTGGCATAATGTTGCCTGAGTTTTTATACAGCCTCATATACCTTAATCCAAATAGAGCTCTGTAGCATGGCTATTACCAGAACTTGAACAGTAGGATTTGCTAAAGCAGCTTACTGATATGAGCTCCTTTAAGCCACTTGTCACCATTCTCACAATAATTTACACAACTTAATGCAATAATATGTAATTATTGTGTGCAAGCTCAAGGAGAGAGACTTGCTTGTATTCAGTAATAATGAGTGTTCCAAAGAAGTGGGAAGAGTGGCAATTTCCTATTTATCACATATTACATGTTAGCAATGCACTTTCCCTGCATCTGAGCTTATGAAATGAAATCAGTTCCATCAAACATGTAAATGCCTTTTACAGTCTTTATCCTAAAGGAAAAAAGACAAAAAAAAGAAAACCATCACATAATCTGCAGGCACTAGAAGTATATCAGCGATCAAATAATCTTTCTGTCTTTGGCTGAGCTTTCTGCCATTTTGAGTTAGTATGCCTGGAAAAACTAAGAAGCACGAAAATCTGTTGCCACTGTAACAAGCTAGCATCTTTAGATACATAGAGAGAAATAATGGGTTTAACAGACCAGGAAACACTGATTTTTAAGAACAGTTGATTCAAGTATGCAACAATGCAACCACTGTGCACGGATTTTAAATGTTGGGGAAAGGTACAAGGCTGGCACTTCTGCAGATTTAAAAATCTCTCAGCCCTGGCTGTTCCTCCACATGACTGTCAGCAGCTGTAGCAAACTACTTAATTTTGGGAACTTCAAGTTATAAGTTGGTGTCATGGAGCCTGAGCAGCTGCAGAGAATTACTTAGCTTGCAAGCAAGATGTTCGTTCAAGGATTGAATTGGGGTTTTATTTTTCACAGTTGCAGTCCTGGAAGCCTCCTGGTGCCATCCACCTTCAGCAAAGCATTGTTTGCTAAGGGCAGAAGCCATTTTTTAGATTTTCAACATTTTGCTAGCTCTATTGCTGGCATGTACAAGTCATCTGTGATTTGGCACACTTTCCAGATTTATGTCTGTACAGCACTGATGTTCCTGGAAAGTGTCTCTCTCTCTCAATCTCTTTTGTATTATTTTTTAACAGAAACATAACCACAAGGAGTTAGTGAATATCTGAATATCTGTCAAGATTCTCAGATCTGGTTATCATCTGGGAAAACATGCTTTAACCAAAGCACGAGGAATGCCTTTTTAGACATGCAAGTTACTGCCCTCAGAGACTGAAGGACACTTTTTGGCACAGGATATGCAAAAGGGCAGATAAGATGGCCTGATGGCTCTTCCTGCCTTCCCATTCTACTGATTTGCTTATTACATCTATGGGATTAGAAATGTCCTTTGAGAGCTGTGATGTCCAGGCCATTTTTTTTTGTCTTAGTTCAGTAATGTCTCTGACTGGGAAACCATAAATGCAGCTCACTTGATGTCCTCCAAACACAGGGACAGCCTGGTGTCTCTTGGATTAATTTAGTCCATGTAGTGATTAAAAGATCTTATGTGAAGCTTAAACAAAGTTGTTTTTCCTTCAGTCTAGCAACCAGCAATCATACTAGTAGGCCTAGTTCTTTACTCTGTTATGATGTAACCCTGCTGGTTTCAACAGAGTCGTGCTGGTGTTGAAATAATTCAAACAACCAGTGAGTGAAACATAGCAGCTGAAATATAGAGACCATTTAAAAAAATTACCAAATCTAGAAAGTTGATAGGCAGCTTTTATTCATTTATTTGTTGTTATTATTTTTTTTCCCAAGACATGGATATTTCAGGAGATCTTTATCAAATAAGAGATACAGAAAGTACGGTCTGGACATTTTTTCCCAAGTGTCTATTTATCTTTCCCTCAGTTCATCACTGCTCTTTCCTCAGCGTATTCTTCGGAGCATTGTTCAGCACATGGAGGCTCCTGCCATTTCCTTTAGGAGCTTGTCTGAATGCTGCAACTGAGCAAAAAGAGTACTTTTCCTACTTTTGTTCTGCTTTGTATTGACTCCTCTGATTTGAATGTTTTTCCACATATTGTTTTTCATCCCCTCACACCCTAACAAGATATTATCTTATAAGATAGCACAATCTATTACGAAATACTTAGGGCTTGCCAGAAGTTTTTATTAGACACTTTAATAATGATGCTTAGGAGAGAACTGGGAATTGCAATGAACAAAGAATCTCCAGATGTCCTAACAATGTACAATGTACAATTTGAAGAATATTTCTCTACTTGAGATGTTTCTCATTTTCTTTTGGAACAGTATGATCCTGCATTATTCTTGTGTGATTTATGTGAATACAATTTCATTTACAGTTTGTCTCATATTAACCCTGTACCCTGAATTTGTCTGGTTTACTACCAAAAGCACACTCTTTGCTACTCTTTCTATTCTGTGTGTGGTTCTGAACACTTACATTATTAAAAATGCTGTATCTGAATGTAACTTCTTGCAGCACACCTTCCCAGACAGGGGGAAAAAATGCAGAGAAATTAACCAGGAGATTTTGACATATGTTTTCTGAACAGCAAGCTAATTCTCAGCTTCCACATTTTGTGCTCTTTGAATTGCGCTGTGCAGAGTCACATGCTTTAAGCTAATTGCTCCCATGCAAAGCTTGTAGGAAGCAGAAAAGCAAAGTTCCTGTGGTAAGTTTTTTGGGGCTGAGCTGAGCCTGAAATAGAAAAATTCTTTCTCTACTCTGGTTTTCATCTTCAGTTTCATGTCTGTCTTTTTTTTTCTTTCTTCCTTTTTTTTTGTCTGACAGGTTAAATTTGAATCTTGTGGATTTCTCACGATAGCATCATTTCAGCTGTCATGCAAGTTTGATCAGTAGAAGAACTGTACCTGACCAAATAGTGTAGGGAACACAGGAATAGGAATAGACTATTTCATGGAGCAAGTTTTTAATTCCAACATTTTGTTTAAATATGTTCATGTAAACGTGTTTTCTTGTATGTTACCGATCCTGTCTTTGCAGGCATAGTGATTGTTCTGGAAAATGCTGCCAGTGGATTTTCCATTGCTGGGCACATATAATGAATGGGAAAAAGTGCAGAGAGGTACCAGTTTAAAACATTCTTGTTTTTATTAACAGCATTTCAAGAGAAGTTTCTCTCAGTTTTGTTTTTTTTTTGTGTGTGTGTGTGTGGGGGGGGGTTTGTTGTTGTTGTTGTTGTTGTTTTTGTGTTTGTTTTTTTTTCCTTTCCAAAACTTACCACTTCTTTTCCTCAATTACTTTTGGATTTTTAGCAGAACTATTAGTCACAATCAGTTCACATCTTTGAAATGAATTATGGTCTTTCATTTATATAGTGGAAAACAGTCCTGTAACTCATCAAGTTTTGTTGCTTAACAGTACTTCCTTAACTTCTATGCTAGTAGGAAGATTAAGCTACTTTCTAGAGGCTACCTATCCCCAAAGACTATTCCTCTGACACTGTGCTCACTTTTGGTGAGCTGTAAAACCCTTAGCACAGGCAAGTTGCTTGAGTATATACTGTCATGAGCTCAGTCCTATCAACCTAAAGCCAAACTGAGTCTTGCTGGAGATGAAGAAAAAAGTGAAAATTTGGAACAGAACAGTTTACTTAGATGAAATGAATGAGTCAGTTAGGATGACCACTTCTTTGGAAAACTGCCACTCCTGTTCTTGACAAAATCAGAAGGTAATCTGCCTTTTGCTGAAAAAAAGCCAATTTAAACTATGTTTAGAAGAGAAGGGCTGTTTTTTAACTTACAGGAGCTTATTAAATTTGTTTTGCATCTAAATCTGTCTGCACATAGTTGGATATATCCAAGTAGTTTGTCTTGTTAGGAGCGTATGTGTTATATTTATGGAAATGTCTTTCAGCCTAAAGGATCCCAGTGTGCTTATGAATACTTTAATTCGTTACTGGAATGAATTCTCTTTTCAATAAATTATGAGGTAAGTCTAACAGAAGTCAAAGTGATAAGTCCAGAATTGTTACAGGCAAGAAAAGAATGTGTTGTTTTTTCTCTTTTTCTTTCCATTTAGAAATGCAATTGTGCTATTATATTTGTTGAAAAGCATTTTGATGTGTTCTCCTTTATGAGACCAATGTGTCTATGCATACTTGAAATGAACCAATTTTATTCATTGCTCCGTGTTGATTAGAATGAAAGTCTCTGTGGGAGAGGGAAACTGCAGTTATGAAAGGCAGCCCCAAGCCTTCTAGAAGTTGCACTCTTGCTAAACCAGCAATTAGTGGGTAATTTCATGAGTTACTGAGTGAAGCTGGTAAGGTGTGGGGTATGCGGGTGGTATAATGATGTCTTTTGGGCTTGTAACCCATAATTCTGTCTGTTCTTTTGCTTTTTTTTATGGGGGTTATAACTCCACCAAAGCTAGTTCTCTATGGGTGTTGTAATATCCAGATAGAGCACATGACTGAGAAATACTGTATAAGTTTAAAGCAGACACAGCTGTAAAGAAAAAATAGAAAAGAGACTACAAGTATGTTGACATCTCAGGGCTCCAAAACTGGAAGAGCTGGAAATCTGAAGGTGGAGGTGTTGAAGGGTAGTGCAAGGAGGCTGAAGAAACCCCAGGGACACTGTGGAAAATGTGGAAAACTGTGAAACTGTTTAGGCTGTAGCTCATTGAAGAAGTAAGATAAATGTGGGAGAATGTTTAACCATCTAACTACTTTCAAAAGAGGTCTCATCCTGCAAAGGGAAGTCCACCAGCCTAGGGGAATTGCAGAGAAGGAAGAGCAGAGCAGAGGTGAGGTATAGATAGCTTCCCTGCTTCAAGAAGAAAGAAGGTTAAAAATTCCAAAGACTGGAACAAAACATTTGGCTTCAGATATGGAGTCTAATACATTTTGTGTGTCTTATTCAGACTGTGCCCACATGCCTATGAACATATTGCCTTATAACACACTATAGTTTCTGTGCCATATGCTTCTATTATCCAAAATCTCTGCCCAGTTTCAGCTGGGACAGAGTTGATTTTCTTCATAGAGTCTGTTTTGAAGCTATGTTTTGGTTTTGGGAGAAAAGCAACACTGATAGTGCAGTGATGTTTCTAATTGTTGCTCAGCAGCGCTCTATAAAGCCAAGGACATTTTAGTTTTCTTGGTGACAGTGTGGGGATAGAATTAGCGCAGATGACTTACTTAAACTGGCTGAAGGGATATTCCATATCACATGCCGTCATGTGGAAGGAAAGTTTTGAAAGTGTTGGAAGTTCATCAGACTTCCTTCCACTATTCAGGGGCTAGCTGGGCATCCATTGGTGGATTTCTTGCGCATTACTTGCTATATGCAGATGTATGTATATTTTTCATTTTCACTCTTCATTTTCTCTATCTTAGTAAATAGTTTTGTCTCAACCCATAAGTTCTACATTTTTTTGATTCTCTCCCCTGTCCCACTAGGAATGAGGGGAGTGAGTGAATGACTGTGTGGTGCTGAGCCACCTGCTGGGTTAAACCACAGCAGTCGTGCTGAAGATAGAACTAAGTCAGTGACATTCTCAGATGAGACCAACTTATTAATTTACCCTGAGTGTTCTGTTCTCTGTCCATTTGCATCACAAATGCTGTGAGTTTTTTAAAAGTTCCATGAATAAAATACATGTAATTCCAGGAAAAAAGAGACTTCAAAACAAATTTCAGAATGAATGGAAACTGCTGAAAAACATAGGTTTGGAAAACACGGTTCTACTTCAAAAGTACTTAGAAACAATTTGAATGATTAATAGGTTAAAAAAATATTTATTTCCTATGGTTTTCAGATATTCCATCCCCCTGGGCCCTTATTATAAATTACTGTTTTTCTATGACCACAATCTTTATTCCTTTGAATAAACATACAGAACTTTATACTACTCACAGCCTTCAGGATTTTACAGATAGTTTTATGGGAATGGTTTATCATTTTTCAAAAACAATTCTACCTCTGGGATGTTTAGTATAACGTTATTAATCATTACACAGATAGGTTTTCTGGAAATACTGGTGCTGCTATCTATCTGACTTGAGGCAAGCAAGCTAGAAATATTGTCTGTGATTCTGTTAGTAACTGCCAACCTCCTCACCCTTGTCCCACACCATTCTGGGAAAATCATAGAATCATAGAATTGCTCAGGTTGGAAAAGACCTTAAAGATCATCAAGTCCAACTGCAACCTAACCAAACTACCCTAACTGTAACAACCCACAGCTAAATCATGTCCCTGAGCATCACATCCAAACAGTTTATCAACACATTCAGGGATTACTTCTTGTAATGAAAAGGAGAGCCCCCTCAGAGTTGTATAGATTTGGCACCAGTGCACCAGAAGATCTGCTCCTGCTAAGCCTATTCCTGCCAGATTCTGATGCTCAGCATGTTTTTACTAGCGGAGATAGGCCTGAACCAAAATTCTCAGCACAAGGCTTCTCAGTTTCAAGGATGTGCTATGTTACCAGTCTTTTGAAGTTCAGGCCTTTGTAGACCTGTTAAGTTTCCTTATTGGTGTTATGCAATACTTCAGGTAGGAGTAACTGAATCAATTAGAAGTAATGTAGCAATTAATTAGGAGTAATTTAGCAATTCACTGAAATGCAACCTTAATGATTGCCTGTCTTTGCCATTCATAAGTAATTGATATGATTTTTCCTGAGGTAATGAATTCTTTAGTGATAGAAAATGTGAGAGGGTGCTCTTTTTGATAATCACAATTCATTTCCAAATGGAAGAGAAGGAAATTGTGTGTAGGTGTGACTGGTTCAATCAAAGCATTTTTTGAGATCTTAGGTAATTCCCGAAAATGCTATCTGCAGTAGGACTTCCCAGATATGACACCAAAGCTTTTCATGAACATTCAGAGTTCAGAAGCAGGCCATTTACCACAGAAGAAGAAATAATGTTTTTTGAATGAAACAATGCATCTGGCTTAAAGTAATAATGAGCGGTGGAATCAATCACTTGATTCATTGTGTACTTAATAATTAAAAAAAATTGTCCTGTCCCTTTGTTGCTGACATCAGTGAAAACACTACCTTTTATGTCAGCAGGCTAGGACTGAACTGTAACAGAGAAATCATTTATTTTGAAGGTGCCAAATCTTCAAAACGCTAAGCAGTTTCTGCAATGTACTGAATGCTTTTGTTTCCCACTTGATCGTAGGGTTAGGCTCAGCATTATGAACAATTGTCTGTTATGTGGCCTCTCCATCTAGGAATCATTTAGAGCTCATCAGAGCAAAATTTTCATGTAGGAAGAAGAAAGCTTTCAGAAGTGATCCTGTTGCCCCCAGTATTTAGATCAGAGCTGAAATTACATCTGCTTTTGCAGTGCTTTGTTTTGCAAAGACCTTCATAAATTTATCCTCCCATTTCCCCCTAATGAGAGTTCAGTTTCTGACTTGTCACTAAGTTTGTAGAGTATCCCCGCTCTGCTGGCTTGTAAGCCTCTTCCGACTTCTAGCCTACAGCTTGTCCGGCTCATCTTCTGCACATTTATTCATAATCCATCATTGTCCCTCAGTTGAATGACTAAGTACTGTTATCTTTTTTATGTTTGTCCTCATAATAATTTATATTTCAGGCAGCACACATATTCCTTCAGTTTTTATTCTGCTCACCTAAACAAGTTAAAATTGTTTACTTTTTTCTTGTAAACGGAGCAGTACTAAGTACTCTAGATAAAGCCTCACTGCTGCTATGTACAATGGCATTAATACTTCCATATCTTATCTAAAAGTATCTGTTTAGAATAATTTTAAGGATCACGTTAGCATTTTTATTACCACATTGCTTTAGCGATGTTGTTCTCCTTAATAGGGAACCTCAGGCTTCATATGTGATGATACAGTTTTAACAGAATCAAGATTTCACCCCACTGCCTTTGCTTTATTTTTATGATTCTGTCATTTAGCAACTTGTCTACTACATGTTTTGACATTACTTGTCCCTTGTCATACTTCTGACACTATGAGTCATACACTCTTTTATTCAGGGACCATCATTGTTTTGGAGGTTTTTAATGCTACTGTAGCATTACACACACACACACACACACACACACACACACACACACACACACACACACAAAAAAACCACCAAAAAAATCCAAAAAAACAACCACCATAAATGTCACAAAGTAAACATAGAACAGAACAACTAAGTTCTTTGCTGCTGTTATTTCTTCAGCAGTCAGATGCAGAGGACTGGTCTTTGCTAAAATTTAGAAAGCAGAAACGGAAGACTAGTTGTTGCTAGAGTCAGAAAGAACTCAACAATTCATAAATCTAGAGACCTAAACACCAACTGTACTTGCTTTAAAATACATAAGTACTGCTTAGAGAGGATGAGAAGTCAATTCTCAGAATAAGGAGACACCACAGCTAAGTAAATATACGGAAAGACCAGACACTGAGGAAGGATATAAAAATGTGGAGGTATCTCAAAAGAAACCATAATCAACAAATACAGAAACTGACATTATTGGAAAAATGTTGCAGTTTCATGAAATCTTAACAAGCCAAGCCACAAGTCTACAGTTGCAGCAGCTGTTCATTTCACAGCCATGGAAGACGTGGTACTTGAAGATATGCCAACAAAGCACAGAAGTCATGTGTGAATCCACTTTTATTTTATTTTATTTTTTTAAAAAGAATACTTTGCTCATTGTAAAACAATACCTTAGAGAGAAATTATTTGCCTATTTAGACTCTGGACCCAGAGAGCATATTGGCAGCAAACTGTGTTTTGTTACCCCTACTGCATAGTCTTATTTAATTTATGAAGAAAACCATGGTGGTGATGCTTCAGAACTGATTACTTCATCTAATTTAGCATGCATGATTAAAAAAATTTAAGTTCAAACAGGCTGCAGGCAAGCAAAGCGCCATTCCTACCTGCTCTGTGCTTGTTCTGGACATTTTGTCAGTAGGCCCTATCATGGCAGAGGGAAGGAGAATACTTGCTAGAGTTTTCTCACCAGTTAGAAACACAGAGGCTTTTAATTTAGTTCTTCATTTATTTGATTATGGAAATATTTTCTTCTTCTATCTTCCAGTGGGCAGAAGGCAAATAGCTTCCAGAATACCAATGCTAAGATACATACCAAAAAGGTTGTTCTGACTAGTTGATGGTGACTGGTCAGTATCAAATCTGAATGTCTGTGAAACTTACTTTGAATTAACTTAGTCCAGAGTTTGTGCTTTTCAGAAGGCCTTGCAGCTATTGCAGATTTTTTCAATTAAACCCACTATGCGTGGTAATGCTAAAGAATATATAGTCAGTCTATAGCCTCTCATTTCCATGCTAAGATGAATAGAAATCATTGGTTTTCAGGAGGCGATGGAGAGAGTATTAACCTTCAAGAGATCATTGTAGTTTGAAAAGCAAAGTCTGAAAATTCTGAAAATAAGTTATGCCATAAAAATGTCTTCAAGTATATAAAAGACAGGTCTGTTGTTGAACAAAAGCAACATGCATAGGCTCTTTCATCATCTGATTTCTTGAAAAGGCCATGCTCCGTGGCTGGAAATTAATAACATATTGAATCTCTTGAAGTTGATGATATGAGAGAAACGGATTACCTCTGGAACTAATACCAAACTATTTCAGTTAATGTTATCTCCTACTCTACTTCAAAAACTTAACCCAAAGCTGACCCAAAACACAATACCATCTTTGTAAAATCTCTGGTTTCTGTTGGAAGAAATACAGTGAGACTTAAGATACATGCATTTTCTTAGTCTGAAGTACTTCCCACCAGAAAGTGCTTTTTCAGAGTGGCAGAGCTGCACAGGGAAGTCTGAATGACCTACCTTTGAGTGCACAGGACACTGCTTTGAGAGTTACCTTTCTCCTATGCCATACCACTATTTGAGAAAGCCCTCACCTCTGCAGAGATATGTGATTTTGCATTAAGCTTGCATAAGAGGCTCTGTCCAATCATTCCAGCAGTCCCCATCAATGACAATTCCTTTGGATAGGTAGTCATAAAGCAACCCAGCAGCAGTGAGGTCTTCAAGTTATTTGGTCTTCTACAAAGCAAATATTTGGTTTTATACAAAGTAAGTATGTGCATACAGGGACAGAGAATGGTCTGGAGGACACGCATGTTGATGCAGTACGGAGAGGATTACAGAAGGTATTAGGTCATCTGCTTAAGTCTATTTCAGATCTCTAACCAGTCTTTGTATTTCTGAGCTCCTGAAATACAGAGTCAATCACTCTGTTTTTGATCAGAGCAAGCTTTACTAATTTTATATAGAGCACATATGGAGCTGTCACTGGACTCTTTAACTGACACATTTGCAATAATCATTCATCTGGCACACAGGCATTAGCACATAAAATGCTATGTTTGCAAAGTTAACTTTAATAATAAGATATTAAAAATGTTCAGCAGATTTCCCCACGTTTTTGCAGAAAAGAAGTCTGTGGGGTATCACATTTGCTCATTACTGGGCACAACAAATGAACAGCAGTAAACTGTGATCTGTTGCAGAGAAATGGTTGTCTCTTTATTGATAGGGTAGCTATATGGATTTATTTTTTCGGAATGGTGAATTGGACTGGCCAAGATTCACACCCATCTTACTTTCATTTCTGTGTATTCCACAGAATGTGACTGTTCATAACTAAAACAATGTTTTGTTCCTTGTTCCAAGGGTTCTGCTGGCACAAAGCTGTGGCAGTTTTGCAAAGGTTAAACATAAAGATATGAGGTTTGCCTTCCTGATGAATTATACAGAATGGTTTGGAAACATTTGGAAACCACTGGAGGTGCAATGCTTCATTTTTCCTGAGGTATTTGGAGCTCTTGAAGAGAGTGTCCTCCCATCATTAAGTGTTGCCATACAGGCTCCTTGTGTTTCAGTAGAATTGCCATTATTTAGGGCAGCAAAGAGGTGCTTGGTGTTTTCATTTCTGTCTCCTGGTTTCTGATTACTTGAATGCGTGTACCTAGCTAAGAGGCAACAAAGCATGGTACAAGCAGATTTGTACTCATCTCAGGTAAAATGCTTTGATTTTCATGCTTTCCAGTAGTAGCAATTTGTGCTTGAGGGTCAGTAACATAGATAATTTTTAAAAGCTTTTAAAACCACTTATTTTGACAAGACTGAGCAGAAATAAAAAAATAAAAATAAAAATGTCAGAGGCATTAAACAACCCCATATACAATGTAATACTGAAAAATAGCACAGGAAAGATGTTCATGCAGGAGTGTCTTAGCAGGGGAATTATTAAAGAAAGAAAAATCTCCTCCAGTGGAAGAGAAATGCCTTATCTTTCCTTACAAGCATTGTAAGCAAACTGGATTCAAGGTGCAAATTTCTAGGTACTCATTTCTGAATACTAAGAAAAAAATTTACAAAATTGCAAAAAGATTAGGAACAAAAAAAACCAACTTGTGAGAAAAACGTTCTTAGTTTTGTGTCCTTGTCCTGGGAAAAAAAGATCCCTTTTGCAGCACTTCTTGGCAACCACTTAATTGATACATGATTGAAGATCTACTGCAAGGGATAATCATTCAAAAATTGTACGTAGCTCTTTCTGTATGAGTTAACCCTGTGTCTCTTACGTGGTTTGATAAACAGTTGAATTACTGAGTTGAATTACTGACTTTTAAAATGTCCCTACTGTCATCAGAGTTAGCACAGGTAGAAATAAATAAAATCCTTTTACACCTTGACTTGTTATTTCAGGTGTCCTGTAAATTCAGACAGTAAGTTACATTTTTGAGGTTTTCTTTGTAAATAGAAGCACTATGCACTGACATGTTGAAAAACAGCATCCTCCTTGCCTAAAATAAAACAAAATACGGTTGAGTATCTGGAGAACATTTAAGATGTCTGGACAGAGAGCTACATGTGCATATAAACAAAAAGCATACTGACAAAAGATTGTTTATTTCTGATAGTAGTTGTTTCTAATGCCTGGATGTTTTTACATTTTAAAGATAACAACGAAATTTTTCTGCAGAGTTATCTGGAGTACTGATGTTCCATCACATAACTTATGTAGTGACTAAAGGTTGACAGTGCTGTTTCACAGTTAAAGTGAAAGGGGACAAAAGAGGGTAAAATGATAGGATTTTGGTTTTGAACTACTATCCAGAAAAACAAAACAAAACAAAAACAAACAAAGAAACAAAAAAAGCACCCAAAGAAGGAATACCAGGTTTTCGGTAATTAACTCCTGACAGAATTTCCCAAGGAAGGAACATACCTAGCTGAAGTACAAGACTATGGAGAATGTTATTCTGAATGTATTCAGTACGAGATTTCATTTTTCTGAATGAATCTTGCAAGGTTCCGTAGATGTAACTGTATTCTCTCAACCATTCAATAGAAAGTCAAGGAAGCTAACAGATCTAGATTGCATTTATGCCAATCTGATTATAAATTCCTGCCAATCCTCAGGTGGAGGGCAAGCAAGTGAAGTGCCATAGCTACAGCTCAGATGAAACCCAATAGACAAAATCACACAGAATCACAGAATTATTGAGGTTGGAAAAGACCTAGATGTTTAAGATGGAAACATCGGTAACTTGGACAGCATTTTTCCACCTGTATTATCAAATGAAGGGAGAAATTGTTGCAGGTCCACCTAGTGGTTTATAATGTGTTGCAGAAAAAAGCAGAAGAAAAGATGGAGGTCACTTGGAGAAAGAAAAATCTGAGGTCCAGAGGTATTTCTGTTGACTTCAGTGAACAGCGACATTGAGAAAGCTGTTAAGCCTTGTCACAGATACTGAAAATAAATACAGACCAAGTTGAGTGAAACTGCTCATATTAACTCATTAAAAAGTCTGTTCTCTTGGAAAAAAGTGTGCATAGCATTATTGTGTTAGTTGGAAAAATGTGTGTAGTAGTTCCAAACTATTTTGTTTCATTATACAAAGCTGATCTTCCCATCTTGGACTGTACACATCGTATGATTTTTTCAGATCACAGTGCGTTTGACATGGCAGACATAAGATGTAGACTCATATGCATGCTTGCAGTTAAGTGCAGCTAAAACAATTAATTGTGGGGGAAAAAAAAGTATGAAAATTAAATATCATTTTAATGTTTTTCAAAATAATGATCTGTTTTCTACCTCATAAAATTTCAAAATAGCAAAGTTGAGCAAAGTGATCCCAAATCTATTGACAGCAATTTGATTGAAAACTTAAACCCACTACTTTTGTAGTAGCACAAACTGACATCTTACTTGTTACGAGAGTTGCAGAGAAATGGATGGACAGATGAAGTATCACAGGAATCTGCACATATTTTATGCACTGAGAATTTGCACTAGTTTGAAAAGGAGATCCTGGGTATGCCTTAATGAGAAAGATTGGTCATAAAGAGACAGTAGAGATCCAAATCCAGTGATCATCAATATTTGCTGAGATATTTGTATCCAATGGATAACTTAGGAATATCCGAGACCCAGAGTGGTGGTAAACAAACCAGCAAGCTGCTGATTTGATCTGGAAAGTCTAAGGCATATGACAGATGAAAAGGATTGAAATGGTTGATCACTTTCTCTTGTGAAAGTGAGGACTCATAAGAGCAGTAAAACACTGCATGATCTAGAAAGCCCAGGGCAGGGCTAGTAGCAGTGCCCTAATATGTACTGTACTATTTCTGAAGCAGGTTAGTTAGCTTCTATGTCTATTTTTGCATGACATGATATTTGGCCAAAAAAGTAACCTTTACTCGGGGGGGGGGGGGGGGGGGGGGGGGGTTGGGGAAGGATAAATAATTCACTTAATAAGTGCATTTTTTTTCCAAACAATAGGACACTTTCCTTTGACTTTTCCTTTTGCACGCCAAGAGGCTCATTTCAGAAAAGTACGGAAAGGACATAAAACATGTGAATGCAACATGTCCCTTCAGCATTCTGTGCAGAGCTCAAAGTACAAAAAAACCCACAAAGTGATGAAGAAACAGGATCTGACTGGCCAACTTTTCATTCCAGAATTTAAAACAATAACCTGGAGCAAAAGCTTAGCAAAGAAGGTCATCTGGAGTGTTGCAGGGAACATAAGGGCTGGCAGTTTTAGAGGCATCTCACTTTCACAGAACCAGCTGAACAAATTACAGCCTGTGTCTGACTGAGCAGAAGATTGTAGAGACTTGAGCTAGGTGCCTCTGAGTGCAGCTGAAACACTACTTGCTTTTCCGAGCCAACAAATTCCTCATTAGCTCTTCCACATTTGTGTGAAGGGAGCTGAACTGGCATGATTGCCACTGGGGGGGAGAGGAAGGAGAGTAGGTATGGGAGGTGATCAGGGACCTCTGAGATAAGATGTTGGTGGGAAGGGCCAAGGGTCTTTCTTAAGTCAACTGAGTCAGCATTATTTGCTCTGTCTCCTCCTCCATAAAGGTGGCACATATTCCAGCCAATTGCAATTTGGCTAAGGCAGATAACACTCAAGCGAAAACTGAGCTTGAAAATTCATATTCTTTGTTCATTCCAGAAAAAAAAAATCCGTGACATGACTCTGAGAGCTGAGAGATTGTAGGAAGCATATTTTCTGACACCAAAGAGAAATCAGTTTGGCTGAATAAACCAGAGAGAAGAGCATGCCTCTTCTAAGAGTTTATTATCCTAATAACCATTGCTATGTACTTTAAAGCAATATTCTACGTGCTAAATACCAGCAGTGAGCTCATTGGTGCCCAGAAAGGGAGGAATGTGCAAATCATATCCTGTGAAATTCTGTCTAAAACATCATTGCTGCAAGCTAGGAAGCAAGAAGACTAAAGGTTTGCAGGTTCTGCTCTCTGATACCAAACTTCTCCAGCTCAGAGCATTGCTGCAGTCCACAGAATCAAGAATGTTTCCACTCTGTTCATTTTCTTGTGGTGTGAGCACAAGAAATGGCTTAACATATGGGTAACTCTGTGACCATTGCTCACCTAGGCAGGCGCCCTGGCAAGCTCAGCTCCTGAGCCAAGCCTGTGGCCAGCTGTGCTGCAGGAGGGCAGTGGGGAGTGTGCTGGGGCACAGAAGCTGCCCACAGCTCCGTGCTCCCTCCCACCTCCCAGCACTGTGGGATGCTGGCCTCCTCGGTGTGCTCAAGCTGGGTGGGAGCACCGTGGGGAACCCAGCCAGTTGTGCTGAGCGCTGGTGAGGGACAGCGTATTTCGCTGTCTAGAAGAAAAATGTTGTTATGTCTAACATTTAATGCAGTGCTGGCACCATGAGGCTGCAGGCAGATTTGTTTATTTGACAGGCTCTGCTAACTTGACTTTCTAAGGGTAAAAACCTACATTCCTATTTGGAAAGGCTTCCTGAAGGTGGAGTGACCGCATGGATCAGCAGTCTCTCAGGAGAGCTGGCAAGGTGTTCTTGGACAGGGCCCAGCCCAAGGCCAACGTGTCATAGCCTAATGCAACCAGTGGTTTTGCTTGTTCTTGCCAGAGCCTCCCAAAGGCCCAGTCCTCTGCAATGCATCTTGTTGCTCTCTTCCATTATTATATCAGTAAGTTCCAGCCATTGTGGAATCAAAAATAGGAGTTACTTGAAAAATATTTCTTGTTTCTACTGGTTAGGGAGTCATGCTGGTTAAATTATATCTTCAAGGAAAGAAATGCTTGCAGATACTGTTGATGACTCAGTTGGTTTATAAGACAGACTGTTGTTTTAAAGGCAGCGTGTGCTTGTTCAGTGGACACCCTCGGTGCCATCAAATGTTCGTAACACTGACCAAAAAAGGTATTTCATCTTGGATTTGAGAAAATATAAATATTTGCGTCAAAGGAAAAACAGAGCTGCCTTTTGAAAAGGCCAGTGGAAAAACAGTAAGCCCCATCATATCTAGAACTGGAACTTTATAAAACACCTTTAATACGATAAATATCCATCCTGCTTGCTGAAATGTACTTCATGTGCTATGTCTGTACTAAGGTCTGCAAGGAGAACCGTTGATATTTGAGGTAAGTATTATGAAGATTTTTTAAGAGTAGAGGAAGTTTGTGCCAGGAAGACTGTTCCTCCAAGTCTCGTCGTACTGATATTAAAAGTGATTTTTTGCATCAGCAGACACCATGAAGGCAGAGCTGGAGCTCAGAACTGGGAAGAGACAATAGAGCCATACCAGAAAATAGGGTGTAAAGAGCCAGAAACTAATGATGAAAACTGAGAAAGGAAATATGGGATCCAGGGTGAGAATTCAAAGCAATAGGCTCCAGAATCTCCTTAAAAGATTTTTTTTACAAGGCATTCTCCTGCTATTTAACTAATGATTTTGGCAATGAAGAAGGAATACTGTCCCACTTGTCCCCAAGTTGCTTAGGTTCTCTCAGCCTCTCCCAGGGAGGTGGTTGAGTCACTGTCCCTGGAGGTGTTAAAAGAATATTTCAGGAACATGGTTTAGTGGGGAAATATTGGTGGTAGGTGGATGGTTGGATTGGATGATCTGGGAGGTCTTTTCCAACCTTGGTGATTCTACAATTCTGTGATTTGCAGCATGTAAATTTTTTCTGTCCATGTTGAAAGGTATGAACCCTAACAATTAATTTGTTCCAGGTACGTATTTACCGGAATTTTAATGAAGTAACTGTTAATTTGATCTGTACATTGAGCTAGCTGGAGCATACAAACTCAGTTTCTGTGTAATAAAAGTGTGTGCAACATTATATATCTTTAGATATGTGAAAATACCTTGAAGATAAATATGCATGGAAAGATAAACACATGCAGACAAACTCACTCAGTGGAAGATATAATGTATTCTATATAATGTATGTCTGATCTACACCGACTACACATGCAGAACGTTCAGCTATCTATGGTTAAATGAATAGTACTAAAGAAGTTTAACTATCATTCTCAGTTTAATCTCTTTAAGTTTCCTGAAACATTTAAAACTGTGAGTGGAATCTTGTGCTTCCTATGCTAAATTTAATTTGGAACACAAGCTAATGGAAATATAGTTAATTTAAGCCAAAGTTTGCAAGGATTTTGTAATCCGTAAACACTATAAAGTGGTTACAGTCTTGAATATTTAGCCTCTGAGGTAGCATGTATTTGCCCCTATTTTGTGACTGTCACCCTACTCATTAGCAGAAAAGGATTTTATTAGTTTGTGTAAGAATTCAAATACATTCAGTCATTCCAAATGAAACCTTCTACTAGTGACATAACAGAAATAAGCAAAATAAAACAAATGTAGTAGCATCTTAAGTCTGACGACACTGAAAGTTAGTCATCTCACATGATTCATGCACAAAACACTGTGGATGACAAGGTCCTCCTTAATTACAAAAATATTAGGGAAGATGCTCAGCTTTCAGCTACCATATGATTTTCCCTGCCTTTCAAGAATGAAAGCAGCAACTTTACTGCTTGACAGCTTCAAGTGATCTGGTACTACTGTCTTTTTCTTCAACGGGACACAATCCCTCAGCTTTTCCTCTCACTTTCATTGATTATCTGTCAGATTTATTGTGAACACGTATCTCTCACCTTTCCTGTGATGTTGCTTGTTAAATGAGATCAGCTGTGGGACAACTAACTGTGTAGAAGCACAGAGCTTTCAAGACAGGTTAAACAACACCTATGATGTAAAAAAATGATTTAGATCTGTTTATAGGAGTATATTAACTTAGGTTTACACTACACTACACTACATTATTCGGACTTAAATTAGAGTTTCTCTTTCTGTTAGTATTCCAAGGCAGGAGAATTGAGTTATGCCATTTTGGAACTTGGACATTTGTTTAGACTAACATTTTTGCTTATCAAGGGTATCTTTCACTTCCTTGTTCTTTTACCTCACAATTAACCATTCAGATTGGGTTTTGGTTTAGAAATCATACTTTCATTGACTTTAATGTTGTGCAGTTCAGTACTTGGAGTTTGTGGTACGTAGCTCATAATGTTGATAAGATGATTGTGAACACATTTTTTAAATGCTACTGTTTATCTCACAGCAAATTTCCATTTAGAGATAGTCATGCAATTCTGTTATCCATTCTCATTTAATTTATGGTTAAGGTAGAACTCACACAAAATTAAATGTATATTCGTGCCAGGGTTTAGCAATAACAAAGTGGCAGTTGTGAGATATGTCTTAAAACTTCGGAAGATCCCAGATAAACATGAACTTGATCCCTACAAAACATGTATTTCTGATATGTTTGAGGCAGACGTACAGAGTCTGTGCAGGTTCTGGTGTCTAAATCAGCAGCAGGAAGGTAGACTGAGCCAAAGGTAGGAAGAGGCATTGAAGAGGTTTTGTGTACCTGCCTATAAAGCCGGTGTTGATACTGTTGCCTTGAGTTTTTTATTTCTTTTCCTCAAGTGTTTACTATAAAAATGTACAAGTTCAGGCTGAAGACTTAGTATAATCTGTGTTAACAATGTAACTGCTTCTAATATTGTTTTAAAACTATAACACTGCCAAAAGTAAAAAGCAATATTTTACAAAGATATTCCATGTAATATGATCCCATGCATTGCAGTATTTCCTGAGAGGAGCACCACATTCAGCATCCTGACTATTGCTGTAATTATTACTTTCAGAAACAGAATACAAATCAGGTGAGTGAAAGTGAGAACTCTCCTGTTTATTTAGAAGAGCTTTCCCCTCTGGTTCTTTGTGATTTAAGAAGCTACACTGGAAGTCTCCATTCCTCTCAGTTAATCCTGACTATATTTAGTCTGTTTTTTCACAATATAATAAAAATGAGTTGTGGCATTCACAGACAGGAAAGCTGTCTGTCTTCTGCTGAGCCATGTCCTGTTGTAGGACTATGTCTTTACTCCAGTGGTACAACAGAAAGCATCATTCAATGTCTCCAACGTAGAATGCAGTAAGTGTGGACTGAAGAGGGAAGATGTGAAATAGAGAAACTGGAATTAAACAAACATTGTTCTGTTAAATGTATTTCAGAGATTTCTGTGAGGGTAACGGGGGTTAGATGGTAACTGGTCTTCAATTTAACCCATGGTTGGGGGTAAAACCTGTTATTTTAACATACTGTTATGTTTCTCACTGTCGTTATATTAGTATTTATTGATCTGAATTTCCATTCTCTTTCCAGAGCTAGTAGACCTTTCCAGAGCTTTCTCTCCCCTGCTTGCCTCATAGAGCTCTCTCCTTCCATCTGCTTCCCCTCTTTGGTTTACGATATCCTCTTCAAAAAGATGGAATAAATGCAGCTTTGCAAATTTTTCCTTGTCATTTTCCTACAAGCATTTAATGTCCAAAAGCTTGACAGCAGAAGTCCAAATATAAATCATTTTGCTTTACCAAGGCTTCCTAGGAGGAACTGCTCATTAACAACCTAGTAGACTGAACAATTAACAGGCAAATCATATCATTAACAGACATATTCTTCATCAGAAGTAGTGCAGACTGCATTTTATAGTACGTCTTTATTCTTCTTGAAACAGGTGCATGAAACATTGCAACAAGCTGTTGTTCCTCTCTCTAATAAAAAAACACTCTCTCTGAGATCAAAATCAGGATTATGTAGTTGTTCTTAAAAGCCAGCTTCATACAGTGTAGCAGAATTGCCAAAAAAGGCATCAAATTCAATTTAACCACGAAACTTGTGGCAAGAAAAAAATTACTTCGTTATGAAATAACAGATAACACAACTTTGTCATTAAAATGTCAAAGTATCCGACCTAATAAAACATAAATGTAAATAAATTAAATCAACCTGCCAAATCCTGGTATGCAAATGTTCCAAGAAGAGAGACGATTTCACCAAATAGCAGGAAATAAGTAAATAATGATAATTTTTTTTTTAAAGTTTATTTTAATATCAATCACAGTTTTGTGCTATGTATAATTAGTTTCCAACCAGATTTCACTTCACTAAAAAACTATGGCAAATTTGTCAGCTTTAAGATTATTCCACTGAAATTTTAACCATGCAGATTTATTCTTGATAAATTATTTCCAATTAATTTCTTATATAAATGCTGTAGTTTGAAATGAATGTGGTAGCTACTACACCTGTTTTGCATGTCCTACCCTAGTCTAGTTTAACTATCTGGGAGACAAAACTGTACTTTATAAGAGTTAAAAGTAAATCTGATGTCAAAATGGTAAGGTTTGGAGAGGTTGGTAATATATTGTATAGACCAAAATATGAAGTTGGAAGACACGGAAAAACTTTGGGACAGATCTCATATCCTGAAAGTTTGCCTGTTTTCTTTCTCTACAAATTGTATAGTTGATTTTCACCTTAAAATCACGGATATGAAACTATTTACATATGAAATCAATCATTTTTTTCCTTTAATATTGATAAAATAAATACATTTAAGAAGTCAGTGCTATTCATTATATGGCTTTTGTCTTTTTGTTCTTGAGAAATGTGTTTTATTTCCTATCCTGTACTTTTTTTTTTTTTTTTTTTTTTTTCAGGCCAGAAAAACCGGTTATGCTTAAAAATATGCTTGCTTTTATAGTTCAAAGACTGAGATTCAAGCTTTGAATCTTTTGAACGTGTTACTGGACCCTGGATGGGTATCTTTTCCCTTTACTGTACCTTGTAAGAGCCATGACAAGAGAATGACTCTCAGAGCAGAGAATATAAAACAGATTTAAATACTTAACATTTTCCTTCAGGCATCTGGCTCATTCACTTGTACTTAAATACAGTCAAGAGATTCTTGAAATATTTTAGAAGTTTACATTTCAGGGGAAAGGCAAAATAAGAATTCCTGTGACAAAATAAAAAAATGCCAACTAAACAGCATTTTCTGTATCTGGATGGTTTTTTTCCTACCTGCCTCATCTTGCATTGTCTGCTGCAGAAGGAAATCCATTTGCAGACATCTTAAAAGGATTCCTACCCCTTCAGCATGACACTGAACCACTAAAAAGAAAACTGCTGCGGGCCCTGTCCGTATTTCAGATGACTTTGGAAATTACTAATCCTGAACAGTAAAGCCACATGAAATTTTGTACATCAAAACATTCTCAATTCTGTGATACACCCGTTGTGCCATAACCTTAATGCCAAATATAAACTAGGAAATAACTCATTTCAGTGTATATTTAGGCACATCACTTGTATTTTGTGGTACTCTCTCCTTTGTTGCAATTTTTATTCATTTATTTATTATCTAGCAGATATTTATATGTAATTGTAAAGCTCTTTAAGGCAGAATTATAAGAGAACAGATGTTGAATATTAAGAGGGTTTCTCATTACTCATAACTACTCATAACTCCTGTTATGAGTAATGCATGTTGTAATATATGTCCTTGTGACGCAGTTATTGTTGTGGCCCCATGGCTATGCCCTTTGTCCTCTGAAAGAGCTGCTGCAGAATGTGGGAGCGTGTTGGCACAGTGAAGTGTCTCATCACCTGACTCCAGATAAATGCTCAACTGTTATTTGTAAGTCAATCACACTTCATAAAACAATCTGGAGGAATGGTTATGGCCCATCCAAGGAGGAGGTCAGACTTGATGATCATGAGGCTTCTTCTGAGCACCCATAGTATGAACCCAGTTGACACAGAAGGTGACAATTTTCTTGTCTTATTTGGGTGACAAAGTGGCACACACCACTGCTGGGAACCTGTTCCTTCAGCAAAAGCAGCGAGCTGGGGTTAAAATAAATGGAAAGGAATTAGCATGCAAATCACAGAGGTTTATAGTCCATCACTGTGCACAGCTTGTTTTCAGCTGAAAGATCTGTTAGAACTAAAATACAGTTCTCTTCTACAGAGATCAAGATCTTTTTGCAAAACTAGTACTTATTTCCATTTCACATTTGTGATTTAAGTACTCTAGAGCTAATATTCTTTATCCTGTGAAACTTCCTGTCCTAGAAAGAAGGAACACTGAACAGGAATCTTTTGGGAACACTTACCTGCCAAGAGTATAAATGAATTTATGTGACATCATTTAATAGCTATTACTCAGAAGACTTTTAGAAGCCATTAATCCTGCTTGCAACTCCAAAAACTCCAGAATGGAGTTCTTTTTTTTTTTTTTTTTCTTATTCTATCTTTTTGTCTATGGAGCTCAGAAACCTAATATAACATTCAAACATCAACAGTGATGTCAAGAACTATGAGACCCAACCAATATTTTTAAAAGAAGAAATACTTTCCTGATTTTCAAGAATGAAGAATCGAAAGTTCATGGCACTATAAAAGATTTAGTTTAAATGTCTCAATGATCTGTGATTCATTGGAGGAATGGAGAATTCTGTGGACCAGATATTTCCTTGCATAGATCTGAGACACTTGGAATCAATGCAGAGCTCTCCTTTTTAAATTGGTGTATTTTTTTTCCTCCCTTTCTCCCCCACCCTAGTTCTGTGTTTTCTATACTTTATGTTTACATTTTCCTACCTTGCAAAAGTCTTTCTTACTTCCCTTTAGCACTTCCCATTGTGTTGCTGAGCCTGTTCACCTACCCCAAGTATTTTCACAAAGACTGCTAAAGCAAGTATAGTATCTCTTGGCCAGAAACCAGCCTGGAATGTGTAGCTAAATGTAGATGTACACATTGGAATATATGGAAGAAAGGAAACTATACCAATTAAACTATCAGATGATGAACTCTATATTTCTTTGCAGGCCGACATTCAGAATCCTGGGTGCTGAAAAACAAGATTCAGAATGTTAATTTGCTTAGGAGATGTTTTATGATAGCAGGCCAGTATTTGTTTGGTGCCAGGGCTGGAATTTGAGGCAATCTTGGTACACCATCGAAACACAGAAGATAACAGTCTCTACTGACATCACAAGGAGACAGACCTGAAAGTGTATTCATTGCTGTTGGTCTTTTCAAATAAGAAATTGCTTTTAAATTACACTTTAGATCTTCTCTTATCCTCGGAGTGGAGCAGAAAACAATTCCCTGTAGAAACAAAAGCAGAGGAAAGATACCCATAAGAAAGGGCTGTTTATTCAATTTTATCTTATATTTTTTTTTTCCTCCCAGCTTTGAGGAATGGATGAGCACTTCCTCCCCTGCACCCTAGAACATGATGACTTGCAGCAAATATTTTTCATCTACAAGGGTACTAAATGTGTCTGAAGGATGGAGGGAAGAACTACTGATAAAATTTATGCAGGACGACTGCTTTACCTTCTGATGTTCCTTGGTGAAAGGGATTTTCATAGATATTTCTTACTCCTCTCACATCTCTTCACCTCTAGTTGGGGAGGGGGGAACAAAATCCCAGGTTAAAGGAAATCTAGAAGGATCATCCCTTTCTTATCCCCAAAGACAGTGCACATCATTTTATCTACTGAGGGCTTGAGGTTTTTATTCAGTGGGAAATTCACATGTCACTTCTCCATGGACTTCTGTTTTGACTCTGGCACATAGTGGTGACACTGCACCTCATCACCTGCAGTCTTGTATAGGTTCAGTAGGCTTGCATGTGGTGCTCATTCTGTTTCTGTGTGAGCATTTGTGAGACTCACTTTGCAAAAACTTTGTGATATTTCAACATTGCTGTCATCCTTTGCAAGGCATTGAAGCCAATAATCAGCTCCATACACAGTTCTCTGGTCATCATCCTCTGATTTACATGGATGAACTGATAGAGATACTCTTCATTTCATGGCACGACAGCTGAGCATTGGCTGCCTAGAACATGGCTTGCCTTTCACATCACTGTCGCCACTGCTGAAACACACCATCCATTACCTCACTGCTCTTGTATCTACTATTGGTCTCCATAAATTTTAGCAAACATCAATGAATATCAGTGACCACAATTTTTTTCTGTGTGGAGGAATTCAATGACACACCTTTGCTTCATCTGCACTTCCATGTCAGACAGCATTTTTCAGACTGCCCCTCTGCTACCATCTGTCACATGGCAGCAAAATGTAATAGAATATTGGTGGGAAGTTTCAGCCTCTACTGCCACACTATCAACATCTGCTTTTGATGTTATGGGCCAACATAACAAAATAGGAGGCACTGCTTTTGGAGCAGCCGACATAGTTTAAAGTGTGAACCCAAGTCTGTGATTGAGCCTCACTGTTTTCAGGCACTGGTTTTGTTCTAAATTGCTGCACTGAAGCTTACTCTTAATAGAGGTCTCTGCAAATCCCAAACTGCAGGTGGCCATGATTGCCTCCCCACATCTTCTGTCAAACATCCTATGACATTCTGAGTCAAGATGTGGCAGACAGTTCTACTAGGCTCCTTTCTAGCAGGGTCTGACATGTCACAAATAGTGTGCAGTTGGAGAACAGATGTTGTCTTGCTGGAAAACTGATTGCAGAAATCATGGTTTGGCTTATTTTTGGAACTCTTCTCAACATAGCCTTTGAGTATTTTCTGGCTTCTCTTTACTTTTATTGGTGAATACTATAGTTTCACATCATATACATTGGGTTAACTTTTGCAGTCAGTTGCAATTGCAACAGGTTGTAATCAATGGTGCTGAAAGTGTTATAGTCTTAAAAGGCAAATCTGACTCCAGATATTTCAAATCTGCCATTTGCTGCAAAACAGAACTAGTCATGTGAGAGATGCCATGGGGTGAATAACGTTCAGGTTAAAAATGATAATGTACCAGTGAAATTTAACATGTGGCAATTGTTCATGAAACAAGACCAGGTCCATGAAACTTCCTATTGCCTTTATATTACATATGAATATATCCTCTCCTACATGCACATATCTATCATATGAATATCCTTTATATGACCTTTATATTTGTTTTATATATTAAGAATATGCACATGTATTTATAAAATTGCTAACCTTTAAAATAACTTTAGTATCTCCTTTAAAATAACTTTAGTATCTCCATAGGTATTAATTAGATTGCTTATTTTGGTTTCTTCTACCTTATCTGGGAGCGTGTTCTTCGATAATTGCTCCCACTTAATGAGAGCAGTCATCCCAAACTCATGCCAGAAAAAACACCGTATTACAGTGTTCTATCATGTATTGCATTCATTATCTGACTGAAAGGCTGCACTCCTCCATACAGTTACACTGAGGTCGAACATAAAAATGTGTAAATGTGTGTACTTGTAATAGGAAAATGCTTTGAGGGTTAGATCTGTTTAAACAAAGACAGGAATCATCTCATATATTTTGCCAAATCTTGATCTCTCTATTAAAAAGACCTACATTAGAAAAACATATCCATGGCAGCTATAATAATAAACTGTATCTTAAAGCAGTGAGACAGTCTTCAAGGTTCACTCTGAATTTGGATAAAAGGATAAGCAGCTGGAGACAACAACGTGTAACAATTGTTAACTATAAGACAAACAAATTAAAACTATACAGTAAATGAAGTCATAATATTGCAAATCAACTGCAAATGTTCAGCACATTTTTAAAATATGGAAAATAAAATAGGCACAATTTGACTTGTTTTGCTATCCAAAACATTTGTAGTTGATTTTTATGTGTTGATGTGGGGTTTTTTGTTTTTGTTTTGTTTTGTTTTGTTTTGTTTTGTTTTTTAAATTTAGTTTGATAGGATCTGTGTTTTCCTAGGGATGTCCGGTGCCCTGGCAAAGGCACAAAGATCATAGAATCACAGAAGGGCCTGGGTAGAAAAGGACCCAAGATACAGAGGGCAGAATGATTGAAAAATTTTGTGATTGCCTTGAACATCTGCAAAGAGGTTTTGATCAGATCTTTCAACCACCTCATAGAAACTGAATCATATGAAGTCTGAATGATACTCCCTTGCATTGCTGAAACTAAATATCTATTGGGCTAAATCCTGTTTTAATAGACATCTAGGGTTTTAGTAAGATTTCTACTGGTACATGTTCAATAAAAGGATTCAATCTACCTCCCATAGGCTACGTCTATGCTAGTAGCAGGTAGAATTTCTGTTTACTGAAACTAGCTTTGGTTTTGAGGTAGGATGCTTTGTTAGTATGAATGGGGGCTGCTGTGTGTTGCTTGACCTTGATAACAATGTTTAATTCACTTGTTTCCACTGAGCAATAGATGCCAATTAAAAAAAAAAAGTGAATATTTCCTCACATTGAGGATAAATCACTTCTCAATCCGGGCAGAGACTAAACCACTGCTAGTAAACTGGTGGTAGAATTCATGCAGATATGAAGAACAATGTCAATCTGCCTATATTTAAACACCCTTTCCATTCAGTAGCTGTTCTCACCAGTGTATGTATCGGAAGAACGTGGAGGCAGTGGACTTCTTTCTACTTTAATGTGGGATTCCCTGTTGGACTACTTGTATGGCAGGATAGCGGCCTTGATTGTGCCAGCACCTATATATTTTGTAGCTCTAATTCCAGTTTCCCTTCTGTAACCTCTCAAATTGGTGAATGAAGTATAGCACTGTAAAGTAGACACTGCTGAGTCTTATTTTATGTATATGCAAGAAAATATCAAGAATTAATAACCAGGCTGGGAATTCAGGATACGGGTTATTGATTCTACCTGAATGACACTTGGCACAGTGGTGGGCACTGTGGTATCTGAAGTCAGTTCAGTAAACTGGATCCCAAGTGGTACCAGAAATATCATTTCCAAAAGCATTTGTCTGCCATATAGAAATGATATGGAAAATCTATAGAATCTATCTAGTGTTCAGCAAAGCCTTCAATACTGTCTCCCTCAGTATTCTCCTGGAGAAGCTGGCAGCCTAAGGCTTGGACAGGTATACTCTTTGCTGGGTGAAGAACTGGATGGATGGCTGGGCCCAGAGAGTGGTGGTGAATGGAGTTAAATCCAGCTGGCCAATGGTCATGAGTGGTTTTCCCCAGGGCTCAGTATTGGGGCCTGTCCTTTTCAATAACTTTATTGATTATCTGTATGAAAGCATTGAGAGTACCCTCAGTAAGTTTGCAGATGACACCAAGTTGGCCAGAAGTGTCAGTCTGCCTGGGGGAAACACTAGGGGAAACACTGCAAAGCAAACTGGATAGGCTGGATAGCTGGGCTTGTTGATGAAGTTCAACAAGACCAAGTGCTGTATCCTGCACTTTGGCCACAACAACCCCAGGCAACACTACAGGCTCGGACAGAGTGGCTGGAAGACTGTGTAGAGGAAGCGGACCTGGGGGTGCTGGTCAATGCTCAGCTGAACTCCTGTTCAGTGTGCCTAGGTGAACAAGAAGGCCAATGGCATCCTGGCTCATCCCTCTGTATTCAGCTTTGGTATAAGTCCACATCTCAAGTAGCATATTCACTTTTGGGTCCCTCACTACAAGAAAGACATAGAGGCCCTGGAGCACGTCCAGAGAAGGGCAATAAAGTTGGTGATTGGTCTGAAGCACAAGTTTGATGAGGAGTAGCGGAAGGAACTGGGGTTATTTAGTTTGGAAAAGATTCAGGTGTGACCTTATTGCTCTCTACAACTATCTCCAGGGAGGTTGTGGTGAGGTGGGAATTGGCCTCTTCTCTCATGTAACTAGAGATAGGACTAAAGGGAACCGCCTCAAATTGTGCTAGGGGAGGTTCAGGTTGCATGTTAGGAAATACTTCTCTGAGAGAGTGATCAGGCACTGGAATGGTCTGCCCATGGAGGTGGTGGAGTAACCATTACTGGAGGTGCTGAAGAAACATTTAGATGTTGTACTGAGGGACATGGTTTAATGGAAAATATTGGTGATAGGTGGATGGTTGAACTGGATGATCTTAGAGGTCATTTCCAACTTTGCTGATTCTATGATTCTACGATCCTAGGAGTGCGCTGACATCTGTCAGAGGGAATTTTCAGTGGAGGGGACTGACTCAGCAGGTAGTGAGCAGGGAAGAGGCGGGGGCAGCTTCATCCCTGTGAGGTGCATCCACTGGCAATGTACTGCAAGACTGTGAAGATGAAGAGATGTAACCTCTCTATTCTGAAAACTATGAGGAAATAATATGCAAGTTGCTAGTGTGTGTCCAATCTGTCTGTAGTCCTTGGGAGGAAGGCAATTATGTGATACCCAGAAGAAGATAGCATATATTCAAGGTTTCTGGGTGTCTCCAGTAATACAGGCTGATAGAGAAATGAGTTCCTCCTCCAGCTCTGCTCCTCACGTGCTACCACAACAAAAGGTTGTCATTTTACATTTGAGCTGGACTTACTTGACTTAGATTATGTCTGCCCAGTGTGTTGTGAATTTGTTGAAGTGTGCTTAAAGACATGTTGGCATGTCCAGCTGTTAAATGAAAAATGTGTTTTACTGCCACGTTGTAGGGGAACCTTAGAGATGTGCAGTCAATCTCAATTAATATGAAAAGGATCTGGCCATGTGTACACTGAAAACGGTTTGCTTTCTGCCATCAAAGTGCTCCCCAGCTGGATATTGTTAATAAATAATCATCTGGATACACTTACTACCTTACAGTTCAAAATATTCACATTTTATGGGTAGTCAAAGTAAACAGAAAAATTGGAAGATCTGAGTTACCATTCCTGGGTATTACAAGTCATTTTGTGTAAACTGATGATACCAAAGATGACTACTACGGTTGTACAGGAAATACTGGAGTTCTCTAGCTGCTGCCTGCTCTAGAGGGACTTTGTTTAAATCTACACAATTTTTTCCTCAAATGTACTGGTTTGAGAGTTTGAAACTTGAATCTTCTGTTATTTCTTTTTTCTAGAAGTATCTCTTGATACAATGTAGCAAACTGTTAATCCTATTACTTAGACACTCATGCAAAAACCCTATTGAATGTTACTGTAGTGCATTTTATTTAGTTGAAGGCTATGTATCATAGCACACAAAATCTGTGTTTCCTTTAACTATGAAAAAATCCAACCAGTAAAAGGGAAGTACTACGCTTAATATTGATCCACTTCATTACATTTTACACATATAAACATACATTATAATTATTTTCTATGCCCTGTTTGTAGTGAAAATTGTTTTCATCACAGCTAGGATATCCAAAGATGCTTAAAGGACTTGTATACTCAAATTCCATTTGTTTTTCTCCACTTGCTTCTGCTTACTGCAGAATTTTTCCAGTGGAGAGAAATCTGGGAAACGTTTAACAGAGAGCTCACCTCAGAAAAATTATGCTCTTTTTTTTTTTTTTTTTTTTTTTTCTGCTCTTAGATTCCAGTTCAGGGCATGGAAGGAATTTGTGCTTGGTTGATATTTCCAAGGTTTTTGTCTGAAAGACTTGAGCAATTCCCCCCTTCTTAGTATTCCAGGACTTTCTTTTGGTTGAACTAGTTTTCTAGCTGGCTATTTAAGATCAGTCCTATGAGTCACCTCGAATCCACGTTTGAGCCTCAGTATCTAAGATGGAAATTAAAAGTAAAAGCCTGATTTTATCAGCTGAAATCAGAACTCAGAGTGGTTTTAATTCCAGCTCAAAAGTTCAAAGTAAAATCAGGTCCAGACACAGGCATTTGAGTTATAAACACTTCTTCATTTGTAACCTAACACATCTTTTGAGGAGATGAAAAGGTCTAATGAAAGAGGCCTAAGCTTAGCTAAATGGTCAAGCAAAGCATTTTGAGCTGGTCTTACATGTGCAGTCTGAGCTATTGCTTTTGTTCTAACGTACCAAAATAGTATCTACAATCAGCTGCATAGCCATAGGCTAGTTAGATTTCTTGTGTTGCTAAGTAAGCTGGGCTAGGATTCCTCCTGTAAAAACTGTAAGGATGGTTTAGAAAATGAATAATAGCAAGGAACAGTGATCCCCTCCAGTCCTATCCACAAAAACCCCACTCCACATATATCCTCTGGTCATTTAAAAATATGTGGTGTGGTTTCTGGTGAAATATTCTGTTTGACTGTAGATAGACTGCAGATATAGGTTTTCCACAGACTCATCTGGCTCACAGGGTATGAACAATATAGTTAAATGTAAGAACCTGGATTATAGAAGAGCAGAATATCCCATGTTGAAAGAGACACATAGGTCCAACTCCTAAAGTCAAGGCAGAGAGGAGGCCCTGCAAATGGAGGACTGAGAAAACATGGTGACAACAAAAAGCCTCAAGGGAATGGCAGATAATGATCTGGGGCTTAGTTATTAAAAATAAAATGTACAATCACATTATGTATGATGTATTATAATATGTATATATATAATATGTATATATGTATGTATAATATGTGTATATATATATGTATACATACACAATATAACATATATACAGTATGTATATATAATGTATGATAGTATTATGATCACATATCTCTGTACGAGGACGCAGTATATTGTTACTCCCTGTCAGTACCAGGTTAAAGACTAAGGATCTCCTTAGAAACTGGATTGCAGCTCAGACAGAACTGTGTTGTGGCCCACGGATATACCCTATGCATGAGTTTCATTGCAGGCAGTAAACTGCTTAAGCTATTTAATTGAAATGTGCTGTTTGCTGTAGTTGGATAATGACCTGTTGTCCTGAATCAGCCACCTACAGGAAATGAAACAGTTGATTTATCCCTTTGGAGATGGAGACTTGATGTTGCTATCACCTTGGAGATGGTACTGCAGTGGTCAGGGTGCAAGAATAGGACATCGTACCTTAAGGTTAAATAATTTTTGTGAAAGCACAGTAACTTTAGAATAGGAGAACATTCTGGTCATGGCATTGCACACCTGGGTTGTAGTAATGCTTCCGCACACGGAATGGTTAAAATTGGAAGAGACTTCTGAAGGTCCTGTTGTCCATGTGGCTGAAGCAGGGACACCTGGAGCAGGTTGCCCAGGAACATGTACTGGCTTCTGAAGACGTTAAAGGAAAATGACTCCATAACTTCCCTGGGTAACCTGTGCCAGTGCTCTGTTACCTGCACAACAAAGAAGTAGTTTCTGATATTTACATAGAATGTCTTGTGTTCCA
This sequence comes from Alectoris magna, assembly GCA_030625065.1. Lineage (NCBI taxonomy): Eukaryota > Metazoa > Chordata > Aves > Galliformes > Phasianidae > Alectoris > Alectoris magna. The sequence continues at coordinate 62,790,441 of CM060562.1, forward strand.
GTTTTTGCCCACTGCATCATGTCCTGACACTGAAAGGAGCTTGACTCTCTTAATTGCACACTGTCTCAAGATATTTTATAGACATTGATAAGATACCCCTAGAAACTCCTCCAGGCTGAACAGTCCCAGTTCTCAGACTCTCTTCATAGGAGAAGTGCTCGATCATCTTGGCAGTCATGCTGAACATTTTCCAGTATGTCCAGGTCTCTCCTGTACTGGGGACCTTGGAACAGAACTCCACATGCAATCTCACCAAAGGAGAGGAGAAGGATCACCTCTCTTGACCTGCTGACAGTACTTTGCTTAATGCAGACAGGATTACCATTAGCATTCTTAGTGACAAGGACACACTGCTGATTGATGTTCAGCTTGGTGTCTACTAGGACTCCTAGGTAAGTCTATGCAGAGTTATTTTCCAGGTAGGTGGCCCTCAACAGGTACAGGCTCCTGAGGTTGTTACTCCCCAAGTACAGGAATCTGTACTTCTCCTCCTCGAATTTGGATTCACAGCCCACCTCTTCAGCCCATCCAGGTCCCTCTGCAGCACTGTGATGTCCTCTGGTGAGATAGCTTTGTGTTGGCTGTGTATTTACAGAGGGTGTACTCTTTTCTATTGTCCTGATTGCTAATGAAGATATGAAGCAAGAATGGACCCACTATTGACCTCTAGGGTACTCCACTCATTGCTGGCCTCCAATAGATTTTGCAACAGTGACCATTTCTCTCTGAGTCTCGTCATTCAAGTACTCATAATTAAGCTCATATCAGCCTTTGACAGGGAGAGTAAGCAGGGCCTTGTAAGGTTAGTAAGAACACTCAATCAAAAGTACTTTTTTTTTCTCTTAGGTCGAGGGCTTTGCTGTGAAGCATCTTTGCTTGTGAGTCCCAGGCCATGAGGGACACCAAGGTATAGATTCTGCTGAGCTCTGCTGAGGGTAGAACCCTGGCAGGATCTTCTTGGGCTGCTGCAGACCAAGTCAGAGAAGAAGAGCTCATGTGGGCTAAGGCATAACTTTCTTAACTGATTTAAATTTCAGACTCCAATGTTCTATTTTTTATTCACCCACAGAATATATTAGTCCATGATAAAGAAATAGCCTACTAGGTCTTTAAAACATAGAGGTTTAAACAAATATCTTTGAGAGAAATGAAAGCTTTCCTTGGATATATGTGCTTGTTTAGCTGAACTTTGCACATGAAATACACATGCACTGGACGTGGTCTGCAATGGTTTATTACCCGTCTTGGTCTGCAATGGCTTATACCTATCTAGCAGCAAAATGTTATTGTTTAGTGAGATTACTCTGACTGATAACCAAAGATGAGTTTTTAAAGCAATAACAAGGAATTAGTATGTTATTGCAGAAGAAAAGGTTTAACTTTGCAAGGCAGGAAAATTCTTATCTTGCAGAAAAGACCATGCATAATTCTGCATCTGTCAAGAAATAAATCCAAAATTCAGTTGAGTTCAACAATACGCTTTCAGATTTTGAAAATGGGATTTTGTTTTACTAAATATTTGTCTCAGAAATATGCAGCCAAAGAACAATTAAGGGAATAGTTTGTGTGTGTTGCTTCTCTGCACCAAACAGAAGAGTGTATCTGCTTTACTTTTTTCTCAAGTTTTCCTATCACAAACATTCATTGTATGAAGTGAGCTCTGACATTGTGTTCATTCTAATTTCAATACTGTTAATACTGCTATTGTTGTTTCGATGTATAGCTTCTGTATATGAAGTCCTATAAATGTATAGGACTGTGAAAAACACATGGGCCATTTCTCTCTGGTTTCGTGTATGAAAGAAAATGGTGGTCTCATATCCTTGTTAAGAAAAAAGTGTTATTGAAAGCAATTAAAAAACTGGAATCTCTCATAAGGGGCACATTTAATTTTGGAAATTAACAAGTGAAAGCCAAAATTATATTTGAAAATGCTCATTTTAATTATTGATAATTTGACCTATTCGTATGCAGCAGAAATTTCGACTATTTTGGAAATAGTTATTACCAATTAACAGAAATTTTTATATTACGCTATTCTTGCTTAGCCCTTTTGTTATTAAAAGTGTTACCAACCAAAAATATGAGACAGAAACATGATATAGGTGTATGACCTTGATTTTAATGACCTTGATTTTGGATCTAGATCAGTCATCTCAGCATTTACAAATCAGGCTGAAGTTGAAGTTTGACATATTCATAAAACAACAATCGAGCAGATAATTGATTCATAGAAATTGTGGGTGATTAACACATAGAAATGAGAAAGCAAACAACAGGTATTTTACTGTCTGGAATTATCTGCTGTAGAAGTGGCATGGTGGGTGGCAGACAATCCAGGAAATTCCCGGAGTCTGTCGAGGACAACTTCCTGGTGCAGGTAATAGATGGACCAACCTGAGGTGAAGCCTTACTGGACCTGGTGCTCACTAATGCGGAAGAGAGCATTAGAGAGGTTAAGACTGGAGGCAGCCTGGGCTGTAGTAACCATGCCTTAGTTGAGTTTGTGATCTTGAAGAATGAGGGCCTGGCAAAAAGCTGAGCTAGGACCCTGTGCTTTGGGAGAGCAAACTTTCGGCTGCTTAAGGAATTGCTGAGTGGTATCCCCTGGGAAACTGTCCTTAAGAGCATGGGTGCAGAACAGCGCTGGCAGCTCTTTAAGGACACCTTTCCGAGAGCACAATGGCTCTCCATTCCCCAGCAGAAGAACTTGAGCAGGGAAGGAAGGCGACCATCATGGCTGTGCAAGGACCTGCAGATTAAACTGAGGGAAAAGAGGGCAATGTACAGGAAGTGGAAACAGAGTTGTGTAGCCTGGGAGGAATACAAAGCTGTTGTCTGTGTGTGTAGAGATAGATAGGATTAGGAAAGTCAAGGTGCAGATGGAGCTGAACTTGGGGAGGGAGGTGAAAGATAACAAGAAGGGGTTCTACAGGAACATAGGCCAGAGGAGACAGGCCAAGGAGAGTGTTACCCCTCTAATGAAAGGTAATGGGGATCTGGCTTCTTCAGACACTGAAAAAGCTGAGGTACTCGGTGAGTGCTTTGCCTCAGTCTTCACAGGTGATCAGGCTTCCCATGTCTGCCAGGACCATGAGCCTCTAGGTGAGAGTGTGGGGGGTGGTTTCTGTCCCACTGTAAGAGTGGAACAAGTCTGAGCGCTCCTCATGAAATTGAATGTCAATGGGGTAGGCTGATAACCATCCGAGGGTTCTGAAAGAGATGGCTGATGTGGTTGCCGAGCCGCCCTCCACCATATTTGAAAAATCATGGCTGTATGCTGAAGTACTCAGTGACTGGAAAAAGGGAAACATTACTCCCACTTTTTAAGAAAGGGAGAAAAAGAAGACCTGGGGAACCACAGGCTGGTGAGCCTCACCTCTTGCCGCGAACCGAGGCTGGGTTCCCGGAATCTGAGCTGTTCGTGGATCGGCGCGGGGGAGAGATGACAAGGACCCAATATGAGTGCATCAAACTCCATTTATTGCTTGTGGTCAAACTGCTTTTATAGTCTACAAGTCACACTTGGTTCAAGCTGATTGGTTTTATTACTCTTGGCTTTAATTGATTGGTTGTAAAACCCACCGCCTTTGTTTACCTTCGATCAGGATGCTGTTCTCAGGGGTCTGCTCTTCCCCCCTCATTCCACCTGTATCTCAGTTTCCTCCCTAGTTGTTTCCCACCAGAAACAGGGCCAGGCTGACCTTGTTTTTCTCAGCCAGCTGGTGTTTTTCAGCAGGCCATACTATCCCACGGTCATGTAGTCACTGCTGCCTGCTCTGTCTTGCTCGTACAGTGCTCCCAGAGGCCTATGGTCCTTTGGCCATTCTGCAACAACCTCTCTGTCTGGGAAGATCATAGAGCAGATACTCCTAGAAGCTATGTTAAGGCACATAGGAGATAAAGATGTGATTCAAGACTGCTAGCATGGCTTCACCAAGGGCAGATCTTGACTGATGTATCCTATGATGGAGTGATGGCTTCAGTGGACATGGGAAGGACAATGGATGTAATCTACCTGGACTTCTGTAAAGCCTTTGACGTGGTCCCTCACCACATCCTTCTCTCTAAACTGGAGAGGTGTGGATTTGAAGGATGGATGGTTCGAGGGATTAGGAATTGGCTGGTTGGACGCAGCCAAAGGGTTGTGATCAGTGGTTCTGTGTCAAGGTGGAGGCTGGTCACAAGAAGTGCCCCTCACGGGTTGGTCTTGGGACCAGCGCTCTTCAACATCTTCATCAGCGACATAGATGATAGGCATCGAGTGCACCCTCAGCAAGTTTGTGGGTGACACCAAACTGAGCGATGCAGCTGATACACTGGAAGGAAGGGAAGCCATCTAGAGGGACCTGGACAGGCTAGAGAAGTGGGCCCGTAAAAACCTAATGAGGTTCAATAAGGCCAAGCGCAGGGTGCTGAACTTGGATTGGGGCAATCCCAGGTATTTGGGGGAAGATGTTAAGAGCAGCCTTGCGGAGAAGGACTTGGGGGTCCTGGAGGACAAGAAGCTGGACATGAGCCAGCAGTGTGTGCTTGCAGCCCGGAAGGGCAATTGTGTTCTGGGCTGCATTAAAAAAGGGGTGGCCAGCTGAGAGAGGGAGGTGATTGTCTCCCTCTACTCAGCTCTTGTGAGGCCCCATCTGGAGTACTGCACCCAGGCCTGGGACCCCCAGTACAGGAAGGATGTGGAGCTCTTGTCACGGGTCCAGAGGAGTGCCACTAAAATGATCAGAGGGCTGGAGCACCTCTCATATGAAGAGAGGTTGAGGGAACTGGGCTTGCTTAGCTTGGAGAAGAGAAGGCTCCAGGGAGACCTCATTGTGGCCTTCCAGTACTTGAAGGGAGCATATAAACAGGAAGGGGAATGGGTATTTACAGTGGTGGATAGTGATAAGACAAGGGGGAACGGTTTTAAACTGAGACAGGGGAGGTTTAGGTTAGATATTAGGAGGAAGTTTTTCCACACAGAGGGTGATGACACCCTGGAAGAGGTTGCCCAAGGAGGTTGTGGGATGCCCCATCCCTGGAGGCATTCAAGGCTGGATGTGGCTTTGGGCAGCCTGGTCTAGTGGTTGGTGACCCTGCCCGTGGCAGGGGGGTTGAAACTAGATGATCATTGTGGTCCTTTTCAACCCAGGCCATTCTATGATTCTATGATACTATGATGCTCTCAATAAGTCTTCTACAGTAAAGTCTGGTAAAACACACAGACATTTTGTCTTTTGTTTCTTTTTTTTTGCTATATACTAGAACTGAGATTATTATTCCTGAAGGAAAATTTATAACCTACCTTCAACAAAAGTAATTTCATTCCATAAATTAAGTTTAAATCATAATTTTCATTCAGACTATGCTGTCTTTTAGCGGGTAAACTCCTGGCAGCCTCTGCTAGGAGTCTGCAGTGCTGCTTCTACATTACTTTTCACTTAACAGAGGAAATAGCCATGAATCACTTTTATTCATGACCATGGTTGTGTAGCATTTCTATAGCTGCTGCCTCCATAAATGTTATGAAAGAGGGTAGGGTACATGTTCTGTGTCTTTTTATCTTCTGCTATTCATGAAACTGAATGAGAGGAAAGAGAACTACTGGAGTGATCCTGTGGTAAGTGAAAGAGATCTGGATCACATTTAAGTGAACAGATAGGTAACTCATAGGCTCTCTCAACATTAATCTGGATTAGAAATTAAGCAATTTATGATTTTAGTAGATCCTCAATCTACTCTAAAAGGAACAGATCCTTGTTTTATTCAGGAATACATAAATGACCAATTGTGTTCAACATTTATATAAATGATAGCATTTTTTTATAGACTCTCCTGTGGTACTAATTAGAATTTATCTGCTTATACTACATATTAAGAAGAAGTTACAACCATGACAGAAACTGTCATGGAACTGAAACCATCTGAATCTGTCATTAACAGATTCATAAATCATAGTTCATGGTCACACCATAATTCTGTGTCACAGAGTTATCTAGGTCAATCTGTGTCCGTGACAGGTGGGCAGTAGGCCCGTGGGCCCCTGAAAATGGGAAAGGAAAAGGGAAAAGGGGTAGGGAGATGGGAGCTGGGCTCAAGGAAACAAACAGAGCAGTGGCAATGATCTAAGGAGGAATCCTTATTTTGTATGTTATTTCAGGTATTTCAGTTATTTTCAGTTATGTCAGATAAAATTGATCATACTCATTTTCATCTTTTCAGATCAGGTATGTAACAACTTACACCTATGAAAATGTTCTTAACATCAGCACTTATTAAAACAATGTATACAACATCACCTTATATGTTTTTCCAGCCAGACTCATTGTATCACTGTACGATATTATGCATTTGTATTTTAATCCTTGCCTTAATAGGATTTTATGTCAGTTACAGGCCAAGTGGACTGTTAATCAGCTGAATTTGAAAGGTCACAGATATTAAACTTAGATAGAATAAATTGAATCTCTTTTTAGTTTATAAAGGCTGATGAGCACACCTGTTCAATTTTTTTATTTTTATTTTTTTTTTTAATCACAGCAAGGGCCATAGTAAAGTGCACATTTGTTTTTAAAGAAATGGGTTCAGCCAGTTTTTCCTATAAGTATCCATACTGTTTTCATTGTGTGAAAGTGTTAAGAAGAATTTATTGACCTACTTTCTTGTTTCTAGGTGACAAAAATGAAGCAAAGCATAGACAGACCTGGGCTCTAGAGTGAAGCAAAATCGTTACCCTCTCTAGAGTACAGAGGCAAGCAAGATTTCCTGGATCAGGAACATAAGATAGCCATGACTATCTTCCAGCTTTGTCTATTATCTGACACAGGCAGACTTGTTTCTTTTCTCTTAGGAGTTGTTTTCAGACCATAAACGATAAAATGATGGTATCCTCTTTTCCCAAGTAGCAGCAGTTGTTATGGATGCCATACATCCCATATAACTGGCATGAACTTCAACTCAAAACTGCATCTTCTGACCTGCTCACAGGATTCCCTTCTATCATGCCCTGTCTTTGTTTTTGAATCAAGAGGCCCAGATGAGTCAACTTGGCCCTTAGCGAGAAAACCCTTTGCAGTTGTGTTCCTGGACTTTCTGGGCCCACGTCTCTTCTGTAGACAGGGCAAGACTCATGGTGTATGTACACCCACTGTAAGAAAGGTAAAGCCTCCTCTTCCAGCAAGGGCCTTTTCTGGACAGCAACTATAGTGTCATCCCCAGTGCTGGTAGGGATCGTTGCAGTTGTGTGTCCTTTCTCTTGTCCCCAGTTCTCCTCTGGGAGCAGCAGATGCAGTTTGTGGTTCTTAATTGCCCCCTTTGTACCCTTTCACCCCATGTCTGAGCCCTCAACCTTCACACTGGTCATGAGGTGTCTTCATGCTTCTTTTCTCAGAAGCCTTTTACCAAGTGCAGATGGCTAGCTATTGTTAGGGCAGGGAAGGAAAGGAACAGGCAGTCCCATCTCTGAATGCATGTAGAGCTGTGGCTCCATCCCAATGTCACTCTTTAAGGTGGTGGAGGACTCCAGTGGAATCCCAGCTGGGGAGAACTTTGCTTCCCTTATACAACAAATAAGCACAGAACTAAACTCCAAACCAGTAATTCCCACATTTGTCCTTCCCATTGCATTTGGCAACAATGGCAGCAATAAGCTTGACTCTTTTGGACTCTATTGGCAGCTGCCTATTATATCTGTTTCTACTTCTTTCCAGTGCAAAAGTGGGGTAGCCTTCAGCTCTCGTCTGTAGAAAGAAAATATGCAGTTGTAAGAAGCCTTGAACCAGAAGTTGTGGTTTTTGAAAAACTATAATAATTCCCCATGTTGTCTAAACACAAGCTGACAGGACAGTCCTGGATAAGACCTCTCAAAGAGTAGACGTTACTTGCTTAATCCAGCACCATCTAAATTTTCATGTGTGTCCAATCCACTAGTTTTATACTTTTGTTGTCCTCTTTCTAATCTTTTAATTAAAAATATATAAAAAATAAAGTTTTGTTATGTACAAGTATATATTATATAGACAATTGCTCTTCACTCACTATGGCCCAGGCAATCCAAGAGGTTGGACACTCCCAATGAAAAAGCAAATATTCTTCTGGACTAATCTTGTTGTTTTTCTTTTCCTATCTTCCACCAATAGCATAGAACAGGAATGTCAATGCTACTTTTATTGGATTCTTTGCCATAATCATATGCAGGAGTCATGGTAGAACAGTCCTAGGACTCTTTTGAAGACTTTTAAAACACCACTATTTTGAGCGATAGTGTGCTGAAAATGCTACATGGACAAAAAGTTGCCTTCTTGAGAACAGAAAGTCACGAGGATATTGCAGAAGCTGGTAAGAGGGAAACAGTTAAAGTTAGCTGAAAGGCATTATAATACCTCTTCTGGAGCTGAACATGTGATCCCATGAGGAATTATATCTGATTGGTAGATACACATGCTTGCAGTATGCTTTTGAGACATTTTAAACTAGAAACAATGGTTAAAAGAGGATGAAAATCTGTAGAGCTGTAGGAGGATTCACCTCATGTGGGGTGGTTAATATTTAAAATCTGTTTCTGCTATTCCATTCTTTCAAGGGAAGGAGATTAACCACTGCATTTGAGTCAAAGCCTCAAAAAACTGTGCAAAGCACCAAAAAACTGTTCATCCTTATGTTTTTCAGTGGAATATAGCCCAAAGTACCTTTGGTTTGTGTTGCCACTGGCCTCACAGCAGCATGTTTTGTGCCCTGTGTGCTGCAATAATCAGTGGGGATCCCCAGGGATTCTCAGGACAGGATCTTATCCCAAAGAGAATCAGCTCACTAATATCACTACTTATGATCTGCAAGAAAAGCCTCCAATCCCTGAAATAAATTTTATCATCTTATAGATGAAAATAAATTAGGTTGAAGTTTGTCTACAGTAAAAGGAAGCCATGAACTGTAAAGTATAAATTGATCTTATGCAACTTGCTGAATACACAGAGAAGTGTAAGTTCCAGGAGGAAAACATAAAAGTGTAAAACAGGGACTAGGAAATCAGATTTTGTTTTATTTAGAGACAGAACAAAATGTTTGGCTTAATTTCTGAAGCAGAGGCATGGTTTGCTGTCTTCTGTGAGCTAGTGAAGTTTTTGTGTGCCTGTGATGGAGACAGTAGTTTAACAGTTTTCTGTCTTGCCCTCAGTCTAGGCATAGTACAAAGAACACAGCAACTTCCTGAGAAATTGGTTGTGCTTGCAGCACTGAAAGGTTCCTTTTCTTTCCCACAAACAACATTTATATGATGACTGGGATTTTGAAAACCATGCAGAGCTGACCCAACTCTCCTCCTAAATGTCACAGGAAGTGCTGGAACCCTCTTCTCCTGTGGTTAGCCTGTGACACATACAGGCTTTGGAAACTCTGTAAAACAGCAGAGATATTTCCACATGAATCAAAAACAAATGCAGTGTCCTGAGAAAAGTTTCAAAGGTTGGACAGATCTTACATGTCAGAGCTGAGTGTCACTTAGAGGCAGTAGGTACAATGTCGTGCAGCCTCTCTTCTCTCCCTGGGAGCGCAGAAGGGCTGGCAGACTTTTTCATGCATTGTAGATGAAATCATGACCCAATGACGTTAATGGGAGTCATGCCACTGGCTGAGATGTAGCCAGGGTTTTACCCTCTGTGTGTGTATGTCATCCAAAATTGGAGGTGCACTGAATACTCTCTCCATTTTATTACCCAGAATTCCAGATATTGCCTTTGTCCTATTTCATTCTCATCTTTCCACCCTACAATTTTTCTGTGGCTATTGAAATATCCTAACAGTGTACCACTTTGTATCTCTTTATATTCATGTTTTCATAGACCATTCCATCTTTTACTGAAAACAAATTTGTAAATAAATGCAAGAATTGCATATCTTAAAGGATATTTTCATTTCTGGTTGCAATTCACCTGAAAAGCTGAGAAGTCCACACAGCAGTACTGAAGACAATTATGTAGAAAGAATTCCTTATTCTGCAGTTACAGACTCAAAATTCTGCTGCAGAGAGAAGGTACAAGGATGAATTGGATAGAAATGTGGGAATCAGGCAGTTTTTTTCTTTCCAAATAGTGACAGTAAAAGAGAGAAACTAAAATGTAAGGAGGAAGCCCTTTTTTTTCCTCCAGCACAGTCTGTCTTATTGAGGAGCTAATGTAGAAACAGATGAATTAAAATAAGCAAGTTCTTCTTTCTTCTCATTCGTTACCGTAAATTATGCCATATCATTATAGAATTCCCTCTGGTGCTTCAGGGACAAATAATACCTGTGATAAATAGTTGTCTGGGTGAAGGCAGGGGAGTTTCTCTGAGACAAGCTGAAGTTTGTAGGGATCAAGGTTGCAAGTTCCAGCTCAGGTGAATAAAAGCTGATTTTAGCCTCCAGAAGATTTTGGTCATTTTTCGAGCATCAACATTTACAGTGCAAATATACACATGAATAAATGGCAACTCGCCATACATAAGTGGATGAATGCAAAGACCTAGCCTCACTCTTGCCAGAGCAAACATCTGAACCACATTATCAGTGTCCGAGAACACTGTGTATACCTCATGCCTAATCCTGTTAAAACTAGGGGATGAAAGGAAACAAGGACTGTTTATTTGTTATTATTGATTTAGTTGGACAAAAACAGTGTTTAACACCTTTCTCTTGTTCTAGATTCACAGGCATAGAGATAAACAAATCAGGGAAAATATAGTCTAATGCAGGCTTCTTTCTTGAGTTGTAAGAGAGGTTACCTCTATCTCAAAAGACTATGAAAAATTGTCAGTCTTCTAAACCACAAAGGCTCTCTTACTTATGAAGTTAGCAATGTGAGACCAAAAATTTCCAGGGGAAAATATGGAGAGCTAATATAATCTGTTGTTTTGAAAAAAAATTGAATAATTACATGCAGAACTGATTTAGAAATATTTGCTAATAATTGTTGTGGATTAAACAAAGGTGAAATAATATTTGAATGACATTCAAAATAGCTTTACTAAAGTAATAAATGTTTATTGGTGTACATATGTATTTATTAGAATACTCTTATCTGAAAATAAATTCCCAAAGTGAAGAAGAAAGAGTTGGAATGGTTAGGATTAGGAAACACCGAATTGTGTTGGCTGACTGTTTTGAATGAGAATAATCTTTCTATGGGACACTGAAGTTACCTTGTTTTCTTCCTAAGTATATCATTTGCTGTGATCTAAAACAGTGGGGTCAATGGAATTCATCGACCACTTCCTTTTCTGTTGCCTTTATTGCACTAGGGATTTGAAGCGTTAATGATTATTCAACCCTGAGGATGCATTTAGCATGACTGTAGATCAAGGTGCATGTCTCTTTTCCTTCAGAGAAAGAGAGAGAGAATGAGAGACAGAAAGAAATTAAAAAGGAGAAGGAAACACTTGTTTGGAAAAAACTTGGGGCATTTAAGAATGTTCAGTTCTAAGTGCTAATCTAATGAAGGAAATTGTAATTACTTGTACTGATGCTATTATAACCCATATAATCATAGAATCATTTACATTGTTAGAGACCTTAAAGATCATAAAGAACAATCATCAACATGACCAAGTTTGATGGTGTTTTGTATTAATTATTGTCACCTATTCTCACAGGAGAAAGGTATATTTATATTTTCATTGATCAGGATAAGTGTTTTTTTTGTTTAGTATATCTGCTAATGATTTACTACATATGTAGGGAGACAGTGATTACTCTTTTGTTTCAATGACAAAAAGAGCCATTTTTTTTTCCACAAGCCACTCATGTAATATTTCAGAACAGTAAAACTTTTACATCATCAGAAAACTTGTGAGTCTCTCTTTATCTTCCCATAGAGTGTTTTAGAGTGACACACTGAGAGTTCCCACGTTAACATTACCTAGTACAGAAAATATGAGTTGGACAACACTGAATCATAGAATTACCAAGGATATAAAAGACCACTAAGATCACCTCCAAGTCCGTCTGTCCACCTACCACCAATATTTCCACACTAAACCACGTTCTTTAGTACTGTATCTAAACATTTCTTCAGTACCTCCAGGGATGGTGACTCAGCTGCCTCCCCGGGCAGCTCATTCCAGCACCTGACCACTCTTTCAGAAAGGAGTGTTCTTCCACAGTGAAAGCTTGCTAATCAAAAAAAGCCATCAAATTGAACAGATCACTAGTTAATAAGAATACACTTTGCAGTGAACTTGTTTTAGTAAGTCACCGAAGACTCTTCAAAAAATTGAGGTATGTTGGAAGAATGACAAAAAATCCACTTACATATAAGGAAACTGACAAGGTCTATTTTCCCTTAAAAACTAATGAAAGACCAGAAAACAATAATGCTAAGGCACAGCTGTTGCCTGGACTGCTTGCACAGCTCCCAGTCAGAAGCAAAGCAAACCAGTTAGCACATTCTAGCCTTCTGTGTCTTAGATGAGAGTGACACTTCTTTTTGTAGCTAGGTAGGAGAGGAACTGAAAGCAACCAGTGATGGGCTGATTATACTACTTTTACCAAAAGTGGAGAAATTTAAAGATATATGTGCGTGGAGTGTACTTTTAGAAATGCTATATATATAAGTTGCATTCAAAATCTTTTGCAAGGCTAAAAGGATGTTTAGAGTTACAATTTAAAAACAGTGGGATTTAGTGCAACAGGTTTTGGCAAACGAATCACTGCAGTTCCTACAGCTGATGAATTAATGTAGGCCCGACAGACTAACATGCACCATGTGTTTGCTCTGGCAGCAAATGTGGAAAAATCATTTGGAGAAAAATTGTATTATTCAACAGATTTCTTCTTGTGTTTTGTTTTCTGTTTTACCCTTCCTTTAATTGAAATCTCAAAGGTAGGGTTTAGAGAATTCTTCTGATTACTACCACATTCATCATGTTGTAAGAAACTAACAATACTATTTCATGATTTTTTTACATATTGGGCTATGTGATCATATTAAGTCTCTCAACTACTAGAACTGAAAATCACTCTTCTCCATCTCATCTTGCAGGTAAACAAAACAGGTGGATATCAGATCAGAAAATGCACAGCAGTTTTTCTATGGTTTCAAACATTTCCAGCAGGAAGCTTTTGAGCATCTGATTTACAGAAGTTCAAACGTACCTGTTTTCAAGATATTTTATGGAATACTATATGCAACGTTAACAAACTTTTTAACTTAGTGATATGGAAAGAAGAATATATCAATATCTTTTAAAGTCATAGGTTTCCAGATCTCATTGTATTCAGCTGCACAAATTAGGTGTCTCCATGATTGCAAGGATGAGAAGGACAAACCCAAAATGAAATGCCTAAATGAAATCTGCAAGTTCACTGTGTCTTTTCCTTGAAAACACCTGTCAAACACTGCTTCTTTTTAAACAAAAGTGATGCTGAAAAAGGACAGCTGCCTGTTTTCATTAACACCTTGATGTTTTCTTACTTTTCTTTTTAGATTTCTCCTTTTCTTTCTTTAATTTTTCATCCTTCTTTTCCTTCTTTCTACTTCCTTCCTTCCATTCTTTCTCCTCTCCCTCCCTCTCTCCCTTCCTCCTTCTCTCATTTCTTCCTTCCAATATAATGAATTCTGAGATGTAAACCCAATATCCCTGGCAACAGCAGGTCTCTCTTTTCTATAGATTGGGTTACAGAAACACTTTCTACTTCTCTGACTGCAACAATTCTTTGCAGCGATTCTTGTACATGAGAGTTCAAGTTAAACTGGATGTGTCAGAAAAACCCACCTCTCACCAAGTTATATGAAGAAGCTAGTTTTGTTGTGACATTCTATGAATTTCTAACAATATTATTATGCAGGAAGTAGATTTCATGACATTAATGCCTTTCAGTCCCAAGATTTTTAACAGATGGTATCTTTTCAAATTCTTATTGTCTTTCCCAATCCTTTTAAAAGGATTCATTTACAAACAGTAAACAAGTAAGTAGTCTTTTCCATCTGCAGAGCATTTAAAATTTTTGTAACATTTGGGAAAGTATGCCATGGAAGGCTGGGGTAAAGTGAAGGGAAGAAAGTGACCTCTAATGACCATCAGGCCTGCATTTCCTTTCTTGTGTTCTCTTTCCTCTAAACCAGCAACTGGCAGCATCCTTGGAGACAATGTTCTGTCACCATTCTGTGTCCTTTATTCATTCTGTGTCCTTCTCTTCACATTCCTGTCAGGAGGGATCTTCTGGAAGTACCTAACAGAGTGAATGGCCAGAAGTAGATGCTTAGAGAAAGAAAATAATTTTTAAGTCCAAACAAGTCCAAAGCAGGCTTTTGTTTAACAACTTCCAACTTAAATCATCTGCAGGCCATCAGAATCTCTACTTGTCTATTTGAAATCCTTGTCATTATACTTTCTTGAGCTAGGTAAGAAGAAAACTGCTGTCAAGTATGGTGGAATAGTCACCTCCTCTGAGGCCATGATCAGAATAACCAACCTCAGAAGGACCAAGAAGTCCTTCTAGACTTTCATTTGCATTGAGCTGGGAGCTCTGATCCAGGATGGAAAGGCAAATCCAAGAGGGACTCTGGTTAGCAGAGCCTGAATTGCTCTTGCACAACATCATGGTGGCTGTTGAGAGCTATCAATGTCAGAAGACATCTGAAGATATTCATTTCCAAAGGCTGGTTTCAGTCAAAGCTTTCACAGCCCTGTAACAATTTTGCTTAATTTAATTTCCTTTTGTTTAATATAATTTCCCCTCTTTTAATCTAATTTCCTATGTTGTGTTTTAATAGAAGATGAAAAGTAAAAAAAAAAAAAAAAAAACAATGTCAAGAACAGGGACAAAAGAGAGAAATACGCACACATATATACAGGCTCTTATGATGAAGTAAGTTATAATTTACATATTTGGTAAGACTGTGGACAAGCAAATGCCATTTTTTTTTGCATTTCTTTTTCTGTGCCTTTGTATGTGCAATAAGATAGCTCAATACCAATGTCTGTGTTTTACAGGGACATGAAAAAAATTCAAGTGTCTTGTCCTGTAAATCAGTGGAGTTTTATCCAAAGTAGTGAGTCTCCGACTAAGGAATTGATATCACATGCACATTCCAGAATGAAACATCAACCTCGCTAGCTTTTGTGCCCAACTCATTGTCTTGTCTGCTCCAGCTGGTGTTGAGATATTGTTGATTATATAAAAAGAGATTATTTCATTAATGGTAGAAGAGCGAAAAGCATACCAAAGCTAGCCAAAGAAAACCCTAACTTGCTAACACAGTAAGACAATAGTTGTTATAATGATGAAACAAAGCGAGCAAGTACAAAAACATGACAAAACCAAACAACAACGACAAAAACAAGTAGCTGTTTTCCTATAAGTACTAGAAAATGTTTAGACCTCAAAAGAAAGTTAAAAATAATGATGCTGTTTAGATATTTAAAACATCTGATTTTAGAAAGCATTTTTCTCAGGAACAAGCAGAAAAAAAAATTAGTTGCAGTCATTACTTGGTTTTTAGCATTTAAAGTTCCCATCCTCTTTAGTTTGTTTATTCCAAGTGTTGGCTTGTGATTAAAATAAGCTTAAATGCCAATTAAAACCTGTTTGAAGTGGAGATACTTGCAATATTACAAGTATCAGGTGCTGTTTGTTAGACCTTATTGCCTATGACCATAAGGCTTATGGGAGCACTCAGTGGAATTTTCATCTTTAATTTTAATTTTGTAGCCTGGCCACAACACTGGCCAATTAATTTAGACTCATAAAAATTGAGACCACTTTAAGTCGTTCGTTAGACTTATTTGGGGGAATCTTATTAAAACCACACTTCTGCTGCTGAAATAAAACGTGCTCACCAATTTCTGTATGTTAGAGCAGTTTTTTCCTTAGGGAGAAGATAATCTAAAAAATACTATATTCTAACTCACTGACTTAAGTCTATTTTCAACAGTTTTATTCTTAGAGAGAGCGAATATACCGCTGTGAAAAAGATTGGCAACAGCAATTATCAATGCTCTGCTGTTCAAGAAATTGTTCTTGTCTCTGACAAGGAGAATGACAATTTAGAATGAAGTTGGAAGGATATGGCTGATTCAGTAATTAAAAGGAGTGTGATTTAACCAGAAGCTACTCATGCTGCCATTTGTAAGAAAAATAATTGACTGAGGAAAAGAATGTCTTGGCATTCAGATATCTTTCCAATATATATTTTTTCAAGGAATTTGGTGTAGCTGGCTGCAATACTGAAGGTTCAAAAGGCTGAGATGAGTGGAAAGTATAAGGAACTACAGAAATAGCTTCTGAGCATATGTCTATACATGTTCCTGTTGCTAATTTTTTCGTGATGTTGCAGATGGAGGGGAGCATCTGCAAAAACACAAGAAGCAAAAAAAGCTGGTGCTGACAAGTTCACCCAAGACAATCAAGGCTAAGTTATTGCATTAACAACATAGCCCTAAACGTGGGGCAGGGCAGAATTACATCACCTAATGAGGAGCATCTGCAAGATTTTTCTTCTCAAAGCACAAATCCTAAAGTCATTTCTCCCTGAGTAGGAAGGTTGGTAGTTTTCCTTGTGACTTGATGGCCCAGCATGCCTGGTGTATCTAGGTGAGTAATGTCCCAGATGTTCTTGAGGAACATGTAGAGACTGTTTATCTGAATAGCTTTTGTGAAAATCCTTGAAATGAATAGAATCTGCAGGTTTGCCCACTCAGCAGGTCTGCGGCTGGCAGAAGGTCATATGGCAATTTAGGAGTCTACTCATAACCTTTTGTTTGTACAAACGCTGCAATTAATGAGCCACATTCTCAGCAGGTATCAATCCTCACATTTATATATCTCCATTCATCATCACAGTCTTGTTTCCAGTGTAAATTTTCTCAATATTTTTGTTCTCATTTCCAGGGGTGAGTGTATTGTTTGCAGTCAGGTCATATTTCCTACCAGTATGTCCTCTTTCCCTGCTTATCTGTTGATTTTTCAGTGGAATTTGGATGAAACAAGAAAACCTTACTTGTAAGTGAAAGTGAGTAGACTGGAAATGTAAAGAATGGCTGGACTGCAATTAAGGAGCATTTGAGCTTGCCCACTGCTATCTAGTCTTACTTTCCTCACTCAGACTGGTTGCCACATGATCCATACGCAAATGGTGAAGACGGAAATGGAAGGGAAGGAAAAACTTACTATTTGTTGAAAGACTTTAGGAAGTGACATATTGTGACATATAGTGACATGTAACATATATTACTTCTAAATATGCCTGTTGCCATCCATGTGCTATTCTTAATACACTTATAAAAGTATGTTTTGAAATCCTTTTACTGGAGAAACTAACAGATCAGCTTGAGTTACCTTGCTATGATGGTTTATTATAATGTTTCTGCCTCCAGCTGTTCATCCTATGCTCATGCCAGAAACTATTAAATTAAACCTTTTTAATTTTTTATTATTATTATTATTTATTTTTTTTTGGCTGAAGCAGTTGAGGCAACTTCATTTTTTTTCCCAATTTCTTTCTTGACAGTAGGATGATAACCTCTGGCCCAGCAGCAGACAAACAGCTGTATGATCTTAAACTGATGCAGTGTGTAAAAATCCCCAGACTTGCAAAAACTGCATAGGTATTTTCCACTAAGTCACTTTCATCTGTTTCACAAAGAAAGTACTTTTCTACCCAGGCAGTTGAACAGTATTTTCTTTTCAGAAATTCCTTGAATAGTGAGTTGAGTTTTAACTTAAAACAAACTGCTGTGGGCTTGTTTTGATTGACAAGTACTGGAATAAGCTCTCCAGGGAGGTTGTTGAGTCACCATCCCTGAATGTGTTTAAAAACCATTTGGATGTGGTGCTCAGGGACATGATTTAGTGGAGAGTTGTTAGGGTAGTATGGTTAGGTTGCAGTTGGACTTGATGATCTTTAAGGTCTTTTCCAACCTGAGTAATTGTATGATTGCATGATTCTACAAAACAGAGAAATCAGCTAAGTATTGAACCTGCCTGAATAGCAGCACTATTTATGAGTGTGATATGAAGTCAGGCCGGGGTCTTTCACATTTTGAACAGTACAAACAGGAAATCCTCCCTAAAACACATCCAAAGGACTTCTGATCACTGAATGAAAACAGCTCGTGCTGTAACCTACCCTACCCAAACTTTATGAATTGCTTATGAAACTGAACTACAAAAGAGGTATCAAAGTTACACACAGGCATATCTTCACAAAAAAGTCTTTTTTCTTTCTTTTTTTTTCTTATTCTTTTCATGCATCATTTATTTCTTTATTTATTTATTTATTTATGATCCAGAAGAAAAACCTTGTTTAGTTTGGCACGTAGGGAATCATTCTTGCCCTATCTATTCCACCACCCCGGGATCCAAGCTACTTGAAAAGACAGGGCATGGTGTTATTTGTCAAAACAAAGCAGTAGGAATGTCAGTTTTATAGACAAATTCATTGCAGTTCACTTGTTCTTTTGCAAGTGGCTGAAGCTGAGGTGGAAAGACTATTACCATAGGAAAACTCTTTAACTATCTGAAGGTAAGCTGCTCCCTGCCTCATGTGGGAAATAAACTCAGGGCAAAATGTTGAAGTTACCTGGAACCCCAACATTGTGTGAGTGTAAATGTACTTTAGTGCGTTAATTCTGTTTTGATCCTCCATAGATTTTGATTGGCTTAGTATAGAAATGTTAAATTGTAATTGCTTTATATACCTAGAGTTACTGTTTATGTGACAGATTGTTACAATGCAAATTGAAGGTGTGATTGCAGCTTGAACTAGAGTATGAAGAGTTTATATATCATATGCAGTCAACGTTAAAATCTATCCCAATATATATATTTTTTGTGATCATTATCTCTCAAACTCCTTTTTGTTTGGTTTCAGTTTGTCTGCACTAGTGTTGCCAAATGCAGCAAAAAGGAGGCAATTTGTCACTCTAACCTGTCCTAAAAAAATTTAGTCTAGTCCAGACAGCAACACTGCATGAGATTCATCTCACTTAATTTTAGTTATTTAATAGTTATGCAGCAGGTTGAACCAGTTGACTAATAATTACTGCAGAGGGATGACCATATCCAGAGAATGGATTGCCTTGGCCTGTGTGTCTACGGTGAATCATTCTCTGTAGGTACCCATCTCTTTCTGTTGATTGCTGAGGAGCCTAGATGACTAGCTTAGATGCTGAACATAAGGAACGTGTTGGTAATAGGAGCTGGGTAAGATGAATCCATCCAAATAGTTTTTATCTAGGCAAGACAGATATGTCTCAAGGTATGTTGCATGTAGCCAGTGCTTGACATGCAATACGTACAAGAGAAACTGCTTTAAAAATTGTGAATACAAAGCATATGATACTATCTTTGAGCCTTCTTTACTTTGGCTAGAGAACAGGACTCCTCTTATCTTTTCCTTCTCACTATTTAGTACAATTAACTTTGAGCTGCCTTTTCCCAACCATCTTTATGAACCATGCAGAACAGGGAATGATATCACTGCTCTTCATTTATGTTTATACAGTGCTCTGCAAGCCACAGAGAGACTTAAATACATGTTTAGACCATCAATAATTAATGTTCAGGACCTTGTGCAGCTCGGTATTATAGCTGTCAATAAGAAGAGGACAGTCTTTGTCCCAAGAACTTAATGAGATTCAACAGTAGATGGGTAAAATGCTCTAGAGTTGACCAAGATATTAGAAGGACTGGTCCTAAGGAGCACATTCATACTATGCCCCAAAATACTTTTATTTGACTAATGTCAGCCTGGCTCAATTATGGTTACTCAGAGTATGAAGAGATAGGAGCAACTCAGTGTTTGAAATGCCTGACTTTTCCAAACTCATTAGACATCTAGTTTATTTCTGTTCTGAGGAGTCAGGAAGAAACAAACCAATTCCCCTACTCCAGCACATAATGCTTCTATTCAGCAACAAGCAATATTTTCCCCATTGCTTCGCTGATCTTTTGTCAACCTTTTCTATTTTTCTTCCAGCTAACTCAGATGCTGAACATGGGAAAGTTGATTTCTTTGTCAGATCTGACTATTTCTTCAGGAAAACTTCCTAATGCATCAAGGGATTAAATTTCACAATGTCATTTTTTAGGCAGCTAACAAAGATGTCTTTTTTCTCTCCTTTTACTTGGAATAGCTTCTTAGATAAAAAAATCACAGAAGGGGGGTTTATTTTTACATAAAAACTGCTTCTTATAGGTGACCTTTACATGCTTAACAATTTGAAAGAAATATTGAAACCTCTGATATACTACACAATTGCCCTTCACTTGAAAATCATTGCAGATCACTCAACTGCCATGCAGTCTTTGTGTTGTGATAATCTACTGTATGAAACTAAACAGTCATGAAAGTAATGATTAGGCAAAAGATTGCTATTTCATCCGGCAGTATAGTTATTGTAATAATAGTCTATCTGAGACATGTGAGACTTTTAAAAAGAAGGGTAAAAAAAGAACTTTAAAGCAGCCAATGTCTGTTTCCACTGAGCTATTAAATCATATCTTATTTCAAACCAAGATACATGTTTAAATTTCCATCCAGTCTTAATCCAGTGGCTTTAAGCTAAGCTACTATCTGCTGCTGAACTGGATCTGCTCTTGAATGCTGTTCCAGTAATGTTTTTTCTTAATCATGCCAAGCCACTTGGCAAACTCAAGGGCACAGAAGTCCTTCTTCTGCTTTAGGATCATAACTCTTTTTATTTTTCTCCTTCCACTGCTAGAACAATCTCCTTTAAATAATGCATTATAACTATAATATTATAGGATTATTAATATTAGCAGAATAACATCATACTGTTAAATGATTTGTATTTAAAGATCCAGTTAAATACTATGCTGGCCTACACACCCAAAGGATTGGTATTCATCATGTATCTACTTTTTGTTGGGGTTTCAGTTCAGTTCTTAGTCTCCATGTGTAGTGAAGATTGAGGGAGACACAGTTAAAGGCTACATTTAGGTGGTTTGGCTTGATCTCCAGAGATGCCTTTGTTTTTCCATCAACTATACGTAAAGTGTGTATCATTACATGCTTTAACAAGGATGAATATAAATTAAAATGCATTTTCACCTTGTGCTTTGGAATTCCCAAATTAGTGGATGCCAAGCTTTGTAAACTCAACAACAACCTTTTTTTTTTTTTTTTTTTTTTCCTTTTGATTCTGTATTTTCAGACATTAGTTACATCAGATATCAGTTAAAGAAAAAAAAAACAAAAGGAATCAGATGGGTTGGTCACATACAATATGTATAAATGTGCAGTATCTCACAATGAGTTTATCTCCACAGCCTCCTTCCTTCAGCTGCCATGCTTCTGATCCCCAACAGCCTGATCCTACTCCACTGCTGAACATGCTGTATTCCCACCTTCTTTGTGATGGCAGATAGCCCTGACCAGCGGTTATGAAAGATACTGGTGTTTTCAGGAGATATAAACACCAGTAGCAACAGCTGTACTGTCAGTGACAGTACTTTGAGCTCCTTTTCCCACTGTATACTACAGCCTCCATTCTTTTCTCTAATCAACATCTGTCGTTTCTCATCTGCTTCCCTCCAGTCCCTCAGTGCAGGAAACATACATTAAGAAGTGGGAATTTTCTAAACAGATGGGAAGCAGGTTGATCAGAATAGTAGGACAGCTGAATTTGGGGCTTTGATCTGTGAAACAGTTTTGAGGGGTTTTTTTGTTTTGTTTTTTTTTCCTGTATTGAGTACAATAGTCTGAGGTCACTGTTTACAAAATGCTTCAAAATTTGGAATTTGTCTGCCCATTTTTTAGGCCTAAATCTCTTCTGTCCCTATGTCTTCATTAGACCAAGGTTATTTCTTAAAACTTTCCCCGTCCTAGAGTGAAGGGTATCTAAATGTACAGTTCATGTTGAGTTTCTATCTAACCAAATGTTTTAATTCAGCCCTAGACTGCTTCAGAAAGCAGTAATACAATTTTGAAGTCTGAGATAATGAAATAGTGTTCACAGTGTTGGATAAATGGTGCATTTTTCTCTGTTATCAGGTACTGACTAAATAAACACTTATAAGTACATGTAGATTACCTGTACAAGAACAAGATCTCACAATACAGTGCATGACTATCTCAAGAAAAAAATAAAAAAGAAAAAAAAACAAAAGAAAAAGAAAAGGAAGAGGTAAAATGAAGTGACTGATCTGAGCACTTTTCCATCCCCATCCTATCTGGGATATTTAGAACTTTCTTTTTGCTGAAATTCCTTACAGAATATCTGATAAAACTGTCCTTGATATTAATCTATTTTTTTTGTTATGCATCTGAAAAAAACTGAGTTTCTAAATTAGGAGAATCTTTGTGGTTAAGACCTTTACTTCTCAGATCAAAACACTGGCTTCCCCACCTGGCTGGGGAGAAAAGTTTGCACAGCTTTTTGTTTCTTTGAAGTGTAAAACAGAGCAGATGAATAAAAATTTGTCCTCTTCTTTTGTTTTAGGTGCATGTAAACAGTAACAGCGGTAGGTGGACATTTAAAAGTATTCCATTGAATTTTTAAATTTGCTTACAAATATGATCAAACTTATCTAGAATTTTCTTTTAAATGTGGATTCTCCCTACTGAGCAACAGATTTCCCTAATCCCTCAAATAACTATTCTGAAGCAAATAAACTTTTGCTATAAAACTTTCAGAATATAATCTTATGATATATATTTTTCTTTACTTTCCTGGTGTTACAGAGAAGACCTGTACAGTCAGGATCAAGCTAGGGGCTTGATCAAACCACCATAACACTGCTGCCAAAGTATCCGGTCATTTTCCATTTAACTCAAAACATTCTGTCACACTAGGAAAGAAAAGCTCACTGCTAAGCACTGTGAGGCCCAAAATATTCCAACCCAATGGATCACGGATTTCTCTGTGTCACTTATCTTAGCGTTTCAGTGCAGTAACATATGTTCCCATACAATTTTGTAATGTGCCCCATATGTTTGCTTTCCCTGATGAAAACTAAGAAGGCAGCAAATTATCCACAGCACTGACACATAAATTTTGTGGGTTTTTTTAGTCCTGAGTTTAGATTAATTTCTTTCACTTTTCATATTCTGCCAGGTAAGTGCTCTCCAGTGAATGCCCATATTTCATGAGAAATTTTTAACAGGTCTTCAGTGAATGAATGTACATGAATGTTCATAAGTATTGAGTCGTAACATAATTAGTTTATTTTTAAAGCTGGTCATCCAATTTACAAAAACAAACAAACAACAAACGAAAACAAAAAAACCATCAAAACAAGACAACATGTAAAACTTTTAAAATGATTCCTCTTCAGTCTGCAAAACATTAAGAAACTGAAAATCTAATTCTTCCTAGCAAACAGAGCTTTGCCGGAGATGGATTTGGCCAAAATAAAGATTTGGGTCTGAGCTTTAAACATGAAAATGAATTTAAATGTCCACTGACAAAATTCTGACAAGATGTGAGACAAACAGAAAAACTGAAAGCAGTGAGGAAATTTCAGGGACACCCAAGTCACGATTCTCTCCACCTCTATGTGTGTCTGCACGTATAAGTGTCTATGTTTGCATGTGAAAACAACCATGAAGCTATAGTCTTGGACAGGGCTTCTTACTGCATAATGTTTTAATCTTAGTGTGGCCTAACTAACTAAAAACATTTGGAGCGGTGACATAGCTGTGACATTCTTTCTTTTGAGTAAGTAAAGATTAACTAAAGACTAATAATCTTTCTAAGCGATATGCTGTGTAGCAGAAGGCTTTATTGTCTGTTTCATGGTTTGTTTGTTTTGTTTTGTTTTGTTTTTCATTGCATGCAGTACATTTTTTAAAACACCTACTAGAAATGTTGATATTGCAAATTGTGGCACAGATTATCTCCTTTGATGTATTTGGAAAAACTAACTTAAGATCTTTTGAAAATATGTTAAAAAGGTGAACTTAAACATAGTGCTCCTATGTGGGCACTTGATCTGAGAATTAAAATGTCCTCCATTCAGTTTAACTTAAGTCACTTCCTAAGTTGATTTATACAAAGATTACCAGGTCACTGTAAGGACATCCATAAAGGGAGTTATAGCAGATTGTCATTTCTATACCGAAAACCAGTTCAGCATATTTTCAACTGTTAAGCATACTCCTAGCAGGTCTAACTCTTTACCTACCTATGCTCTGAAAATCAAGTAAAATAAGGATTAATATGGAAGTTTTAATCCAGATGATAAATTTTAGATGTTTATGAAAGATTTTTTTTTTCCATGTATTTTCTAAATGCTGGGCTTTGTTGTCTACTCCATGTGCTGCAGGTGAGAGAAGACAGACTTAGCTATGAATTGTCACAGTGCTTATGGAATTAATCCAGGGCATAAATGCTACTTAACTCATTTGCAGGTTTTGTTGTTGTTGCTGCTGTTTGCTTATGTGAACAGTCAACAAATCCTTTACAGGCCGTGTTCCTTATTGTGCAGTTTAGCACAAGATACTATGCCTGCTGACTTCCCTTGGGGCCTATTCTTCCTGATCTCTGCTATCAGATCAGATTTATGACATGGATAAAGAGCATTTTGGAACAACTTAAAGTTTATTTTTTATTGACCATTAAATCTTTTCAAATGATTCTAGAAGCATAGAACATTATATGTATATGATTGCCCAAGGCCTTTGTTTCCTGTGGAAGAAAGGCCTTCTGGGTCACTGTGCTGAAGAGCAAAGACCTTTTATGGCTCCGCCAGGATTTTCCCAGTTGAAAACCATACCTGAAAGTACGACAAATAGATAAAATATTTTTCTAAGAAATGCTAATCCAAAAGTAAAAGAAATCAAAAGATAAAGCTGAATATTTTCTACTTTGAGTTCTGCAGTCCTTGGAGGCTATGCATCAGACTCAGTGAAGGCAAGGTTGATGGACGTAACAGAGTTAAAACAAAATTTCGGCTTTGTGTTTTGTTTATGCTTACTTTAAAAGGGCACAATGGCCATTATTTCCTAGTGAGGGAGTGGGTGTTTGGACCTTGCAAAAGATTCTCCTGGAAGAGTTTTCCTGAAAGAAAAGAGCGACTTGTCTGCAAATAATAAGACAAACTTCCTGTCAAAAACATCAAAACTTTCTGGTAAAAGCAGGACTTGTTTCTACTCTTTTCCTTTGGATTTTCACTTCAACTTCTTCCTCTAGTTAAAGACTTATTTTTTTAGTGACTTGGTGTGGTTTTGATAGCACACTTATGCACATTCATTATGCTGAAACCAAAGCTTAAACCTGAAATCTGGAAACTGATCTCATGTTTCTGCACTGACACAGACTTAATTTTAGAATAGATCTACTTTAAAATTAAGGTTGCAAACATAATGTATGTCGATTAGTTTCCCACTTAGCTAGACCTTCATGATGTGTATCAAATGGTGCAATTTAAACCTTAGTTAAGGGATAAAAATGACTTTGAGTCAGAGGAACACCAGAATACATCAATGCTTTGAGTTTTTAAAACTGAGCTGTTTTGAAAAACAAGCTTTCCAGTGTGATTCCTGGTATTTCTGCTTTAGTTGGCTCTAGAGATACTGTAGCACCAGCACTGGAAATAATGGTTCCTTATTTCAGCTTGTCCACGGGAGAAAACTTGTCAAAACTACCCTGGGCAGGCCTAGAGAATTCTATAGCTCTGGAAAAGAAAGAAGAGGGAGAAAGCAGAGACTTTAAAAAACAGAAAATGAGCCAAGAGAGGCCCTCTAGAGACAAAGATTTTTGTTAGCAGAGAGCAGCATTTCCAAAAGCAGTCAAGGGACTTCAAAATGTAAACATTAAGGTGATTTAGAAAAAGTTACTCACTTCTTTCTGAGTATTGCAATATTTACACTTAACACTGGAAAATAGAAAACAACAAATAGAACATTAAAAGTGAATTAAAATTAGAAATAATTTTGGTCAGGTTAAATTCCAGTTTTAATAGCTATTCAGTCTTTTAAAACCACACTGGCTGGTCTTACTTAAAATTGTCTTTTAGCATTTGTCTTCAAAATTAGGTAAGAAATAGGCAAATGGCTTGTTTATTAATGGTTCATTCCCACTCGATTGAGTTTACTCCTGATACCGTGTGAGTTAATGCCATGACTATTTTTTTCACTAAACAAGTATGGAAAAGTTGATCTCATGAGGCAGATATTCTTACTATAGATGGATACCTTTTTCATGAGATTTTACATCAGGTTTAGTGGCAAGAATCAAAGTACGTACTTTCAAAAAAAAAAAAAAAAAGAAAGAAAAAAATGTATAAGAATAATAGAGATTGAACCAGTTCCTGAATTTTAATATTTAACTCCACCCTATAAAAGCAACTCAAAATGTGCTGATTTTGCCATAACTGTGATGGTTCAAAAGCTGCTTGACAGGCATTTTAGAAATCTTAGCAACCTCTGGTAGAGAGGCTGAACATATATATGTATACTCAAGGAATTCTCTATCCATGTTAAATCTGTGTTAGTGTTTATACACGGTAAGTTGCTTCCTGTGCTTCCTACTAACCCACAATATCCTTTCATTGTGGAAACTCATCTATAAGATATCGAGTTTCAGTTCTGTTCTGTTTCTCTATGCTTCAGAAGAGCTTGTTGGGAAACCTGTAATAGAATAACTGCACCAAAAAGTATCCTTAGAGATGACACCCATTATAGCTGGAGGAACTCTTTTGTTGACATCCACATAGCGAACATGATAATTGTCTATACTACCAGAATGACTTCTTGCTGCAATATGAACTATAGTTTACTCGGCTTTTTGAAGGCACAGCTATACTGTGTAGTACTATTACTTTTTCACTTTCTTAGTTTTTATGCTTGACAATATTTTAAAGCCCATTTATCCTTTTGCCATAATCTTACTTTCTTCTCTTGTCAACCATCCCGTTGCTTGAGCTAGGACTCTTTAGTGCTCTGGAACACTTTTGCCCTGTGCCAGATGTCACTGTGGGAAAAAAGAACATGAGACTCTACAAATGCCAGTAATGCAAACAGAATCATGAAGATAATCATAGTATCTCAGTTCTTGAGGGAAACATCACTTATAAGTAAAACAAACCCAGTGTTACTTGTCTTTTCCTCCTTTTATGGAAAGACCTATTGCTGTATACACTATAATTATTTAAGTATAAAGATTTTTTTCCTTTTTTCTACTTACTTTATTTGGGTAGGGGTCTATCCCAAAGCAGGAGGTCCTGATTGTAAACAGAACTGAGACGTAGGGTTATTCTACCATCTTGGGTAAATATTAATATTCCCACAGCACAATTTATAACCTATTTTCATTAAAGCATCAGATCTCATACAACGAGGTAAATCTAGTTCACTTACTGACCATAAACAAAGGGATAATTATTGTTGCATCACAATCAGTCTTTGAATCATTTGGTGGATTTGGATGTACGTATCACCTCATAAGACACGGAGCATGTCATTACAGAGCACTTATTAAAAAGCCTTTGTCTTATAACCACAAAGAGATTGGACAGGGATACAAGTTTTATAAAATTGAATGAAAGTAAATATTTATTTGCATTTTCTTACATGATTGTTGTTTGGAATTTTCTCCATCTAACTGCTTGTAATGTCTAAGATAGGAAAAATGTTTTAATGGGCTTGAAAAGGATATTTCTTTACAAGTTACAGGGGAAAAAAAAAAAAAACAACTTAGTAATGGCATCATTTTTTTCTGGACAAAGCAAAGGAGGAAGCATGTGATAAGGGTTACATAAATGAAACTATGCATTCCCAGTTTTTCCACTTGAAGGCATAAGATTTTTTACATGCAGATGCCTCCTCGATCGGCAATTATCTTATCTTCAAACAAAGAAGGGGCAGATTTCTCAATAAAATAATGTTTTTTTCCACCATTCTGGTGATGGTAGTGGTGGGAGGCTTAAAAGAAAATGCAAATATCCATTTAAAGAATTCTACACAACTGGAATGTTATAAAGCATTAAATGTTAATCAGCCACAGTTCGGGCAGAAATTTCAATCCTTATCACAGGATTAAGTGGATATCCATTTTGATTCTTCACACCTCTCCCCAAGGGTCTGGTATCTAATGCCAAGTTTATTCTTGGATTTCTTTTCTTATATACTGACTTACAAGCAAGACATTCCTAATGTGGGTGCAGTTAGCCTGGCTTTGTTCTTCCATAGAAACACACCCTTCCCCAAAACAAAGAGAAACGCAGTTTTCTGGTATAACTGTCTGAGCATTAAGTGCTTCTGTCAGCACGGTCATGCCAGCCAGGGATCAAACCAACACACAGCTGGCGAAAGTCTGTAGGGGAGAGAGAGTCTAGGAATGGCTTGTTATGGTCCCTATGCTGAGAACTAAGCATAGTAGCCAGCAGTTGGGAAGAGGAATTTAATGTATGTGGTGTTATTTCAGATAATTCCTTGCTCCATTTCAATATCTGGTGCCCTTCCCAAATGACTCGCTCAGAGTAATAAAATAAGTGCATTATACTTTATCTGATGCCTTGTCTACTGTTCTCAGCCACCTCCCTGTCTTATAGTCTTTCATCCATATGACTCATCTTCTTTCCCTTAAAGAAGCAAACATGTCAGGGCATTCATGATATAATAGAGAGAGAGAGAAAAAAAAAAAAAGGAGCTATTGAATTTATTTGTTCTCTTTCCCAGTCTTTGTGCTGGGCAAAAAAACGAAACCAAACCAAACCAAAACAAAAACAAAGGTGAGCAATTGTTCATTAGAAAGGAAAAATCTGGATGAAACATTCCCTTTTCCTCGAACTGAATCAGATCGGAGATTTTTAGAAACTTTTGGTTTGTAAAATTTTTGGTCTTGTAAAATTTGGTTTACAAGACCATTTTCTTCTTACATTCTAGTTGAAATTCAGATAAGTTGCACTTGTTTATGAATTCCCGTGTTGATGAAGTAAATTATATAGGAAGCCATTGTGGTTGAAAGCACACAGGCTCATAGAAGCAAAACAGAAAAATAGTTTGTGACTTAAGGAGCTTACAATCTGAATGGAGAATCAGAAACCATACCGATGAAAACAGACAGAGCAGAACACTTGTTATCAAGTGTTCTTGCAATGTCAGAAGAGCTACAAGGGAACCTATCTTGTGAAAGGAGTTCAAAAGGCTTGCTTTGTTCATCAGAGTTAAAGGAGAGTTTACTATTCACAGATAGATATATTTTGAAAATGGGTAAATATCAGGAAAAGAGAAGAACCGTTAAAATTTAAGAATATTTAAAAGAAATATGAACAGAATTTCACCCTGAAACTCATCTGAAAGATTTATATCTGTTGGAAGTATAAAAATAGCTTTCTAACATGAGGGCAGGAACCTAAATCACTTCAAGATGGAGGATAAGGCATTTGTAGAAGAGGTTTTATGACAGGATATGAAGGGTCTCAGTGTAGACTGACATGGTATTCTGGCTGTTCAACATGATAATGTCTGCAAGAGTGGCTGAAAGAAGTCTTGGTTGCTGTTGACACTGTTTACACAATATTCACTCTGTACTTAACTAACTCTTCTTCAGGGCATCTGCCAGGTAAGTGCAGGAACAAGGAAGAATGTCTTCTCTCTTCAATGCAAAACATGGCTTCTTGGATATATGAGGTTCTACTTTCTTCTAATATGCCAGTGATCCGTGGGAAATTCTTATGATAGTTAGATGGTTTTGTCTCATGTGTCTTCATCATGTCCTCAAAGCTAAAATCAGTCAAATTTCAGGATTTGTACTATATTCTCTATTAAACCACTAATGAACCACAAATGGCCAGGACTATCCAAGGTTTGGGATTTTGATGTGGGAACTGTCCTCCCCATCACATTCTCATCTAACACCCTCCATATCTATGACAGGGAACTCAGATACTGCATTTCCTCTGCTCTTGTTTGGTTCCATCCTTTGTGACAGGATAGTTTTGATGGACTTTCTTGTGTGGACACTTTTAATAATATTCCAAGGATTTCAGGTTGTTTTGTGGTTTCCTTTATTTGGGACTGAACAGACCAGAGCTCCCTGGAGTCTGATTTGAATATGGAATACTTCTCTGCCTACAATTGCAGAGTATGTTTTTAGGATCTGCAAAAAGACAGTGAGGTAACTCTGTGGATGCTTGTTAACAGGGAGGAAGTGAGCACGGGAGAAGGGCATGAAAGTGCTAGTCTAAGAACCTGTAAAGGAATGTTGCAGTCTGCCTTCCAAGGGGCAATCTTTCAGTAATTACAAAGCCTACATCTTTGGCCTTCCAGGACGTTATCTTCAGTTGTCTACAAGCAAAAGGGAAACAGCAACTGATCCAGGCATTTGTGTGGCAGAGGTCTCTGTCCAAGAAGAGGAAATCACTGGGGAAAAGGTGTGGAGCACTCCATCTTCAAAGGGCACGGTATGGGACAGGGTGTAAAACTATCCTTGGAGAGGTTTGCTGTGAAAATAAGAATAAAGCATCCAGGTATGGGGAACACCTAATTTTTTGCTTCCAGAGCTCAGAACACTGGAGGTGCCTGTGGCTAATCACAAGGGGAGTCTAGACCAGCAAATGCTGATGGCACTAGAAGCAGAAAACAATATATATCCATATATGGAAATTCCATGAAGTTTCCTTGAAATAATTTTACTGCCTTTGCAAAGTGTGTAATGGATTTTATAATCACAGAAAGGATTGTTAAGTGCTTCTACAGCAAAGTCCATAAGATAGATAATTCCAGTGACTCTATATAAGATGAGGGATTTACCTGATTGAGAAACAAATGGAAATTAAAAGGAGAACAGAACTTAATAGGACTAGTAAGTTGAGGGGAGATCAGTTGCTAGCTAAGGGGTATAAAGCCTCCTGTGGTCCTGGAACAAGAACTTTCTTAATCCACCTGTAAGTAAAAAGTTTTATCAATTACAAATAAAACCTCTCACAGAAAAAAAGAAAAAAAGTAAGGTATACAATTCCACTAAGTCTTTCAATTTGATTAAACCTTGTTTCCTTGTTTCTTATTTTATTATTATTCTTTTTTTAAATTTTATTTTATTAGGAAAATTTCTGTTATAGCTACTTGTGACATCTTTTACTTGAGACAGACAACTGACTGGATCCCAAGGAGGACGTAGTGGAATTGCCATTGAACACAGGGAAGGCACTGTTGTGCCCTTACATCCAGATAGTATTCACCCAGACTCTGTCTGGGATTCAACAGCTGTTTTCCAACACAAGCTCTTCCAAACAAAGCAGTCTGGCTGAATACGCCATCACTTCTAGATCAGAATATTCCCATCTAGATCTTACTTCAGAGCCTGATCAGATGAACAGTATTGTTTCTGTGCATTTTATGAAGGCTTATCCTTACCTAATTCCCAATGAATTCACAAAAAACAGGAAATTATCTACTAAAATCTCCTCTCAAGCAAGGAGTGAAATATGGGTCTGTTTGCAGAATACCATATTTTGTTTCCATTTTAGTTTCTTGTAGTGTGTTATCTAATTGCAGAAGTTCCCAGTTTTCAAATGAAAGTCTCTCTCTTACTTGGATTCTGCTAAGTACATTATTTCAGATATAACTTGTCATACTGAGAAAAAGAGATTAGCTGTGAATAAAAGAGATGAGCTGTGAATTGAAGAACCAATTGCTGCCCTTCAGCAGTCTTAAATCAGTATCTTTCAGTTTCATTCTTCTTTTCTGGTAAAAGGAACAAAACTGTGTTGACTTTGTTTTTGATATTCATTGCTTGATCTAATCTCCAGATTTCACATAAAATAACTGTTACATATAATTTTAGATCCTGAAATTTGGATATCTCACTTCTTGTGTGACAAAGAATTTGCTTATTTTATACATTAAAAAAGTAAAAAAAAATGTATGAAAACTGAAAGGAAGATGCATAAAACTATGTTAAGGCCATTGTATAAGAATGTCCTGAAACAATGCTTTTCTTCCAAGTTCTTTTGATGAATTCAAACACAAGAACTGATGTTTATGAAAAGCTTTCAGGACTGGAAACTCCAACTTGCAGAATGAGTAACAGATAACCACTGAAATCTCTACAGCTATTAGAAATCACAGATACATGTGAGAAAAGTAGCCGATTCCCTTGCTAAATTTTAATAATAATTTAAAAAAAAATAAAAGTATGAAAACCATGGATCTGGTTAACCTAACTCCCATCGGAAAGGCAATATTAATTCTCTATACTGAACATAGAGATTTACTGTGATTCATATGATTACCACCGTATAGTAATATTGTGTCATGTAATTGCTACAAATTTCTCAACAAATTCTTCCTGAACTTTCACTCATTTTCATTGACAACTGAAATGTTTCCTTTCATGTTATTAGAAATAAAATTTTCCATCTCTCTTGAAAAGATTCTCATGTGTTTTTCTTCAGGGACCAACAATTATTGTTTATGTCCTTTGGTTTTCATCATTTGAGAAACTTCATGAATTTTTAAGTAAGCCTCATGTAAATTTTCCATTCTTGGAATCTGAACTCTTATTTTAGCAGCAGCTGTTACTTACTCCCACAGATATTTAACCTTAAGCCTCTAGCTTTATGTGAAGAATATAATCAATCAACCTGCTAGCTTTCAAGCTGTCATTACGGCCTTTTGCTGAGGAATGGAGTCTTCTGAAACTTCTAGAAAGTCACCAAAGCCCTTTGCTATGCCCTCCTGGCCATAAGAGCTCAGTATTGACTCAATGATAGGGTTTGATAGTGCAGTGCAAACCATTTTTCTTACAAAAAATTCAGCCAAATTGCATAAAGAGAAAATCAAATATTATCTGTAAGTGCAGCCCTGTCTGAAAAGAGTATATCCCAAAATTAGCAATACCACTGCATGCCAACAGAAGCATGTGGTTATAGACTGCACTTTGAGGGAACCAAGGTTCCACCACAGACTTTCAGTGTAATTTGGGAAAGTTACCCTTTAATCTCTTTGTGTCTCAATTCTCCATCTTTAAGGAATGAAACATGATACTTCAATTGTCTTGCCTTTGTAGCTTTTGTGGTACAGACTGTCTCTAGCTGATAGCATTGCACTTAGCACAACAGAACTATAGTGTTTCCCTAGGGATTTCCACAATAAATATGTTATACACTTGTCCTTGTGATTGTTACTTGCCCGATATCCAGAATATGGAGCTTTAAAGATACATAACAATGCTCCATGTCAGTGATTTTGAAGTTTGTTTTTAAAAAATGTTTGCAAGAAAAGCTTTAAGTGAAAAGATAGGAATGGGATTGAGAGAGATTTTCCAGTGTACTGAACAGGTATATTTCTGTCACCATCTCTATTTGCGAGTTTCCTCCAATCTTCTGGTTGTTCTTTTGCAGGAGCTAGAGAGTCCTCTCATTTGAAAGTCTCATTGTGAAGAGAAGGGCTGGAGGCTAATAACAGTGTCTTGAGGTCCCTGCTGTGAGGGTTCTCAAGAGGGAGGCAAATTCAGAGGGAATCATTTTAATGAACTTCAAATGTTTTCAGTGTTGACATTTACTTGAAAGCTGGTTTCCTTGATTCCTTTTATAGTCATTACAGACAAACAGATACTTCCAAGATGAGATTCATTTGCTCTATTTAAGATTACTATTTTAGGGTGTGATAAATCATCTCCTAGAGTTTCCTATTTCTTTTCATTGACTACAAAGGGAGTCCAAACAATTACCTCATGTGCGGACTTCTACCCTGTAGATCTGGACTTCAGCAGCTTCCTACAGCTTCTACAGCCTTCGTTATGATTTTCAAAAAAAGCCATTAGCATTGTCTCCTCAGTATTTTTCCTCAGTGGAGAAACTAAAGAATAACGATCATCATAGAATCATATGTATGTCACTCTGAGTGTAATGTTTCCTATTTATTTTCATAGAAATTACAATTGATATAAAGAGCACAATGACACTATTTGAGAGAGAAAATTCTCAGCACTATTTTTCAACATAGCCACAAGCATTAGCTATGCATTTTCACCAACAATGAACAAGAACCTCCATTCCATGCTCCTAAAAATTGATAACAGCAGCAGTGCTATACTGTTTCACAGCTGCTATGGCAATGCCATTGCTTGGAAAATATTGCAAACACAGTACACCTTTCATTGGCTTGAACAGATGGAAGTCAGAAGGCACCAAATCCAGACTATACCATGAGTATGGTAGGACAGTGCAGCCAAGATTGGCAATGTGCTTCATGGCCTCCAAGCTGGCATGGGTCTGGCATTACCCTTTTGCAAGAAAAAAATTCTTCTTCACTGGCCTGAATCTGGACGTTCAAGACTTCAGCTTTGTCAGTGCTACAACGAAGCGATCAGAGCTGAAGGTTTGTCTAGGTTCTACATCTCATCACTGGTAATGGTGTGACCCAGGAAATTGTCACCTTAAGCTTCATATTGGCTCAATATGAAAACTTGCAAATGGTGTTCTTTCAATTCCTGTGTGAGCATTTGTGGGACACACTTGGTGAAAACTTTGTGATATTCCAAAATATTCACCACAGTTTCCAGTGCATTGAAGCTGATATTCAGCTGAGTACACTCCCTGGTCATAATCCTTGATTTGTGCTAATGAGCTGGCAGAGACGTTCTTCGTTTCATGTTTTGACAGTGTGGAGAATGGCCCAAGCAAAACCAACTGAAGAAGGGGGGAGGTCGTGCAAAACTGGAGAACAGGTCAGGGCATAGGTCCTCTGCTCAGAAATAACTGCCCCTAGCCATGTGGGTCAGGTAAGGCTGTAGACATTCCTCTGTAAGTCCACGTGCCTCCAACTGCCTCCACTCACCTTATCTATCCCTAACAACATGCAGCCTAGTACTCATGTCAAGGGCTTGAGTTATTTGAGGGAAGTTGTCAAGGAAAAGAGAAAGGGTCACCTTTGGCAAAAACATGGAGGCTATAAAAGTTATGAGATAATTAATCTAGGAACAATCCCTCACATTTTTGGGAACTGAAAATGAGGTCTTAAGGAACCAACTGAAGTTTCTCTGCTTTGCTGTGCTGTAGACACTGTCTTCTTGCTGGGCGAAAGCAACCAGGGAACAGGGTGGAACAGACAGCTGTGCATGTCTATCTGGAACATGGCTTGTCTTTCATGTCACTGCTGCTACGCTGAAATGCACCACCCACTGCCTCACAGTGCTCACATCCACTGTTTGGTCTCCACAAATGTTCAACAAGCATCAATGAATATCAATGGGTGCAATTTTTTCCTCAGGGGAGAATTAAATCCCACACCTTTGCTTCATATGCACATCCATGTCACACACCATCTTGTCAGCCTGCCCCTCTACTGCCACCCTCACTTGGCAACAAAATATAATTAAATATTAGTGTCAAGCTTAAGTCTTAATGTGATACTGTTAGCAATCTGCCTCTGAAGTCATGTGCCAACATGGTAAAATAGGAGGCAATAGGAGGCCTCACAGAATCAAAGAATCATAGAATCACTTGAGTTGGAAGGACCTTAAGGATCACCTAGTTCCTACCCACTTCTGCAGACAGGGTTGCTTCCCACTAGATTGGGATGCCCAGGGCCCCATCTAGCCTGGTGTTGACCACTTCCAGGAACAGGGAATCCACATTTTCTCTGGGCAATCTGCTACAGTGCCTCACCGCACTCTGAGTAAAGAACTTTAATGTCTAACCTAAATCTTCCCTCTTTTGATTTAAAACCATTGCCCCCTCCCATATCACTGTCAGACTTTGTAAAAAGTCATCTTGTGTCTTATTTTATAAGCTCAATACGTTTTATAAGCTCGATATGACCAGTGTTCAAGGCCACAAAGCAGTCCTAAATCGACCCAGTGCTTGACACATTGAGTAGCAGTGCAGACCCAAACCTGTTTTCTGGTAAAGCTTGACACCTGTCAGTTGAGGCACTCCATAGTGTTTAAACACAGCACTCTGTACTTAAAATTGCTGAATAATTGGGTCCAAACATCTTAGATAGATAGAACGGCCCTAGAACAGAAACAAAAGTTAGTCTTCATATTTAATGCTTATCATTAATACAATGAGTTTTGAGAAAAAGAAATTACCAAAGGTATCACAATGGAAGTTACAAGTGTCGCATGAGCTGTGGGCTTTCCTTAGATACATGGTGCCCACTGTTGAGTGGGAGCTCTTCTGAGTCATTCATATACTTCATAAAAAGCCTGGTGTGGCTGTAGTAACTCGGTTTCATGGCTCTTAAAACAGATAATTCTCATGGAGTCAACTTATTTTCAACTGCCAAAAAATAAACAGTAGGATTAGTAAAGACAGTATTATGCAGCGTGTGTAAAATAAAAATTAGTGGATTAACTGAGTTATGCCTACTGTTAATACCTAATCAGCTAGTTTGTCAACAGTGTGCTACCTAGCTGCTGACTAATTATCCGCTTAAAGCACAGTGCCCATTACTCAGGAGACAAGTCAGAACAGACCATTTTGCAGGGAAGGTGGTTTCATGTGGTTTCTGTGAATTGTTTGAATGCATGTGAGTTGTACTCAGCATTTCATGGAATCTGGCTGAGGGATGAGATAAAACACATTATGTGTACAGCGTACTTCTCAGCTTTATCAGAGCATGTGTCTAATCGCTGGCGGAACGTGTTCCTTCGTGGAGGCTGTTAATGATGAGCAACAACATCAGGCAGGGCTCTGGTGATGTAAAATCCAGCTCCTTGGCACCCCTGACAGGTTTCTGAGGGTTCATATGGAGCACTGATGGAGTTTTCACTGGATGCTTCTCTACCCCAATGTTCTGTAGCCCTCAACTGCAGCAGAATGCAGCAGGGCCTCGCCGCTAGCTTAGGAGAGGCCTCTAGAAACACAGAGGGGGCCAAAGGACACATAACAGCATAAATAAGAAGACTGCAATCGGTTTAGAGAGAGCTACCCCACTCCAAGATCCCTGCCTTGCTACTACTGTTTCTCTCTTCTTTCTGGCACATCCTTGTTGCCTGCTTTCCTCCTTCATCTTTGTCATCTTGCTTCTCTTCCAGAAACCACTTCTGCAAGTGTAACCCTAACCCTAACCCTAACCCTAACCCTAACCCTAACCCTAACCCTAACCCTTCTCTCTGTCAATCTGTCTAATTTCCCATAGCACATTCAAAACATATAATCCAGCACCAAGTAACTACATTAGAGAGTAGTTTCTCAATATATTACAAGTTGTTTGAACATTTTCAAGGAAAATCTACAATGTGAGCTAAATTTTCAGATAGAAGACATGAGCTGTTCTATAACACAGTTGAAAATTTTAATTTGAACTGGCAATTGAATGTCAGACATAAATATGTGGGAAACTAAGCTTTGTTCATATCACAAAAACACTTGTTTACATATTTAGTAAGGGAAAAAAGGGAGAGAAGTGAACAAGTTGAGAAATGACACAGGGTACTGTCAAAAGATACTCTAGATAGATACATGATTATTTAAATTAGTTTTACTTTTCATCCAATTCCATGGACAAAATAAGTATAATATAAATCAAGGAAGAACAGTGCTTTCCATAGATGTTTAGAAGAATAACTTAATTTTCTTGAAGAAAGATTTTCTTACCATACTCAGAATTTTATATAAGAATTCTAAACATGTTAGGATAGGAAAAGGGTGGGACATGAAACTTGTCTACAGATTTTGTTTCTGATTCAACAGCAGGCCATACTAGTGTAAAGTTTTCCATGGCTATTAGGATTCTACTAACAGAGAATCATAAGTAATTTTGCCTCACTGTAGAGAAAGGAAAAGCTATGTCTTTTTGCTTATGATCATGCAATGAAGACAACTGTGCCAAAATTGAGACTTCATGAACTGTCTTACAGCTTATTTTACTCCCAGCTTTCCTATCTAGCTACCTCATGCACATGTATATGCACATGTATTTCTTCAAACAAACTCTTAAGTAATAACAAAAACACAATAAAATTTTCAAAGTTGAGTTTCTATTAAGTCAGTGGTAGAATTAACAACATGATTTCTATGGCTTTAATCAGGTCCTTTGGTTTGTGTGTTTAATGGTATTAATGTCTCATTTCATTTGTATATTTGCTTATTTATACTGATTACTCAGAGTTTTATTTTATTCTCATTACTTAATGCATTTTTCTTTTGAAATATGATTTATAATACATTAATCAAATTTTCATGTGGATTCTTTAGTGCTCATCATTTTTGTCAATTCTGCAAGATTTCTAATACAAAGTTAATCTTCCTATGTCTTTTCCTGCTGTCTTAGTTTTTTGACTCATTCTTCATCCAGACTGTGGTCTAGCTAGTTTCCACATCCCCACTACTATCCCTGTCTTCCATATTACCTTATAGACTTTTCTGGTCTCCTTCATATCATTATGAACAATCTCATTATTTCAAATCAGCCATCTTCCTCCTAGATTCAGGCTGGATGCCAACAAGCTCAAGAGTCTGGTGCACTGTTCCCACCCCGCATCAGGGGAGCTAGCAACCCTCCCTGAACAACAGAATGCTCAGTTTTTTAATTTTTCCCAGTTAGTTATTACTGGTTTGTTTTGTTTTGTTTTTGTACATGGAGTCGTGAGTTGAACAAGCTTAGGCATATTTTTGCCAAGGCAGGAATGATATCACCTCAATTAGAGGGACCATGCCACACACTAGTATTTTCAAGTTTCTGCTTTGAATCGTGGTGTTACAAGTTTACACAGTGAAAACAACAAAGACTGGAACATGACATCTCTCTCCCAATAGTTTGATTTTTGGAAATGGTTCAAGTGTTGTTGGCTAAGTGATAATAATAAACGACTAGCAGCCTGAAGCAAACCCAGTGTGTACAACTGGTTCAACTAGGAGTCTGAGATGGGAAGGGAGAGGTAGATGGAACTTTAACTGTAAATAACTGTCCCCTGGAATTATGTTCTACTGGATCCTCTCCATTGTCTTTTTGTCCAAAATTATCTTCTTTCAAAGTCTTTATTAGTCTACAAATTCAGTAGCCTTTAACTAGAAGCATGTGTTCAGATAAAGAGATGTAATAAAAAAAAATAAAAATACTATCACAGCCACAGGAATAAGAATGGGTGTTAGGAGTTGATGATAAGCCACACTACAGCTATGTAAGTGTTACTGCCGTGTAAAGGTTTCCGAGTAAAGGTTATCAATGAAAAAATCCAAACTAAAGAAACAGTAATTCAGAAATAGGATTACAAAAAACTGTAAATCTGTCCTGCAGTGACTACTTCTAATGACCATGGGACTCAGATACTTTATTGTAGGCAATCTCCAATGAAATGAGAACAATTTCTATAAGCATAATTGTTACGGATGAAGAGCCAACAAACAACTAAACAGAATGTACAGGGAAAAGTTGAAGCCAAGTCTAGGCAGGAAACCCACTGGAGTTTCTCTTAATAGGTGTGTGAACTCCCTGGAAACTCTGTGATGTGACTGCATTGCACAGCCACAGGAAGGGCATCAGTCAAGCTCTGACAAGTCCAGCACACAAGTGCTTGCTCAGCCCAGCATTGCACACCAGCTGCAGCTGTTCTTGCCCCACAGGAGGAATGGTGTTTGGTTAAGAAGAGGGGCTACCCTCAGTGCTCCCCTCTGAGCACTCCAGGGAGCCCCTGGAAAGGGATTTTCTACATTTTCTGTCAGGTAGTGAGAGGTTGGGCGCTGCCTGTAGCTCCTGAGCTTGACGGATGGCCTTTCCTCATTAGACCCCCATCACTGGTTCATAGAATCATAGAATCATAGAATCACAAGGTTGGAAAGGACCTACAAGATCATCTAGTCCAACCATCCTCCCATGCACCTGCTCTGAGAGGCTAAACCAATGGGCTACAATTGAGGTCCATCCCCAGAAGGCTTTTTCTTTTGATTTTATTTTATTTTGACCAATATCAGTAAGACTGAATTGAGCTATCTGGTTTTTATGGTCCTGAGA
The DNA here is from genome assembly GCA_030625065.1 of Alectoris magna. Classification (NCBI taxonomy): domain Eukaryota; kingdom Metazoa; phylum Chordata; class Aves; order Galliformes; family Phasianidae; genus Alectoris; species Alectoris magna. Next base: position 62,830,265 of record CM060562.1, read on the forward strand.
AAGAGCTTCATTCATAGAGGTTATGCCAAAGAGTGAAAATCATCTAAAACTAAAGATAATTTCTAGAAACCACAGAGGTCAAAAGATGTCCATGGTCTGCCTTCATTTCCAAGAGGAGGAAAATAGAGCTTGAGGTTTCTGAAAAATTGGGTCCACATCAGAACTCATTCATTGTAAACCTGTTAACTATCAAAAGAAGAAAAACAGGATGGAAAGGCAAGCTTCTTGAAATGACAACCTGATAGATGAGCCATGAGAAGCTCGTTTTACAGGTATCAGAGGACAAAAATAATACATCTCTGATGCGTGGGCTGATACACACAGAAGTTAAAAGAAAAATGTAGTCCTCATCCATGTAGTTGAGATAATGGAAAAACAATAGCATCACTGCTGAGCACTGCACATTTGTAGTAAAAGTTCACTCAGTAGGAAAGTAGCCAAAAGGCAAAGTCTGAGCAATGCTGGAGACATCTGCAAATCAAGTCTATTACACACCATAATCTATTTAACTGTAACTCATATCTAAAAAATGGGGTCGTGCCCATAAAGCCTACTTAGTTGTTTGCTTTTCCAGTCATCCAATTCTCTGTTTATTTGAGTATTTTGATACTCTCATGGATAGCATTTTACTATACCTTGGTCAAGCTTCAGAAAATAGATATATTTTAATTGTATGAAAACAGCAATTTGATTTTGCTTTTTAAATAAACATATCCAAGACCTTCCTTACATACCGTAAGCCAGAAGAATTTGCCAAAGTAATGAGTTTGGCTGGAATTATATCTGATGAATATTGTCCATGAAGTAATTTGAAAGATTTCTGCTTGGTGCCATGTGACATAAACTAGATAACATTAAGTATTAATAATTGCCACAGCTTCTGACAGTTTTAGAAGTGAGAAAATTTTGGATATGGAAAATTATCTACTCTTTCAGGACTAGAAGAGCTGTATTCTCTGTTGGGGAGATTTTCTCTGACTGCTATAGTCAATCAAATGGGATTTCCCTTTCTTATGTACTGTCCAGAGTTGCCTTTTCCACTGAGATTAGTGGAATGGTACAGGCTGAAGTTTGATTTGTCTTGCACATCACCTTCATGTCACTCTGAAGGAACAGCACTACATTTACATATTATGAAGCCAACTCACCCCATTTTGCTCCAGTATAAATCTATTTGATTGTTCTAAAAAGTGCGCTAATTACAAGCATAGACTGGAAATGTGAGTTGCAAGCAAAATACAACAAATACAGACAACAGCATATGAACATGGGAAAGTAAATACTAGAACTAGAGTAACCCGACCATTCTAAATAAATGCCAACTTTGCAAATGGGCGAAAAGGAATGCAACAGAATTTTGCAGGTTATCATCTATCTGAATTTTCCAGTTACTTCTTCTATAAAGACTGTTTCAAACAAATGCACTAGATCAGAGCACACTTGAAGAGTTTCAGAGTCCAAGCCTCCAACAAAACCCTCCTACAAAAAAAACCTCTGTATCTCTCCTACATTTGGCTCGTCAGTGATGAATACAGTACTCTAAAAGCTGAGGTGACTAAATTTGACTGAAGTTTAATTTGTTACACATGTAAGCATATTTTCCAAGTCTCCCTGTATGAACCAATAAATGTTTATCAGACATTTTGATTCAATAGAATACTCTAAGGGAGAGTAATTTTTCCCTTTCCAGCCCTTCCATCATAACTCCTAGTACTGCAGCAGTTCAATAGCTAGGAAAGCTCAGTACTTTTCCCAGCATCCCTACTGTGGAGGACAAGTTACTCTACACACTGAAGTATGATTTCTTTTCATTTCTTATGTCTCTATTAACATACTGTTTGATTCTGGGACATGGTTATATCCTTCTATTTGGATAACTTAACCAAATGAGAACAATCTTTTCATCCGAGAGAATTACTCTCTCCTCTGCAAAAAGATACAGATAATCCTGTCTCAAATGAGTTTGCCTCAAAACATGAAGAGTATATTGTTATAATTTGGGGGCAAATGAATAATTCACAACAACAACAATAATAATGTTATCTGATTCTTGAAGAAGTCAATTCCTGGTGGACAAGAAGCTGGACATGAGCCAGCAGTGTGCACTTGCAGCCCAGAAGGCCAATTGTGTTCTGGCCTGCATTAAAAAAGGGGTGGCCAGCTGGGAGAGGGAGGTGATTGTCCCCCTCGGCACTTGTGATGCCCCATCTGGAGCACTGTGTCCAGGCCTGGGGCCCCCAGTACAGGAAGGATGGGGAGCTCTTGGTGCAGGTCCAGAGGAGGGCCACAAAGATGACTGGAGGGCTGGAGCACCTCTCCTATGAGGAAAGGTTGAGGGAACTGGGCTTGTTTAGCTTGGAGAAGAGAAGACTCCAGGGAGACCTCATTGTGGCCTTCCAGTACTTGAAGGGAGCACACAGACCGGAGGGGGAATGGATATTTGCAGGGGTGGATAGTGATAGGACAAGGGGGAATGGTTCCAAACTGAGACAGGGGAGGTTTAGGTTAGATATGAGGAGGAAGTTTTTCACACAGAAGCACTGGAACAAGTGGACCAAGGAGGTTGTGGATGCCCCATCCCTGGAGGCATTCAAGGCCAGGCTGGATGTGGCTGGGCAGCCTCGTCTGGTGGTTGGCCATGGCAGGGAGGTTGAAATTGGATGATCGTTGTGGTCCTTTTCAACCCAGGCCATTCTATGAATCTATGATCCTATGATTCAGTTGTCCAGGAAGCACATTAAAGGGATCATTTTTCCCCTTTTTAATATTAAATAATTCTGATTAATGTTAGTTCTGTCACACAGATACACATATATATACAGATGTATATATATATATACACATACATATATACATATGTATTAATCACATTGCATATGCTTTCAGCCTGAAAAGGAAGTGTTTGTGGTATCAATAGGTCAGTCTTTAAGGCTGAGTTATTCAGACAGTTTTTGTTTAGATATTAGTTGCAGCCATAACCAGAGAAAATCCTTGTAGATTTTTGATTCAGTGATCACCAAGAACAACAGCTTTCCCACCACGTCTACTGCTAGACTACATATCATACACCCAGGGTATTTATTATATCTTGGAGTTTATGGTCTCAGTACTCAAAGATGCATACACCCAGAGTTTTTAAACTCAAAATTATGTATTTAGAAGTCTTCCAATGGCAGACATCAGATAGTTATTGTAACAGTATCCTACTTTAAAGAAGCAATCTAAATATAAAACAACTCAGAATTTTTCAATACAAGCTAGTTTGTTTTTTACGCCATTTTTGGAATCTATACTAATGGGAAAGTTTATTCAACATAATTTAAACGTGGTAATTTCCTTTGAGGTGTCTCCAGAATAGAATTATTGAAATTTAAAATTCTTGATGGATTGCTTTAAGGAAGTTTATGTTCACCAATCAGAATGGAATCATTAGGAAAATCCTTCCCACATCTTTCTATTCTTTCTTCAGGATGAATAAAAAGATCCTGTTCCCACTTCTTCAAGAACTCTATATTAACTGTAATGTAAATGAGATCAAAACAGGATTTTCCGGCTATAAAGTTATGCAGATCTTCCTGTAAACATACGTACAGAATTCAGTCATCTGAGAGAAACCTGAGAAACTGCAAAGTCCTGATATGAACCTTATTTTAGGTGGTTTTGCAACATTGAATCTTCACACATAGAGAATCTACAATCAAAGTGACAATCTTTTAATAAATACTTATTGAGAATGTTACTAGACCTTATTCTCATCTGACTTGAATGACCAGCTTGGAAAAAAGCAAATATGAGAATGGAAAGCCATCTGCAGATAATCAAACATGAGAACAGGATTAAATCTATCTGCTGAAGTCACAAGTTACAAAGCAATGAAGACTAGTCAAGCACATGTACTATGTTGCCCATTGCTGATAGCTTTCAAAGAGCTTAGCATATGTCACAGTGTGTACCAAAATGTTATTTGATGTTGGGGGAGTGCAGTCAGTAATTCCATATATATATATGTATATACATGTAGGTTTGCATGTGCGTGTGTTTAATCCTTGTTAATTATGGTTTGTTTGTATATTTAAATGTCATGGTTTTGTAATTTTTGCTATTGGTATTCCACATCATGACATCATGTTGAGCACAGAGAAGAAGAACTACACGTCCCAGAGGACCTCACGGTCAGAGAGGAAAATACGTCACAGAAGTGATGCTCGCTCTCTCTCTCTCACTGCCTGGCAGAGGGTGTGGGTGTGCTTCCAAGCCGTGTGCCTTCAATTTCAAAGTAGGCTTCTTGGTCTTTGGAAACCTCTCTCTCTCTTATTTTACTTGATTTATTAGCCTCAATTTCAATTACATTGTATTATATTGTGTTATCTTGCATTCCAATATCATAGTAAAATAAGTTTTTCTCCTTAGATCGTTGCTGCTGCTCTGTTTGTTTCCTTGAGCCCAGCTCCCATCTCCCCACCCCTTTTCCCTTTTCCCTTCCCACTTTCGGGGGCTGGGGGGTCCACAGGCCTACTGCCCCCCTGTCACAGACATAGATTGATCTAGATAACTTTGTGACACAATTAAGCATGATGCAGTGATGTAGAATAAGGGGTGGAATATCATGGTTTTACGATTTTTGGTTACTGGTATTCCACATCATAACATCATGTAGTGCACTGGGAGTTAATGCTCCAGTTCCGGGTACCTGTCTGGAAGAGAAGAAGAACTACATTCCCCAGGGGGCTTTGCGGTCAGAGAGGAGATGATAGAATTCCTGGCAAGGTCACCTGATGTCTCTCTTCTCCTTTGCCTCTCCTCGCTGCTTCCCATCCCGACTGCATGCATAACTTCAGTATTAGTGTAAGGCCTTCAGCTTTTCAGACAGTCTTTCTCTCATTATATGTGATTTATTAGCTTCTATTCTAATTATATTGTATTAAAGTGTGTTATCTTGCCTTCCGATACCATATCTAGTAAATTAGTTTGTTTCTCCTCAGATTGTTGCTGCTGTTTTTAATTATTTTGGGGTCCTCTGTTTCCCTTTTCCAGAGGCATGGATTTTGCGAAATCCCTCCATCCCACTAGTCACAAAACCGGGCCGAATCAGCCCGTAAACTGTTGACAGCATACATTCTGAACTCATTTAAAATACCCTACCATTTGCCAGATAGAAGGTTTGTTATAAACCACAGCAATGTTGGGGTGTTACTGCTAATCTAGCATCTCACCTGTTCTCCTTACAGGGTATCACAGGCTACGACTTCAATGTATGGAATGTCCTGTCAGCATGTTCCTGTAATTTGGTGGCACAGTCAAAACCAGGAGAAAAAGGAAATTGCAGTTATCTAATCAGGCAACAGTATGAATCTGTTAGCTCATGGCTCAGAATGTTTCTAGACTGGAATGCTGACAGCAATTTGCTAAAAACTAGTGCAGCTCTGCCAACACTGTGCAAGTGGTGCATGAAATTTTAGTGTGAGGGCTGTTCAAAGTAAGCCTTTTGATTCAGGATTAGGAACAGGGAATTCTAAGCTGTGGGACACCCCTGCAGTGTGCTTTACTCCATGCTCAGAAATACACTTCAGTTAAATAGAGGCCTGGGTCAAGAAAACATGGCCTACATGATGTTATCTCTTTCTGAGATGATCTTGAAATGACCTTGTTTCCGTCAGGCAAGGGTGACTATGTCTTTTCTCAGAGACACGCCATACCTATCTGCGTGTTCCTACTGCCAAGCTGGCTGGGCTGTGCCCAATTTCCATGTGGACCGAAAGCAACAACACCAAGGAAAGCCTTACAGGTTCAAGACACACCTCCTTGTGAAGCTTCTTCCAGAAATAAAATCTCAGCCTGTTTAAAGAAAGACCTTATAACAACAGTCTCCTTAATTCCAACAAACTTTATATGGTGATTTGAAAGCCTCCCCTTGCATTGTCTCCACTTGATCAGCAAAATTGCTGTAAGTAGAGTGTGAAATTATTTTGGATGCTAGAAGAATACTGCTCTGGAGGTCAAATCCAAGAATCTCCTTCTATTTCCCAATTCAAAGTGCATCTCAAAATATTTCTGTCTTTCTGTGAAGAAGCTTGCCACAGAATTCTCTGCTAAAGTTGTTTTATTTTTACAGCCACAATGAAGATTTCCTATGGAGGGAAAAAGAAGGTATTCCAAAATGTTTACTAAAGAATAGGTGTTTACAAAACTAGCATCTTACTTTTTGTTTTGGGAAACTTAGCATCCATAAATGGCAAGAAAATTGTTCTGGTACTTCAAGTCCCTCTGCATTATTCATTAGGGAAGCTCAAGCTGAATAACTTTCTCTAGGACAAAGCTGTTGCTAAGCTTAAAGTTTGGGAGATCTAGAAATGCAGTTTTGCTTATCCTTCTCCCCAGGAAACTCTTCCACTCACACGATGTGAGGATACCGTGACTTGGCAAAATCACACTTTGTGCTACTTCCTGGATACTCAGCAACAGGACAACTATGTGAAATGAAAAGAAGATTTATTAACCCTGACACTTCAGTAATGAATCAAAATGAAATCAAGAGGAGGTAGAGAGGGGATGAGAAAGGAGGGGTAAAACTGGCTCCTCATGGCATCCTAAATCTGGCACAACAGGGCTTTTCCCAAAATAAGCAAGAAAAAAATCCACCATATCTATATGTATATTACCTTGTATATGCGTATATGACAAGTGGAACTCCACCTCTGATGAATCAATTTCTATTATGTCTTTTTTTTAGTGTAAGCCAGAATATTCAAGATGTCCATTGCTTTTTTCAGTCACTCATCTGCAGACTGAATGCATATGCGATGTTCTCCATTGCAATTTCACTTTATGGAAATGAAGATACCATTTTTGGTTGCAAAAGAAAAATTCTGTGTTCTGTGTTCTGAAAGAGTAGAAAGGGCTGAGGTACAAAGCTGAAGTGCAGCTTTTGATAGTGGTTAGCTTTTGGTCACTGTGCTAGCAAGTGATCACGAGAGCACACTTAACACAGAGACACTGGCAAGGGATGAAGGGTGCACTCAGCTGGGGAGACATACAAGTAAGGTGAAAGGAAAAAAGAACAGGGAAACAAAGCTGCAAGTGGGACGTATTATAGAAGCTGAATGCATTCCTGCAAGATTATAAACAGTAGAACTCCTTGTTTCAGTGCATCAGTGCTTCAAGAAATTCCTAGGCATGTGTAAGAGTAGAAGAAACAGTTTGAAATTAAGCACAGTGCCACTGTATTGAAAGAAAGCACAGTAAACAGTGAGTTAATTTGGCCACATCGGTATGGAAAAATTGCCAAAGTACTACTCCAGCACATTTTTCACAGCTCTGACTCTCCAAGGGTGTTCTACCTCCCTTCTAACTTACACTGCGACTCTGGGAAATGGCTTGTTGTTTCAAAAAGTCCCTTCCAAAGTTAGAGGCTCTTGGAAATGCATTTATGTTGGCTTTCTCAGTAGAAAAATCATAGGCTGAGCGAGCACAAAGACTACTTGCTGATCCACAGATATGGTTCCTCTGTGGCTGTGTGGAGATGGGCTGAAGGTTGTTAGGAAGAAAACATGCACACCTTCTCCCTGTGTTAGTCTGCTTCTGCAGATAAAAATATGAGATTTATTTTCAGTATTGTCCATGTGGGACTGAACTAGTCTGTGAGCAATAACTTTGGTGACTGGGGAAATCATGTTCATAATACTGCAGACATACATTTTTTTTTCTGAGACTTACATGCGCTATCACGGTCTTTAAAACATAAGTATTTGAAAACTGTCTGATTTTTATAATATTGTGATATATTTATTTTTCTCATTCCTTGATTCTCTGAACTGTCTCCTCCCTATAATTTTACCATGAAGCTTGTGAGAAACAGCTTTTGAGATTCTGATGGGAGATGGAATTCATGTTTTTCAATTGTATATTTTCCAACAGAATTACTGTTTTTAATACAAATGTTTTCATGCAGCTAACAACTCATATTTTCATTTTCGTACACCACATATGTTAACAAGGTCTTCATATTTGAGGATAGTAGCTTATTTATTGTTGAGCTCAGTTCTTGTCAGTTTGTTGTTGTTGTTGTTGGTAGAATGATTTTGTAATTATCTTACAGTGGATGTACAATTAATTGTTTTGGCTTTACTGAATAAAGAAGGTGTATAAAGTTCTTTGACAATGAATATTACAATTACTGTTACCGTTTTAATGAAAATACTGAGAAATGAACAGAACAAGAAATAAAAAATCAAAGCTGAACAGTAGGTAACTTTGGAAACTGTGTTAATTTATCTCTGTTATAGCCACTGAGCACAGTGCTGTTTTCAGTATGCTGTGATTTTTATACTCCCTTGACATACAAGTAGCCTACAGCTTGTTCCCATTTGTCATTAAGTATCCACATTTTCCTAACATGTTATTGTATTCGGAGTGCCTGCATTGTCAATTGTATAAATTAGGTGACTGTCCCAGGAGTACAGTATGCACTTGGGTTTCTTTATTTTGGTAAGTATGTTTTGTACTCAGTACTGGACATTGTGCACTTTGGCTCAATGTCCACAGTTAATTTCATTGGGCATTTCACATGGGCATTTCATAAAAAAGCTGTTTGTTAAATAATACATTCACATGCATTTGTTTTATTAATTGTGACTATTAGGAAAAATTTATTCTCAGAAAGAGTGGTGACGCATAGGAACAGGCTACCCGGGGAGATGGTGGAGTGTCCCTGGAGGTGTTCAAGAACTGTGGAGATGTGTCATTGAGGGACATGGTTAGTAGACAAGGTGGGATGGGTTGGGTTCGAACTGGGTGATCTCAGAGGTCTTTTCCAAACTTAATGATTTTTAAAGTGATTACTAGTGCTATGGAGCTAGTAGAAAGTAGATATAACCAATTCAGAAGAATATTAAAAAATGTATTTTGTCTTCTAGGGCCACAACAACCAAGAAAACATGTAAGTTTAAGATTCATACTGACAGCACTGAAAGACCAGCACTGGAAGGAAAATAGTTCACTGTCACATCCAGTCCAGCTGGGAGCGATACTCCAGCATAGCTTAAAAGCAGATTTACACTGTCATCTTCAATGAGCCCACAACTGGAATTTGTGTATTTGGTCCCCCATGACTCTATACATACAAGTGCTAATGGCACTAATGAGTGGGGGAAAAGAGTTGTTTGTGAAGAACTACTTATAACAGAATGCCTTTCAAACTTTTCCACACAGCATCAGCTCTTTTTTAATGATAATATTTTTATCTTCCACTAATCCACTTAAGGCAAGACATAACATTCTTGTTCTGCTATTTTACTGGAATTCTTATTTGTTCTAATTTATTTTGATGTCTCCACACCACTTCTTTAATCCAATTTCAGTTTGAACAGCAGTACAGTAACTGGTTTATAGTCATGAAGTGGCTTGTGCCAAATTAGAAAAAACACATTGTTGTTATTTTAGTGAAGCTGAACTTGTCAGGGAAATTTCAGGGATAATACTATGACAAAATCTGCCACTGAACCGTCATTCTTCTAAGTCTAATACCCAGACACTTTATATGGGCATACAAGGTCCAAAAACTGTTTTAAAACCTCAGTGGAAAAGAGCCAAGAGAAAGTCAACAAAGAGCAACAAAAATCCCTGAAGAGGGATTTTGTACGTCCATGTGTCCTTTATAGGAAATTTATTTTGCAAGTTTTCAAAGCTTACCACAATTGAGGGATAAAAAATGTTTTAAAGTAGCAGCACTACAGAAGTGGCAGTTATCCCTGTTCACCATTTTAATATGGCCACTGTGCAATCCCATAGTGTTTCTGTTTGTTTTTTTTTTTCAAAAGTGTGAGTCATACTAATCTAAACAGAGTAAGGGGCTTTATCGTATAGTTTCTTTGGAGACTAGAGATTGCCTTAAAGTTCTGTAGCCAAGGATTCTTGGGTAAAATGAAAATCAACAGAAGGGGATTTAGAAGTGTAACAAACTGTTGAACAAACTGTGCATGCAGCACATACTTGTCTTTACCTTGGAACCAATGTCCAGGTGAGATGTAGACTTCCCTCAGTGGATGGAATTCTAGGAAAAGCATGTCTGCAGAGCAGATTATAAACTCACTGCCAAGTAAAGAATGAAGACAGAACGGACAAAAATTTTTGAGTTTTTTAGAAATATGTTCTTTTGCCAGAACTAACATTTCCTCGTTTTGATATTTGTGACACAAAAAATGAATCTTTATTATGAGTTACTGCAAATAAATGAATATGTATACTATTCTTACTCTATTGTTTATAGATGAGGATTACATAGCTGAAATGTATTTAGGTTGCTCTGAAAGTAATGCTTCCTTCTATTTCCACAGAAATAAAGATCCTGCATGATGTGCTTGTAAAAATCCACACTAGTAGAGGTGAATCACTGTAGAAGTTGCCGTTGTAGAAACGCACCACCCACCACCACGCTGTGCTCAGATTCACTGTTTGGTGTCCATCAACAAGTCATTTGTCCATGAACAAATGTTCAGCAAGTGTAGACGAATTTCAATTTTTTTCCATATGGAGGAATTCAATTTCATACCTTTACTTCATACACACTTCCATGACAGATGCCATTTTGTCAGACTGCCCCTCTGCTGCCATCTGTCACATGGCAATAAAGTGTAACAATATTGTTGAGAAGGTTCAACCTGTACTGTCACACCACCAACATTTGCCTCTGGTCTTGTGGGCCAATGTAATAAAATAGGAGGCATTTCTTTCAGAGTAGCCCTTGTTTATGTAAAAATACATAATTATTCTGTATATAAAAAGGTGTAGGTTAGAACTGGAAAAATCTTGTCATACTTTTACATGAATATCCTCCTCACAGAGTTAAGAAACTGTGAGCTCCAAGACAAGTGACCCAAATGGATATGAAGCAGAAAGAGCAACACAGACACATTAAGGGATTTGAAAAGGAAGAAGTTTATGTTAGATATCACAGCAAAGGAAAGTAGAGAAATGGTCAAAGTGACAGGCAGATAAAACGATTTATGTCTATAAGTGAAGTCTAGATTCCTTAAAACTAAAAAAACACCAAATCTGGCCCAACATGGTTGAAGATGTTTCCAGGATTTCACAGAGAAAGAATACTTAGTTTTGTCAACCACATGTAAAACTCTGATTGTGGCTAGAACTGAAGACTGCACAATGATATGCCAAAGTGAAAGGTTAAGTCATGATATTTTCCACGAGTTAAAAAAGGAACTTCATGAGAGAATGTATGTGCTTGAACAATAACAGCTAGATATTAAAGTAGACAGCTAGATATCGTTAAGTGTCGAAGACAGAAGCTAAGATGAGTTTGCAAGGAAACAGCTGGGCCTCAGGTAGAAAATGTATTTCTGTGACATATTCTATGGAGATACTACTTGAATTTGATTTTGTGAAGATCACCAAGAGGAGAAGAGGAGGTGATGAATGACAAGAGAAGACAGAAATCAAAGGAATAGGGAGGAAGAGGAAAGCAATAAGAAGGATCTAAAGAGAAAGAAGCATGGTAGAAGTGCAACTAAGAAAGAAAATAAGCACAGAATCCAAGAAGAGGAGCCAGGAAAAAAAGTACTGCGGATTTCAAAAGCAGTTGGCTTGTCAGGAATTGAGAAGAAAAAGTAGACCTTCCGAGCAGAGGAGATTCTGAGTATGTTTGGAAATCAGAAAACATCAGCAATCTCAAAATTCACAGTAGAAATAGACTTTAGTTAACGTTTCGTTCAACATATTGCTTCCAATTTTGGGTGATATGTCACCCAAATGTTTACAAGTCACAAGTAATTATGCAGCAATTAAAAAAAAAAAATAAAAAAATAGGAACATCTATTCCTCAATGAAAGCTTGTCAAAATGAAAACTCAGATGTAACTCCTCTGTGTAAGTACAGGATCTTTAAACCTGAATCTGTTCAGCTGAAAAGGATCGATTTATTCTGACAAAAAAGGAGTTGTTTTTTTACTTTTGAATCACAAGAACTTGTTCATAGACTTTTTTTATTAGCTAATAATTATTCTCTGTCTCAGTTGTTTACATTCCTATGTGGCCTGTTTTGTCAAAAGATATGCAACACTTGCCAAATATACTTCCTGGAATTTCGTAATTCCACTTTGATTTGTTTCCTCTCATACATCTAAGCATTTCTTTTCAATTAAAAAAACCCACCAAAAACACAACACCAAGCCCACAAAAAAAGCAATGAGACGAGTGGGGATGGGCTTGTTGACATCAAAATCTACATGTTTTTGAGTATCATGAAACTGAAATGACATAAGATTATGACAAGTCAGTTACATTACTGACTGATATGTTTAGACAGAAGTGAAGGAAATGTGCCTCTAATGCATGGTGTAGACTTCATCTGTGGAATTCATTACTACAGGAAATAGTTACAGTTAAATATTATGACTAAACTTTCAAAAAAAGGATGCACATAAGTATTGTCTAATAATAACATCTGTTGTGATGAATGCTAAAATAAGAGTACTTCAGTACACTGATCTCATAAAAACATTGTAAAGAAGGTTTCACGACCTTTGAGAGGTACAGTTTTGTTTTACTTGCTCACTTTTTTGATAAAGAAGAACTGGCTGGTTTCATAGGAAGTACAAAGAAGCACAGGATAGCTGAGGATGCGTTACCTTCCAGAGCAACATAGATTTCTCCTTTCATCTTCCTCTACATCAGGACTTTCATCTGGACAAAAGTATAAAATTATAAATGATTGTCCCTATGGAGAAAATTATAAAAGGAGACTGTGAAAAAAAGTACTCCACAAAATTCCTTTCTTGAAATTTCCACATTCCTCCACCATTTGTGAGATGTTCCACTGAATTTGTTAAGCGCAATATTCTCTACAGCTAAAGTCCTGCAGATTTCGGGAAGAGACTGATTCTGTTGTTTGTGAGCTTTGTGGATGGCTACCTCCATTTGACCTCCTGCTATTTGCACTCTGTCACACAAAACCATGACACACTCTAAAACATATCTTTAATGCTCCCATTGCATGTGCTCTCCAAAGTCTGTAGGAGTGTCTTTGGGATGAGTTCCCAAAAGCATCGCGGCTGTAATTTGGTTGGGCCATCAGCTAAATTTCCTTGTTGAAAGCCTGGGAAAGGTAAAGAGATAGCATGGCCTAATTTCTACCACAGCTATATGTGATCCCAGTCTTTTCCATTAAACAATCCCAGCTGGAAACAGTGACTCTGAGTTCCCATTAAACGGGTCATTGAAGGATGTAAGCAAAAATGAAAGGAAACTACAGCTAAGAACACTGTCATTCAAAGAGGCTTAATAAAGAACATGGTTGAAGCAACAGAAAATAACTTCAGTGACATTATTCCTACAAAATAAGCTTCTCAGGGTTACCTTAGTCTAAACTGACTGTACTTTATTTTTTTTTTTTTTAATATATACGCAAGAAAGACTTTAAGGTTTAAAACCACTTTCATGTGCTTGATTTGTAGTAAAAATAGCCTGCCCCACATTTTGTATCTCACATTTTAATCCATGAACACTGGGAAACTCTTTGTTACAAAATATCAGTTTGTTTAAATAGAAAGCTGTACAAAAATTTGACATGAAAATTACCCTGCAAATCCCTTGTTATTAGTACACCCTTGATATTTTTTTTTTCTATTGCGTATTTTCTGAAATTTTTCACTTTCTGCTTCCTTCATTATTCTGCAATCTCAAAATGCAGAGTGGCAATTTTAGTGACTGTTTTTTCTCTTATAGAGATTTTCACTTTCTACATCTATGAAGTGTAAAGATCAGGCGATATTTATAATGTGTCATTCTTCCAAAGACACTTATGGGAAAGGAATGTAACACTCAAACCACTCGCTAGGGTTTTTACTTTCTCCTTTCTTGTGAAAATATTTAATGTAGAAATAAGGGTAAATTTATTGGTAGCAACAGTGAACTTGAAATTCTCTGAGATCATGAAACCATGGAAGGGCTGTTGAGCCAGTGAAGGATCCTTGTTCTACAATAACTGAGTTTTTGATCATTTCTCCAAGGGTCTTTTTCTCACAAATGTAATGTCTCACATTACATAAGGGCTTGCATGAGGTTGTATTATTCTGGTCAGAAGTATACTAATTGACATAAAGATGCTGTTCAAATCCATCTGCAGACCAGAGGACTTCTGAGCGGTCTCCTGACTTAGCCAGTGGTAGAGCTAGGAAAAAACACCTTGGCTTGATTCAACTTTTTTCTATTTTCTAGTACTCTGAGGAAAGACAGACAAAGCTAGTCCCAAAGATCAAACAGCACATTCACTCATCAGGAACATAAGACTTTAGATCTGACATGTCTAACCTTTGGCCTGCACTTGCAGGCTGCATGTAACCCAGCCCAGATAGTACTGCAGCCCAGCCCAGCTTGGGGTGCATACTCATTGCTCAGCAACAATCATCAGTGCACTATTAATGCTGTCTGAGCTGAAACCAGGGCACAGGGAGGGTTCCTTGCATTGATAACTCAAGCTGTAGCAAATAATGTTGTGCATTTTCATACACTGGCTATACACAGTCCTGTGAACATCAAAAAGTATGCAGCCATGTTTTCTGTTTTGATAAAGGAATATGAGAATAGAAAACATTTCAAGATCGCTGAAAAAAAAATCATTAGTTTTGTGGTATCTTTGTGACTCCGTTTTCAGTCAACATTTATACATTATCTGCCAGTTTTCAAATGGAATATATATAATTGCAATCAGGCACGGAATTCAAAGAAAGATCTGTCTCTTTGCTAAACTTTGATAAGACCTATCTCACCAGAGAAAAATATCTCAGTTAACTTCTGATTGTTAGCTCAAACAATTCTTGTGAGCACCTGATGTTTTCACTCTTCTCAGCTCCAGTGTAAATACAGACATGAAAATGAACTTTTCTGGCCTCATTTTATCTGGCTAAGCAAAACTCATCTAGACTCTTTGCATGGATGGACTTTCAGAGTGTTCCAGGAGCCTTTCCTGAGTCACGTTTGGTTTCTCTTTTCTTAAGCATGTCTTGGCCACAGCCAAGCAGTTTTACCACTTCACAGAATGTTAGCAAACTCCTAATTCACTCTAGAGATTCATTAGTGTTTTTGACAACCTTAATCAGTGTTTAGGTTTTTCTTTTCTGCCTGTTCTAGCACTATAGCTATAAGTGGTGAACTTTCTGACAGAGTATGAATTGGGTTAGATATTTGCAAAAACTGTGGAAGGAGTATACGGTGATATAAGGAATTACTTTCCCAACTAATTTTATGCATATGATATGTGTTAAATGAAACTCTGAATAGTTCCATTTATAGAAGAAAATCAGGAGGCTTAATGCAGTAAAAGCAATTACAACCAAAAGATATTTCTTTCTAGAATGATAACTGTAGTCTGGTAGTAACTGTATTTATGTCTTTCCTCAAAATTCCTTTTAATGAGTGGTTTCTGCAACTCCAGGAAATATTTTCATCCATTTAATATTTAACAGTTAAATTCTAATTAAATACCTTTTGTTGAAATGGTACAGCACTTAATTTTTTATGCTACAATAACAGCATTCTGGGAAAATTTGTTCTATTTGGGTAATAGTAGTAAACCTGGATTTTCTTCTGTTGCTCTGCTTTTCATTTAGAGGATGCTGAGGAAGGTCACACATAGTGGAAAACTCTTGATACTTCCTTGGCTTCTTCATCTGTTTCAAAAAGTAAAAGACCAAAGGTCCAATGACTCTCTAGATATCAACCTGAAATATTCTTTTTTTTTTTTTTTTTAATAATGAAGAATAAAAAAATTAAGGCAGCAAGTGCCTGGGTTTCTTGATTGTCTTATGTAAACTCTGTGAACATTCAGTTTGTAACACATTTGATTCACCCAACTCACTGGAAAGGCATCAGTATTGGCATCCTTACATAGCTCAAGAACAATGTATACTCAACAGTAAGCCAGAATGTTCATTATCTGGACTTTACAATGATTTTTTTTATTAAAAAAAAAATAATAAAAAAAATTGGCTTCTATTTGTGCTGACCTTAAAGTGTCTTTTTGTCAAGGAAATCAATATTATTTATTCAGAAGCATCTTTCTGGCGTAAAAGAGAAGCCTCAGCTATTTCTACTATAGTTAAGCTTGTATTTGTAAGCAAACATTGATATTCTGTCACACAGAAACTCAACTGCTGAAATGCTGATTTCATTTCTTATTCAGGATACTCACAACTTTTCCAGCGCTTATTCAACAGATTTATGGGCACTGTCTTCTAACAGATGAGCTCTTGAGTAGATAAAGGCACTGTGATTTATCTTGTTCTATAATCTTGCTAAGACCCAAACAGAGAGATTTTATTGACTTTTAAATGTACAACAGATTAAAAAATTTGGCAGTGACCATAAAACTGATAAAGCATCAAAAAATGTCATTGTATACCATAAAAATGTGTCAGAGCACAAAAAAAAAAAAAGAGCTTTTTTAAAGTTGTATACTTTGTCACCCATAAGTGATTTTCCTGAACTTGTTATTTTTATGACTATGCCTTTTGGGGAACTTTGCAGGACAAGGGAATACATTTTTTTTCAATGGGTACTCTGTCCTTGTACCTGAGGAAGTCAGTCCTATCAAAGTCACCCCATGTGACCCCAGCAGTTTTGAATGGACTTTTGCATTGTTGATTTTACCTGATCTAAGAAGGACAATTTGATATTCAAAACTTTACTGCCGAAAGCATAAGGGTTCTCTCAAACTCAGGCTCTTTTCTGTGGAAAACACGCAACATAAAGTTTATCCTAGTAGGACTTAATTTCCCTTGAGATTGCATGTCAGAGAATTCTCTCTGCTTCTGAACAGATTCTGTTCACTTGCAATTGTTTGGATTTTTTATTTTTTATTTTTTTTAGTATGTCTCAATTTGTTAGTTTCATTATTGATAAACCTTGCTACAGAGATATTACTACGGCTAACTGCATGCAATAATATGAGTTCCTGGAGAAAGATATGTTAAAATTTTCTAAAAGTTAAGAATCAATCCCGAAGTATTGACTCTTTATGAAACTTGGGAAATTTGGTGACTCAGATTGGATATTTAGACAGCATGTGATGCCCAGAGAAATGCAACTTCTGTTGTTTGGGCTGCCTTCCCAGACTGCAGCAAAATTTCTCAAAATTCAAGCAGCAGCCTTTTTACTGCTCAACATAACATACATATGTATTCTGTCTATTTTACCTATGAAGACACTACAGACTTTATGTCCTTTTTTTTTCTTTTTTTCTTGATTTGCTTTCATAGACCCCATAGGTGCAATGGTGGATGGGTAATGGATATCATCTACCTGGACTTTTGCAAAGCCTTTGACATGGTTACTCACCACATCCTTCTCTCTAAGTTGGAGAGGTAAGGATTTGAAGGATGGACTGTTCAATGGATTAGGAATAGGTTGGTTGGATGCAGTCAAAGGGTTGTGATCGATGGTTCTGCATCAGGGTGGAGGCCGCTCACAAGCAGTGACCCTCAGGGATCAGTCTTGGGACCAGCGCTCTTCAGCATCTTCATCAACAACAGAGATGATGGCATTGAGTGCACCCTCAGCAACTTTACAGATGACACCAAACTGAGAGGTGCAGTCGATACATTGGAAGGAAGGGAAGCCTTGCAGAGGTACCTGGACAGGCTAGAGAAGTGGGCCTGTGAAAACCTAACGAGGCTCAATAAGACCAAGAGCAGGGTGCTGCACTTGGGTCAGGGCAATCCCTGCAATCCCTGTATAATTTATACAAACAGGGAAGATCTTCTAGGAGCAGCCCTGCAGAGAAGGACTTGGGGGTCCAGGAAGACAAGAAGCTGGACATGAGCCAGCAGTGTGCACTTGCAGCCCAGAAGGTCAACTGTGTTCTAGGCTGCATTAAAAAAGGGGTGGCCAGCTGAGAGAGGGAGGTGATGATTGTCCCCCTCTACTCAGCTCTTGTGAGGCCCCATCTGCAGTACTGCACCCAGGCCTGTACATGGACTGGGGCCCCCAGTGCAGGAAGGACATGGAGCTCTTAGTGTGGGTCCAGAGGAGTGCCACTAAGATGATCAGAAGGCTGGAGCACTTCTTCTTTGAGGAGGTTGAGGCTTGCTTAGCTTGGAGAAGAGAAGGCTCCAGGGAGACCTCACTGCAGCCTTCCAGTACTTCAACTGAGCATATAAACAGGAGGGGGAAAGGGTATTTACAAGGGTGGATAGTGATAAGACAAGGGGGAATGGTTTTAAACTGAGACAGGGGAGGTTTAGGTTTAGATATTAGGAGGAAGTTTTTCATACAGAGGGTGATGACACACTGGAACAGGTTGCCCAAGGAGGTTGTGGATTCCAAATCCATGGAGGCATTCAAGGTCAGGCTGGATGTAGCTCTGAGCAGCCTGGTCTAGTGGTTGGTGACCCTGCACATAGCAGGGGGGTTGAAACTACATGATCATTGTGGTCCTTTTCAACCCACGCCATTCTATGAATCTATAATTCAATGTATACACATATTAAATATTTAAAAATATTTGAGACTCATCAGTCTCAAATGGGTAACTCAGACTTGTATCATCTACCTAGCCATAAAATTATGCTGTAAATGCTAGAGGTAGCATGTTTTTTTTTTTGTGTGTGTGTGTTTTTGTTTGGTTTGTTTGTTTTTTTTGTGAAAGCAATTTAGCATCAGGTACTAAGATCGTAGCAGGAAAATCTGTATGCACAGTGGTTCAGGAATGCTATGGCAAAGAAAAAAAAAAAATCTCAGAGGAAAGATAAAGAGCAGATTTAATGGTGAGAAAAGAGGGAGGAAAAGGTACTCTCCAGGCAAACTGCTATTCCTCAAGTTTGCACTATCCTCTATTGATAGCACCTCTTCATTGAGCTCCACCTCCAGGCTGTGCAGCTCATCCACCTGCTCACACCTCACCTGCGTGGAATCCCTGCCACCCTCCCGGGGCAGTAGCAGCCTCAGGCACTCCCTGCAGCCAGAGACCTGAACAGCTACATTTCTGGGCAGGCCCTCCATCTAGGTCACCACAGTCTTCTAGGAATAAGCCTGCTGTCTGGTGGAGACCATGTTTAGGCTTATGGTCTCAGAGACTGCCAAGAGGAAAGCTAGTCTCCCAGACAAGGAAGGACAATACTTACAGTCCTCACCACTTGACCCACCTCCCACACCCACAGCTGCAGCACAGCGTGGGCAGCATAGGCTGTAGCTCGCTTACTGAACCTCCCTGTTCTCAGTAGGCAGCAACAATGGTTACTCACCAGGTACGCTCTGTGGGTGGAAGCTAGCTTCTGCCCTCCCTGAAGCTATTTAGAGGTTATTATCAAGTGCGAAGGTTAAGGGCAGGTGTTTAAACTGTGCTGCTAATGTGCCAGCTCCACCTCTGCTGACTCAGGAGTCCACCCACAAGCTGCCCTCTCCTCAGCACAAGCACAGCACTGTTGCTAGTTTGAAAAAAAGCCTTTAAAAGAGCTTTTTTTGTTGGTCTTTTTTATATCAGATCCCTTGCCTAGTGCAGCCTTACCTGCTCTGAAGCTAGTCTCCGCACCAAAATGCATCAATGCATAAAATGCATTATAAAATGCATAAAATGTGTTATAAGTATATATCTTTTCTTTCTCCTGTTCCTTAGATGATATGAAAATCTTCATCCACTCCAAATCCAGCCTGTAAGAAATTTACCTACATTTGCACAAAGCCTGAACAAGCTTGTATTTCACATTTTTGCTTTTTCAAATGAATGTAAATCACTTCTCACTTGATCAGAATTAGCAGCCAGTGATGTACCCAACTGCTGCAGTGCTACTGGCAGAATGCGATATCACTGTGTAACTATGAGCGGCTCGTGTAATTCAGAGGATATTTTTCAGCTTTTCCATTATATGAATTTCGCTGTGGTATATAGCTTTAGCAGATATGTACTAAACACTCTTGATGAATTGGTGGAAGTAGTAGAAATGATCATTTCCTAATGGTAAGCAGGAATTGATATCCAAAAATGTTAAGAAATATACCTATTATTAGCACCCTATATGCACACCATTCAGTAGAGTTCACTGAAGAGAAAGCAAATAGTCCGGTTGAAATTTTCTTATGCCCTTCTTGAAGAGCCTGCAATGAATTTTAAGCAGAAGACAAACATTAGAAATTGTTCTCCCGTTCTGCATTCATATTTTTAAAACAGATAGTAATAGAATCATAGAATGGCCTGGGTTGAAAAGGACCTTAAAGATCATATAGTTTCAACTCCCCTGCTGTGAGCAGGGTTGCCAGCCACTAACCAGGCTGCCTAGGCTAGCCACTAACCATCCAGCCTTGTTTCAAATGCCTCCAGGGATGGGGCATCCACAACCTCTCTAGTCAAACACATTTTCTTTCTTTCTCTCTTATTCTGAAAAAGCAGACAACAAAGTAAGATAAGTCAAGAAAAGCTGAAGAAAATTAATCCCTTATTTGAAACTTTTACACCTGTCCTACAAAATCAAATTTTCCTTCCAGAATTTTTCAAGCATCATTTTATCCATCAAAAAAGGAGGATTTTTTCCTCATTTGCTGTTGAAATAAGACTTTTTAAAATCAACCGTCACTCAAATGTAGAAGTTCAATCTGGTGAAGAATAAAAAAGCTACCAGCATCATTAGAAGATAGCATCAAAACTAAAAAAGCATACATTGTGTGAAATGTTTACTATACATGAAAGGATGTGTAAATGTAAAAATTATAATTGCATTGTCAGTTACAGTGATCCTAGGTGCTACAAACACATCTGACTGAATGATTTCTTCCCAAAAATATAGCATTTTATACTATTATTTTCCATTTCTGCAATTGTTGGTTTGGTGGATTTCCAACATTTCGGGGCTTATGATAGAGCTCAATATGATATAACGAATCTGCATGCATTCTTCCTTGTGAAGATCCTCATGATATCAATACCTCTAAAATAGAGAAAGTACTCTCTTTCCCAAGTAAATTGGTAACACTCTGTTGATACCTGGAAAAGCAAAATCTTTCTAGGTTTAGAAGGGGTAAAGTAAACCTGCATTGGTGTGTGATCTCCATAGTTTGGATCTAAATTGTGTGCCACTGGTTTTTTTTTTTTTTGTTTGTTTGTTTGTTTTGTGTTTGTTTTTTGTTTGTTTTTCTTTTTGAGAGAGACAACTGATAAATTAGAAAATAGTAGTCACTTCCCCCCTTTATCAGACAACTTTTCTTATTTTTTAATTATTTGCTTTCCTCTTTTTAGATTTATCACCTCAGCTGCTGCACAGCTAGAGATATATAATGCCAGCACCACACTGATTTTCAGGCTTCTGAGAGGACTGCAGACATAATTCTCAGGCATTTGTTCAAAGGTGCATTTATAATTTTGGAAAGCTTTTGAAGGCTCAGCCTCTAGACTTAATATCCCCTTAGGAAATGAAAATTCTTCTGCCATATGGAGATAGTTTCATCTTGTCTCCCTCCCCCTTCCCACTGAACTGGTGTAGTCCACTTAGCTTCAGAAAGCTGTCAGGGCCAGTTATAAATCTTAGACTCTACATGTGATTTTTGCCAAAGATCAGTAGAAGAGAAACCATGAAGCAGGTCACAAACATTTGCTAAAAGATCTCAAAACATATCAGCATGGAGCATATTCCATCCCAAGCATATGTCAAATCCCAGTAACTTTTGCAAAATACTGTTCTTATTACCTACCAACTTTGCCATTGACACAGTCAGAAAAAGAAAGTTTAAAAATCAACTGCCATTCACTATTTTCTAATTTTGTACTCTATCATAAGGTTCCAGGTTCCTGCCTGAATTCTACCTAGCTGTAAATGGTAACACATTGTGCGGCAGGCAGTGTAGACACTGCAGTCAGTGCTATGCCTACAGGGGCGTACCACGCACAAAGATGCTGAAAATAACGTGAAGTGGTGAAAGAGAAATTGCTATATTCAGAAACCAAATTTTACTTCCTGTTTGAAGGATATGTTTGAGCAAGTTTAAAAGTGTTTGTAGAGATGGCTAGTTTTATTCTTCTTCAGGCAAGAAGTATTATTTAAAGATGAGGATACAGGGAAGATTGTGCTTTGAAGAAGACTAGGCTATCCCAAAAGACAGGGCAACCTCAATAGAAGCTGTAGAGACAGAAATGGAAGAAGAAAAGGACTTTGTAATGGTCAAGTTATCCTGATGCATCCAAAATGCTGGGAGAGAATAATTAAAGACAAAAGGAAAATGAAGCCAAAACTATTCAGCAGAAAAGACAGGAGCGATGTCTTGACCCAGTAGATGTCAGTGAGGCTTTTTCTCTTGCATTCAGTCAGGGCATAAGTTTACCTTTCATGTCAGAGTTGAGGTAAATCTCAGCTTTGACTTGAGAAGAAACAACAATAAGATTTAAACAGGAGCTGGCAAAGGCTGGAGAAGAATACAAAGGGTTGAGGCTTAGTATGTTTCCTATGAATCACATCAGACTTGTTGACAGTGACCGACTTCTTATGGAGCTGCTAAAAGAAATGCTGCTTTATGCATAAGACAAAGAAAGCCAGAAATGTGGAGTGATTTTAGAAAACATGAATGGTTTTCAAGCAGTAGGGAGGTTGTAGAAGCAGTGAAACAAAAGCAATGGGAAACTGCTGGAGAAGACATTGCTGCAGAAAAAAAAAAAAAAACAGAAAAAAAAAAAAGAGAGAGAAAATAATAGAATACATGGGCATGGATGTGTACAAAGGAGGAAGGCACACTGGGGAGAGAAAAGAGAGAGGGGACATAAAAATGTCACTGAAAGTGTAAGCCAACCAGGACTAGGGAAGGATGTTGGCATTCATTGCCAGGAAATGGCAGGAGACCACTTGGGGAGAGAGTTTGGTTTTCACAGCACCATATTTCAGATACAGTTTGGAGAGTCAGGAGGATGTGAACAGAGAAATATGCAAGTTAGACTAAAGAGATAACCACATACAGGATGGAGACTGAAAAACATGTGGTAACTGGATTTGGATAAAGGATGAAAGTGCAGTGGAAGAAAGGAAAAAGTCCAGAAAAGAGCTTTGCAAAGGGTATTTCTACACTGAGAGATACAGAGGTGTTCCTGTGCAGATCAAAGCTGGCTGGAATGTGTGAAACCTAAAAAAGGAGATGAATTACCTTGGGCTGGATACCTTGCTGTCACTTCTGAATCATCATTAATACAAGATGTAAGTAGTTCATCTTAGTGATACACTGCTTTTTTTCCGTGACAGCATACTGATGTAACTACAGGAAAGCATAAAGGCTTATGGAGAAAGGATGTAACAAATAAATTAAAAGTGAAATACCTATGTGTTATGTTATGTGACTGAAGTCTAAACATATTAAGCAAAGACCCAGTGAAGACCAGAAGAATATAGATGGGCAGAGGGACCCCCTTGATCTGTTCAGATCCAACAGTTTGCTTTGACTTGGCCACTCTCCAGGAGGAAAACCACCAAGGGGAAAACAAGGAAAGGAATGCCATGTGCACTGATGAGGGTCACTGCCTCCATAGGCGTAGGGGTTATTGTGGGATGCAAGATATAGAAAGTTGTGCAACTGCATTGAACTTGCTATTGGACCTCTGAATGGGACTGTGGGAAGGTGCAGTACGGAATATATAGGGGGAGGACCAAAGAAAAAGGGAGGGATCAAGGTGGATCCCAGAGGAGATCCTTGCAACCCTGAGGCTATATCCCAGGGGTGGGATGAGTCCTGCAGCCCATCAGATTTGTCTGCTTCTAGTTTATGTATAGGAATGTATTTATCTTCATGCACATATGTATATTTATATTTGCATTTATTTTTATATATTCACTTTATCTTAATAAATGTTTGCTTGAATCCTGAATCTTGTTTGAAAGTTACTTTACTTATTAAAATTTATAAATGATGTCTTGAGGTTACTCCTGGAAACTGTAATAGGAATTATCTTACTTTCTGTAGATGAGGAGACGTTGGCAGAGGACTGGTTTGTTTTCCTGGCATGTCTCCAAACAGCAGCAATTTAGTCAGTGTTAAAAAAGCTGGCCTGAATGGAGGCTGATGATATACAATAGAGTTCTGAACTTCTTTTTGTTTTAGTAAAATTATATTTTCAACATCTGGAACAATTCTAAATTCTCAGTCACAATACTGTAATACACAAAGCGTTTGAGGATCATAACGTTGTCCCGTAGCACTTTGATTAATGGGTAGCTGTCTTGAATCCACTTACGTCAGAGTAAGTGTAAATGGATTTAAGTGTAAAGAAAGGTGCCAATTTGGTTTAAAAGTTGTGTTTCTTTGGTTGTATTTCCCCATGGAATTCTTAAAGGGCCTGTTAACTGTCACTTTGTGTGGTATTAGAGGAATGACACTTGAAGCATTTTTTATTTGACAGAGATTGGAATGCATTAATACTTGCATGACTGTAGCTGCAAGGATGTGTTAGTATCAAGCTAATGTTATACCCTGCCAATTTACTAGAATGGCTGAACTGAATACTGTCAAAATTAATGTGTTTTTAATGAGTTTTATATAAATTTTAATGGATTTTGAATGGTTCATCCTCTTTTATTTTGTTATAAACCAATACAACCTCCCCAAATTTTTAAAAATCTCCTTGAAAAATTGTGTAGAACACACCTGAATCTAAAAGCAAGGAAAGCTGAAGGACATCTTAAGAATACAGCCTTGCTCTCTGGCTGGCCAACCCTGAGTATACCATAGTCTTTCGAGCAAGATAGCACGAGTGTCCATAGTGATAAAACTCCCAGTTTACACATCGTGTATTACTCAGATACTCCTGGATGTTTATGGAGGTGAATTCAGGTGAGGATTTCTTTCATTCCTGCTTAATGTTTTAAGTAATAGTAGTAATGATAGCTATAGCTAAGGTAGGATAGAATATTCTGAATGCCTGAATTCAGTCACTTAAAATATCACCATGATAATATAAATGGGATTTTTCCATGTTTGCTCTTCATTTCAGATATTCACCTCTTAAAGAATTTTCTTTGGAAATTAAGATTTTTTTTTTTCTTTTCTTTTCTTTTTTTTTTTTCTTCCCAAATCTATGAAGAAGGTTGAGAGAGCACAGCTATTATTTTAATAATGTTAAAAATCATTTCTGACTTTTCTAGGAGGAACTTTTGCTGCTGTGTGATTCTGTAGTAGAAACTGAAGCTTATATAATTTTCATTCCTAAGCTCTGAATTCTCATACTGGTTGTTAACAAATCTGAAAATCAAAGGATTTATTACTGGGGGAAATCTTGGAACATTTAACTAAGGATATCAGAAAGTATTAACCTGATATTTTCTAGAGGAAGCACTGAAGCAAATGCCCAAAATCACTTCTAGAAGAGCCAAATTCTCTATCAACATAGACAGACACATGTTCAATGGGAGAAAGTAGTGACTTTGCTGTTCAAGAAGAGTTACCCTGATATTAAGCTTAAATCAGGAAGATTCAAGCTAACTTTTAAGTAAATGTATAAGACATGTGACAGTGTCAAAGAAAATGTCTCAGATACTGCAGTGATCTTGGTAATATTAGTCCATACAAATAGCAATAAAAAATAATTAAAAAAAAAACACCAGACAGTGGCATATCAAAAGGCTCTGGAGTTTTAATAGCAAATCAGAAAGCTTTCTAAAATCTATGAGCTCTTCAAGCCTTAGAAATAAAAATTCTCTGGAAACTCCTTCAGAAAAATGCAGTAAATGTACACTTACTTATAAAAGTACTCAATGTTCTACTATTGGAAGCCTAAAATCCAAAGAATTATTGAGGCTTATGTAGATCTTTTCGAGTTTCTTCATAAACTTTTCTGTATTAAAAATATGTTTTCATGTTTGAACTATAGAATATTGCACCTTAAATCAATTTTGCATGAAGGAAAATGACCATATTTTTACCATGTACTCATCAGTGCATAAGTTGATGGTGGAATCCATGTAAAATCTCTATTTACTGTAAGAAAAGCTGGCAGTGAGGAATCTGTTTGCCGATAATCAGCTACTCTGTAAGTTTAGCTTATGCTATAAGTGCTCTCATGACCCAAAGAACAGGTAGATAATACTGAAGGGCACACATCTTCTAGTAGTCATTACCCATACAGCCGTAAAGTAATGGGAGTATGCCTTGCTGTATGAGTAAGGAAGCTGTCTGTGGAAGTGGGTTGTAAATACAGATGATTACTTCAGGCAAATTCAGTTTTCAAGGTGGCATGGAAAATGCAGAAGATTTGTTGAGAAGGTTATGTTTATATCCTGAAAAATGACTTAAAAAAAAAAAAAAAAAGTTTCCTTATTTAATTTCTGTTCCTAAATTTTGCATTCCAGCTTTTTCTGGCAAGTTGATTCTAGTAAAATACATACATGCATTTAATTTTGTGGGCCAGGAACAGATCCAGCAAATAACTAACTTTTCAATTAGTTCTCTGATCCAGATTATCAGGTAGCTACTGGAAAGTAGGATCAGTGCAAGAAGAGTAGCAGGAATGAGACCACTCGCCTTTGGAGCCAGCCCCGGTTGATGTCTGTTTGGAGTGATCACAGACCTATAGCCAGAGCAAGCCAAGGATGTTATTTCACCCGGTTTCTCAAAGGCAGAGTGACAGATTAATGCAACCAGTTGCAGTAACTTCTGTGTGTTGCTATACAAGCCCCTTATGCTATTTGCTGTTGCTCTGAAAGACCCCATTTAAAACTGAGTGAACATAGTAACATTTAAATTCTGCTCTAGTTTCAGAAAGGTATGCAAAAGTTTTGGAAGGCAACATATACAGTTTTTAAATATAAAGGAACACAAATTATTTTTCAGTTAAGATCACAATGTTGATTCTTAAGACCACCTACTGATTTGCTGCATGATTGAAATAGACAACTTCTAAGAAAATGAAGAGCCCTGGAGTCATTGAGGACACAACAGGAAGAAAATTGGTTTTAGCAAGGGTGAACAGGGCCATAATCTGCGGGGGCACTTGTACTGCTGTTGATGCATGAGCACGAAAGAAGTCAGACATGAGCCTGAGTTTTCAAAGTGGATAGCCAGAAAAATAAAAACATATTTTTGTTTGTGCACAAAATACATTTGCTCTGGAAATCATTGAGAGACATTAAATGTGGAGAATCTGCAGTGCCATTTTTCAGCTGTTTATAAAATCTTGGAGTCAATTTAATGGCATTTCTGTTTGACTGTTTAGACTCAATGTGGCAGCTTTTGAATGCCACATCCAGTCACTTCCAAGAGATGTTCTAAGCATCAGTGGGCAGAACCCTAAGGGTTTGGGTGGAAACCAGAACACTACAGGATGAATAAGGAGACACACAGAGCCCCTGCATCTGGTTAGTAGAATGAGCAACTTTAATTGTCCATAGATCAAAGGCTCACTCTCATAAAACTATTAACACATTCCAGCAAAACAATACCCCTTGCTTTAGCTATTCTCCTTGGCTTTTACAATATAGCGTCAATGAGAAGGACAAATCGGGCAAAATACGATTATGAATGACATATGGGGTATGGTCTACTGGAGGGCTGAGAACTGGGAACATTGGGGAGCTCTAAGTGGGGTGTAGGTCCCAAGACAGTCCCAAGGAGAGGGAGTGAGTGGGAGGGCTTGTTGCTGTGTAGATGTGGAGCTGGGGAGCTGGGCACTGAGGAAATCAGGACATGGGAGTTTTACACTGTTATTGGTATATGCATAGCTGCAGACTAGGAAACAGAATCCTTTGCCTGGAATAAGTAATGCATAGGAACAGGTTAAAGTACTGTGACAGTTGATTATCAGATACACCAAGCAATAGAAAGAATGCCTAAAAACAAGTGAATAGTCCTAAAGTAAATCTTCAGTCAGTCAGAACAATAAAATGGAGATGTGCCAGTAGTACCACTGAATAATGGCAAGAACACTTCTACAATAGCAGGAACTTCATAATGCAAGAAGAAAATATGACTTATCTGTGTTTCACACTGCCCCACTACTTGACCATTACAGGTCTGAAATGAAATCCATTTGGTATTTGACTGATATTATTTCACATTGGATTAAGACTTTAAAGATTAAGAACTTGATGTATTAAGTTGCTTAATATTTGTAGTAAAGAAGATGTACTTCATTTTTCCATGTCAGTTTCTGATTTAACATACAAATCACTGTATTTTTACTTCATTTCTGCTCTGGAAAACTTATTAGTACCAGAAGAACTAAACTACAGAGAAAAAGAGAACCGCAAGAAAACATCCAGAATATATAAATGCCACTTCCAATAATATAAAACTAAACAATTTCCTTTAAAGATCCCAGTTTGCAAAACACTGAAATGAATTATGTCCTACTGCGTTAAGAGCTAAACGTAGCAATTGGCATGATATATCCTTGACTTCCATATTCATTCAGATGAAAATCTGAATTAAAGTGATAGCAACAGAATTTTGCATGCAAATAATTTGGGAAGAAGCCTTAACAGTTTCTCACGCAATCTGGCTGGATATGTTCTCATGTAATTTACTCTGGATGGACAGAAAATCACTCAAGGCCTGTGCCAGGGTTCCTGGAACTTCCAGCCAGTATTGGAATTGCATCAGAAATTCTGCTTTTCATTTAAAATAAAAGGAATAAGATTCAAGTCGCTTGATCTGGGAAGAATATCTTGAGTCTATTTCTATAGCTAGTCTATGTCTGATTGCACCAGTCTAGGTGCAATCAGCACCTAATTGCAGGGAACAAATTTCCTTTCTAGCACTGGAGCACTAACTTAGGGTCATAGAATCGCAGAATCATTTGAGTTGCAAGAGACGTTTAAAGGTCATCTAATCCAACTTCCCTGCAATGAACAGGAACACTTTCATCTAAATCAGGTTGCTTGGAGCCCCATCCAGCCTGATCTTGAATGTCTTCAGGGATGGAGCATCCATCATATCTCTTAGTAACATCTTCCAGTGCTTCACCACCCTTACTGTAGAATGCTTTTTTCTTATATCCAATATAAATCTCCCCTCTTTTAGTTTGAAACCATCCCCCCTTGTCTTATGACAACAGACTCTATTAAGGAGTCTGTGCTGTTCTTTCTTAGCGTAGCTTCCAGGAGGATCTGCTTCATGATCTCTGGCACTGAAAACTTCAAGATCCACACTTCGAGAGCAGAAGGGCAATCACCTTTGGAAACAAGAAATCCAGTTGTGGTGACCCTTTCACCCTCTCAGAGGTGCAGATGACAGAAAATCCATGACATGTTTGGGATATGATGGTGGTGCAATCTCTCCTTAAAGAGTATTGGGGAGAGATACTTTGGGCAGAAGATAAACTCAGTGAGTTAAGATTCACCTCCTTAATTCATCTTCCAAAACAGACTGGTCTGATGTCTTCTGTAGGAAAAGCTTTTCCAGAGCTATGAATAATAACGGAATTTAATAGTAGAAGAAGAACTAAATACATCTTTCACTCTAAAATCAAGGAGGCTTAGATCATTGCCTCTGACTCTCTGGGATGAGTGGGATGCTCAGGCACTTGGAAGGGCCTAACATCATGCATGAGATCCTATAATTGCCTTAAATATGTGACCATGCAGTTCCTTTAATAAGAGTATATTTGAGGGCTGCTCCAAAAGTAATGCCTCCTATTTTATGTTGGTCTGCAACATCAGAGGTGGGTGTTGGTGCTAGGGCAGTAGAGGCTGAACCTTCCTACCAATATTCTATTACATTTTATTGCCATGTGACAGATGGCAGCAGGGGGGCAGTCTGAAAAAATGTTGTCTGACATGGAAGTGCAGGTAAATCAAACATGTATCACTGAATACGTCCATGCAGAAAAAATTGCACCCACTGACCTTCTTTGATGCTTGCTGAACATTGATAGAGACCAAACACTGGGTATGGAAAAAATGTATAACTAACAGTGGTGACAGTGTTGAAAAATAGTCTTCTGTAGCTGAGAATTTGCTCTGTCTAGTAGTGTTACTGTGCTTTTTGTATCTGTTGTGATTTCTGTGAAAATAAATAGGAGGCATCACTTTTGGAGCATCTTACATATTGTTCTGTTGAAATCCCGATGAGATGCTGTAACAGATCTCATTCTTTTGCCTTGCCTTGTTTGCTATATTCTCAACTGTACATCAGGTGGGATCTTGGATTAGTATCCAACAAGACAATCTTCATTAACATATGAAATGTCTGTGGCATGCATTGCATATTTCTTCCACGCATCTTCACTGAATATGGAGGATGCTGGAGATAGATTTGTACTTTCAAATGCAGTTTAATTTTCCAGGTTATTTAAGTCAAGGTGAAAGAACCATGCCATAAATCTGGTTCAAAGGGCATGTTGTATTTGAGGCATTCAGCCTTTGAGAGAAGTGCTCAGCCCAGTTTCCAAGAATGTTCTGTGTCTCACCTAGACAGGCTTTACCAGTGTACAATTTTACTTTTACTCAGGAGCAGAAATGTCAACCATATTCATATTGTGTTATTTTCTTCAATAAACGCAAGATGGATTACAAATTGGAAAGCTCTTACTGCTGTAAAATAAATAACAGTATCTTTGAAAATGAGAAAGAACAGCATTATGCTAGGAGCAGAAAAGCAAACTGTGAATCTATCCTGTGTATTACTATTGTCCTCATGAAAAGAAGGACAAAACTTAATGAGTCATCTTAGAGAGAGAAAAGCATTGAATTGAAACAATTTAGGGAACAAAAAAACCCATAATAATTCCGCTCTCGCTTTCAGTGACATGGAGGTCAGTGTTTCACTGATATTAATAACAGTCCAAAATCAAACTAGATAATGGCCATAAGAGTTTCAGAGAAATCAATAGTCTAACATTGGTGTCTTGTCATAATTTTGTCATAAAATGTGCAATAAATGTACTGGTGTTTTGTACTATTCTTGGACTTGGGGAAATTCTGGGGGTCGGTGGATGGTTGGACTAGATGATCTTGGGGGCCTTTTCCAACCTTGGTGATTCTATGATTCTGTAATTCTATGATTCTATGACTCTGGGAAGATGTATTGTTTTATCTATTCTCACTAATGAGCTAATAACTTTTAAGGTGTTTTATCATGAGTGACGTATAGAGACGTTACTTGCTTGTGAACCATTTTGTTTAAGCTTCTTTAGGTGTTGACAATATAAAGTTCAGTCAAGAGATAATTAGTCTGCCTAAAAATATCAAGACAAATTAATACAGAAAACAATGAGTATTAAATAAATAAGCAAGTAGAAGGCCTAGTGATTCTAAATAGTTAGAATATTGCACTGCTTATACAAAAATAATTTTAATTGTCCCAAGAATGTTTTTTTATTTGTTCATCGTTCTAAGCAAAATAGGAAATGAAAACATCTCTGATGGAAATGTGTTTGGCCACACATTCCAGTCCAAATAATGCTTTTCTTGTTTCCTCGTCTCTTTAAAATAAACACTCCTCAATGAAAAGTTTATCTTTCTGTGCCTGGAATTCTGTTGTATTAGTCACTCTGCAACACACAAAAGCAGTGAACGTTTAGTGTGCGTGCCGTGCTACAAGGAGACATAAGGCATTTATTATAAATGAATTCCAAATAATTAGTGTAAGAGATCATGAAATGTACATAGGAGAAAAGGCTGCCTGAGTCATATCACAAACAGGAGGGAGTCCAGGATGTTAATAAGTAATCTGCACCACAACTATTCCCTGAGGGGTCTTCTACAGGTGGTTCATATTTCTGGAGTAGAAATGTATGCTGTATGAAATGGAAAATTTCTCTTAAAATTTTTCCACTACATCATTTCAGTTTTGATTCTTCTTGCCTCTGTTGTACTGAGTCAAGAGTTAATGGGAGAAGCAGAAGGAATCAAGAGTTGAATGACTGAGGCCTATGATTTCAAGGCGAGCTGGTGTATATCTGAAGATGGGACACTGCAGAGTAAATTTTATAAAATTATCTCTTTGTAACTTTATGCATCCTGTATTGCATAAAAGAAAGTAGTTTATATTTTGGTAGTGGTTTGTTTGGTTTTTTGTTGTTGGTGGTAGTTTTTTTTTTTTTTTTTTTTTTTTCATGATACAAAGCTCTTTGTTTCTAAAGGATTTTTACTCTTAGTGTTCTATGTGAAGTTAGGCTTATACTGAACTGCTTTATCAAATAAAGGTCTTAGGAAATACCTACTTATGGGACAAATGTAAAAGAAAACCAAGTATCCTTTGAGAGATTTCATTTGGAGAATGATACATTACGAAAAACCTTCCTGCCAGACAGAAAACTGTTCCAAATTTCTGGCAAGTCTCAAGCTTCTTTACTACTGTAAAGCCTATTCTCTCTGTGAGGAACGTCATTTTCCAGATTATAGTAGTACAGTTGCTGGTTGTTGAAGTCAGACTTGGGCATGGTAATATTATTATTTACCCCATGTGACACTGACAAAGAAATAAATAAAGGCAAATTGTTCATGATTGTGTGTTTTTAAATTGCCCAGTAAATGAATTTAGCACACAAAAAGTTGATGGAATTCACTAAGCCACAAAAAGGTGAAGTAATGAAGAATTAATAGACCATCCTTAAAACTTTCCAAACTTCTCAAATGAGTTCAAACAAGCCTACCATCATTAAATGACTAGTAAAATGTAAGCACTGAGAAAGATTCAGAAAGCATTTCATGGTGCAATACTTCCACAAGTTCATAGAAAGACACTGCAGAATAGTTTTGCAACTTGAATCTTAGTGTATTGTTCAAAACTCACTAAAACCATTTTGAAAATGCATAGATATTTCTCTTCTATGTAGAGTGAATATTCTACACAGTCAGAAGAAGGAGAGAATTCTTCATGTCTTTAGTCCAGCAAGGTCTTAGTTGCATTCACAGGCCCATAAGTCACTAAGTCAAAGTTTCCCACAGGCATTTTATCCTGGGCCTGTTTCAAAGCCACTGAATTCAATGTGAAACCACCTGGTGACTTCATAGACTTTGGATCAAGGTCCGGACGGCTACTGAATGAGCTGTATAAAAGACTTTATATCCTGAAAAAATGATCTCATTTATGAACAAACTCCCTTTCTGGGAAATCTCACGTATTTTCAGTGACTATTCAAAGGCTTTGGTAGGTATGGACTAATTAGTACCATATGTCAAAACTGAGATTTCTCTAACAAAAATATTGTAGATATTTTACTATCTGTAATATCTCCTATTTAGACTATGGACATGTATCCATGAAATAACAGTTCTTGGTGTGTCTCTGAACTATGCAGTGAGCCTAGGGCAACTAGGAAACATCAGACTTCCTGCTTAGGTATGCAAAGAGAGTCCATATGAAGCCCATTACACAAGCTGTCTCTGGAAGACATACCTTGTCTGAAATGCTGAGGCTTACTTATCTGACATGTTAGATC
This sequence comes from Alectoris magna, assembly GCA_030625065.1. Lineage (NCBI taxonomy): Eukaryota > Metazoa > Chordata > Aves > Galliformes > Phasianidae > Alectoris > Alectoris magna. Next base: position 62,863,607 of record CM060562.1, read on the forward strand.
TACTCACTGATGCAAGAAATACAGCTGATTGGAAAAAAAGAAAAAGAAAAAAAAGAGAGAAAATTGACTCCAAACCACAAGACACACTTCTGACAGCGCTGTAATTTACAACGTGGTGCTGCTTTTGATAGCCTTGATATTCTTTCAGACTGGAGGCACAAGGAATAAATCTTGGATAAACTCTTCTAAAGACAAGCATAGTCAAGATTTCATTGTAGATGGCAAGCATGTCAGAAATTGGATTCTGAAGTATTCCAGTCTCTGAAATAATTGTTGTTTTGGTGTATTATTTAAACACATAAAATAAATTCATGAATGCTCAAATGAAACAAGTTGTGAAGAGAAAGACTCAAATTTGTGATGGCATGTCTTTCTTCATGCCACTGTTCATTATTCACAAGGGGAATTAGTACTAATATATATATTTTTTTTTCATGAGAAGGTAATAAGTAGGTATCAAAAGAGAAGGTGCTTCATACAGAGGAGAAACTTAGTGAGCCACAGTAAGAAACTTCATCTGGTTGTTTTTACTGAAAGTTGTTACTTTTAGAACTTCAGGTGCAAAAAATGTATTATGCAATTTAGTCCAATATACTATATTTCAGTGCCCATTACTATTCTACTCTGAAGTCAGACTATGAATCCAAATACTTTATATTAGACAGAAGGAAAGTTTTTTTTACAAAATCTATCTAAAATAAGTAGTTGAGACTGGCTGCAGGTTATTATTGTAAATGAGTGTCACGTCCTGCCTGTAAAGGGGATGGAAGGGATGACCTTGGTCCTTTACATTGAGCCATTCTTAGCTGATATAAGTAGGTGAAGAACATATATGGATGCGTACTTTAAAGTTTGTTTTCACCAATCAACAGTCAAGCTTACCATCAGAGAACAGCAGTGAACACTACTTATCTACACTAAGATCTGCTTTATCTTTTAAACACTGTTGAGAAAATCAGAGAAAACAATAGACAAAACAAAACAAGGAAATATACAAAAGAATTCTGTGCCTCTCTGTGTATGACTTCCAAAATATTATATAAGGCATAATCCACAGGAGAGCACAGATGTTGTAGTCCAGTTTCTTGGGAATTTTATCTGCATCAGATTTGTAAAAGCTCAAAATGTTCTACTAAAGAAAAAGTATTCTCATGTAATAGCTAACACAGATGTCAGTGGTTAGATATGTACCACAGTTGCAACTTTTAGAGATGTATTCTTCTTGGGAGACAATGGTATACACATTTAGAGATTCTATGCTGGAAGAAAGCCTTTTCTCAATGGTCCAACTAAAGTCCATTCTTTATAAAACTTCTGAAACTAAGTTTTCATTGTAATTCCAAGATGTAGTCGGCTAGGAAATTAATGCTCTGACGATGTGATAAACTCTGAGCTTTAGCAGTTCCATTTGATCCACTTTAGCTGAGACAATAAAGAGTTTTAAATTAAATCAATAAAGGTCATTTTATTTAGACAAGAATGATTCTTCACAGAGCAGTATCTCTTCAGTAAAGAAAAGTGGAAAATTGCTGTTTGCAAAGCAATAATTTTTCCCTTTGTTACAAGTTGAGTGATCAACTAATAGCATTCGCTTCTCTCTTTTACCAGACTTAATATCATTTACCTGAAGGTGAGTTCAAACACATAAAGGGAAGTTTGTTAGAAAAGTAACACGTTGCTTTTCATCTATCAAGTGGACAACATGGATGTTCTGTCATCTTTAAACACAAAAGTTATGAATTGACTGAGCAATATATTATAAAAAGTACAAGAATGTCTGAGGAGAGACAAATATGCCATGAGTTACTGTTTAAATAAGTTTCTTTGAAAAGCTACGGTAGATGTGACGATATGTTTTGGCCTCTTGTTTGAGGTGCTCTTAGAACTTGACAGTGAGGTGCTCTCCGGTGTTGCTTTCATGCTGTGAGAAGGGTGGGAAGGGAAAGAAAGAGAGAAGCAAGCTGTGGGAGTGCAGAGTTTTACTCTTGAATACATGAAGTAGTATTTCTGAATATCAGCACTTACACGTCAGGATTACAGCTCCAATGTGTATAAATGGGGTAATTTTGGATGTAAGTAAGTCCCCATATTGTCATGTGTTCTCCTCAGGGCAAGAATGTTTTTGCTCTTGTATTTTGACAGCCAGAACAGATTTGCTGCAAAAGAACAGTTTGTAGAGTTTTCCATTTTTTAATTGACCAAGAGCCAAAACCTAAAATCTATATCATTTCCTTGTGTCTTCAGAAGTATCATTTTTGGGAAGTTGGTGAAATCCTGGATTCCCACATGAACTTCAAAGTCAACAAAAGATTAGCAAGATTTTACTGCTAGTATTCCCACAAATTTGTGGAGTGCTTCTTTCAAAAGAATAAGAAACAGATAAGAACAAGAGACAAGAACAAGTGCACCAAGAACAGAGATAACTGCTCTCAAGTGAACTTGTCTTCAACTTAACTTATAAAGGGTGTGGACAGCCATTTTTAAAGTAGGTCCACATTCATTGTTCTTCTTGGTTCAACATCAGTTTTGTTGTTAATTTATAGCTGTTGTGATATGTTGCATCACATGCTGTGTAGGTCCCAGTTAGGTTCCGGTTCTGATATGATAAACAGCTCCAGGCAAGCACAGGTGGGCTAAAAATTAATTTTGTACATGTGATAAAATGATTAGGATTGTAACCATAAAAAAGGGCTCAGAGATCTTCTCCTGGTAAGAACTGATCTAACTTCATATTCATTTTTAACATTAATTTTATAATGTCATTTCTCCAGCAAATCTTACATAATAAGCAGAAATACATGTGTTTTCCCTGGTGTGCTTAACTCAGCTAGCTCAGTGAGGGTACTCCTGGACTATTCTCTTCTTCTTGAATGTATTGCAGATCACTAAGATGCATGCTGAAAAGTGTATTGGGTATTTAAAATGCAATCTGAATGTGCAATTATTTTTTTATGAGAGAATAAGATTTCAGGAAATAATGCTCACAGGGGAGTGATAAAATGTCAAGCAATAACTCTGAAAAATTATTTGATATCAGGTGAAGATTGAAGATTCAATCGCATTGTTTCACAGTGTGACTAAATTGGGCTTTTTTAGGGCAGAAATATGGTAAAAAATTAGTAAGTAAATTGTAAGCATACAGAGAACATTCTTATATATTTTTCACACAGAGGAGAGAACTGGGGCCTCTGTTAATTATTCCTTGATCGATACAAGTAACAGAAGAAATGTTTTAGATGCCTGATTATCTTGATGTATTGTACTTTTTGGTGCATGGATAATTTTTAGAGACTGTACAATAAACTGCATAATAAACTTTTGACAAGACCAACGTTTTTCAGTTTAAACATCTGTGAAGCTTAATAATCAAGTGTGAGGTTCCTAGAAGATGCTTTAACTTGTCTATATGAATAAGAAAACAATATGCAAAAGAAACTTGAGAAGAAAAGAGGTATTTCTAAGTGAACTTAATGGAGAACAGCGGGCCAAATTCTGCGAATGAGCATTTTCATCCCACAGCTTCTCATCTCATCTCTGATTTTGCAGATAGATAGCATTCATTCCCTCTGTGGATTTATGGCAAAAGCGTCTTGCGGCTCTCATCGGCATTAGGAAGAGCATCTGAAACAAAATCATTTAGCATACTAAATCGATAAGATGTGTATGCTGAACCATATGGATTATGTGTACTGAGAAGAGGACAAATATTAAAATGTATTTCTACATATATGCTTTTCTCAAAACTAGCTTTAGATCATTAGATACCAGCATGCTTTCTTAAGAACAGGCAGTCAGGGGAGAAAATTATAACAGCTCCATGCTTCAGCACTGGAATGAATGAATGGGACAAATATATGTAGGTCACCCCAAAGGAAATGTCTGCCATTTATTTCCACAGAAACTACATCAGGTACAAAGAGCACAATAACATTATTTGAGAGAGAAAGTTCTCAGCTACAAATCAGTTGATCTCTCTTGCTCAGTCTCCTTAAGATGACTCATGTACCATCAATTTCCCACTAAAGGCTTTAGATTTAACTCCAGAAATTCTTGAGAAAGGTATATCTCTGTAATGCTGTCTATATAGGAGGGGGATTAAAAGACATATACCTGGTAGGAGCTAGACAAAATCCTCCAGATCATTACTTTTGAATGGAGTTTGAGAACATACTAGAAGAGAAGAGAATTTTTACTGAGACAAACATGTTGGTTTAATGTTAATGAAAACCCAGAGCAATGTCACAGATAAAGCAGAAAATGACTCTTCTCAGCCTTAGAAGTGAAAATCTTGGACTCACAAACAGGAAAAGATCATTGTGTGAGTAAAGAGCTTATAACATTTGTTGTTTTCCCAAGGACTACAGATCTCTGATGATGTCATGTGATGGCTTATTTGTGCTTTGCATTCTGGACTGCTGTGGTTTAACCCTGACAGGCAGCTAAGCACCACATAACCGTTTGCTCACTCCTTGCAGTAGAATGGGAAGAGAATAAAAAAAAATAGGAAACAGGACAGTAACTCAAGGGTTGAAACAAGAGCAGTTTTGTAAGAAAAGGAAAAAGTAGAAATAAAATAAAATACAAATAAAATAAAAAACAAACAAGTGATGTAATTTCTCATCATCAGCCAAATGATGCCCAGCCAGTTTCCACAAAGCAGCAGCCCTCCCTCCACCCCCAGCCTCCACATGGAAAACTCATTCCAGTTTTATTGTTCAGCACAACATCAGATGTCAGAAAATATTTCTCTGGTCAGTTTGGGTCAGCTGTCCTGTCTATGTCCCCTCCCAGCTTCTCATGAAGATTCACCTCCTCTTTAGCCAGGCAGCGTGAGGGGCCAACAGTCTTTGACTCAGCGTAAATACTGCTCAGTAACAACATCAATGTGTCATTAGCATTATTTTCAACCTAAATGCAAAACACAGCACTTTACCAGCTTAACTCTATCCGATCTGTGACAAAGATACTGATTTATTTCCTCTGGGCAAATTCTTACCAGAAGTTCCAAACAAGTTCAGCCTATGTGGTAGCATAGGAATGCATTAAGAAGAATACTAAAGGTGTTTTTATGCACTTGAAAAAAAAAAGAGCCCTACATCTGAGCATAGATGAGAGCTCTAGTATCTTACAACAAGTAGCTAGAAACTGCTTTGCTTTTATATCTTTGAGATGCCAATGACAAAGTTCCTTAACAAAGCTGATAATACAGGTATGGTGTTTGGTTGTTTGTTTTACATATAAATAAAATTGTTCAGGAGCTACATTTGAGCTAATCTGAGGGCAGTAAGAACTATGAACTTGTACCCCAATTTTGCCAGCACATGTGCAGACAGCACCACTGAGCACATCTGCGCACCCTGAGGAAGAACAAAGAATGCAGTTTCCTCATTGCCTAAGACACCGTCATCAGCTATATGTAGGATACAGGTGCCCTCAGCTCATCTTTATCTAGACAACTGATGCAGAACACCTCCTGTTCTAAATTCAGTAAAGTTTTACTTTACACAACAGAAACAATTTTTCTAGATGTATGGTTGATTTCTTACAGACAAAGAGCACATTGAGAATAAATTAAGCACATCTAAATGGAGAAACAAATCACTCACAGTTTCAAAAGGCTTTGGTAACAGTAAACAAGCAGCTCTTCCCATGTCAGAATTAGTGATATCACAACAAAGGACTTCTGCTTTATCCAAACGAGATATCGTCTGTCTCAGTATGGTTGCTATGCCTGCTTTTATCTAGAATAGATGAATAAAAACAGTTTATATGAATTCCTTTTCTCGTTCTTGTAGCTGTAGTTAGTACTTATACTCTTTAGTAACAACTTCCTTTAAGAGCTATGTGATTCTTAAAATGTTTTTATTCACAGAGTGATACATATTTTGTAGTATGAGCAAAAGAAACAGGTGACCTGTTCCATTGGAAACCAACAAGTATTTGCTGGGCTATTCTTCTTGAAGACTTCATTGGACAGAACAGTCACACTCTGACTCAGAGCAAAGTCAAAGAATAATGCCCTCTGCTCAAGTATTTTTGAAGAAAGCTCCAAAATAAGCATACTCAACAGAAATCCAGTTATCTTGTGAGAAAAACTGTTGTGATTCTAATTACGTTGCTGTGTGTGAAGAGATTGCACAATAACACCAGCCCCACATAGGAAGGCTTTTTAAGCTTTATTTGTCATTAAAGAAGATCAAAATAGATTAATTTACAAACTTCAGTTGGCAGACATCTAAAAAAAAAATGTTTTAAATCTGTTGGTTTAGCACAATTATTCAGTGACATATCTTGCATAATTTTGGCGGATACTTTTTTTTTTTTTTTAACTGATAAAGAACTAAATAAAAGAACAATTATTGATCTCAAGGGTCAGACATGGGAGATAAAGAGTTCAATTTCTCAAAACGTCTTAATCCAGTTCTACTGTGGTACATTCTTTAAATCTTGCCCAGTGTGACTGAAGATAGGTGTTTCAAAGCAAGACTAGTGCAACACTTCTAAGAAAGCATATGAGGTAGTGTCTTGAAAATGTGATAAGAACTTTTCCTCATTTTTTTGTTATTTATCATCTTTCTTCAATGAGGCAATGGATTTGTGATGTAAATATTCCATGGTTTATTTAATTAAAACCTTCACTGTAAACTGAAAACGATGATTTAAGAATGCATGGGCAAGCCACACACTGCCATTTCCTAACTTGATTTTTCTCCCAGTATTGTATGAAAGACACTTAATAATTGAAACAACAACAACCAAAGAAATAAAGCCCTGAGGGCAGTGTAGTTGCAGGGGGTGTCATTGTAGTTAGAATTTGCCTAGATCTGTATTAGTTGTGAGAGTTATTGTCTTTTCTCAGAAAAGGTAATTCTTGGCAAATGGTGGCTATACAAAGCATGTATTGTAGTCAGAAGTTGTGGACTGTATTTAAAAACTGACATGAGATTTTTTATGTGCCCTTTCTTTCACAGCATCCCTGAAATATAAAGCCAAACATAATTGCCTCTGTTCAGTTTTTAAGATATGGATGATCTTTGCCTTTTCAGATGTCCCAGGACACTCTGCACAGCACTCAGATACTGGTCCACAAACGCATATATAGGTCTCCTTTCTGTCCTGTGCCTTGTCTACCAGACTCCTGTTTGTGTCTTGGAAAACCTATGGTACCAGACATCTATATTTATGGAATTCTACCATGCTCTATGGGTCTGGACTTATGCAATAACTTATTTTCATTTCAGGAAATCATTCACTGAACCTTCCAGAGTAAGTCCCTGTATTCTAAGATCCTGTATACCATCTTAGAGAACAAAAGTCACCAAGTAGTGTCAAGGAGTGCACTGACAAAGGTATTAGCCACTGAGCAAAGGGATATATCTGAAGCATTTCTCTTGTACTAGTTGAGTAGGTGACATCTTGTAAACTGCTTTTAAATCAGAAGCTTAATTTCTGCATTTTCTTAATGAACATGCTAAACAGCTCCTTTCTAAAATCCTCTGAACTTAAGGTATTAAGATGTGTAGGACTTTTCTGGTAGAAAATAAGACATATTCAAATATAAGTGATAATATTGCAAAACAGAATGTTAACACATTATTTCTTTACAAGCACCAACAGTTCGCTCCTCCAGATAGTAGGTGTGGTAGATGGAGGAAAAAGGAGGTACCACCATACTGATGGTTTGCCATGCTTTAATTTTCTCTTGCTCTTTTTCTTTTTTTTCTTTTTTTTTTTTTCTTTTTTTTTCTTTTTTCTTTTTTTTTTTGGTAAAAAAGAGATTTAAGATATAGGAATGGGGTAGATAGAAAATACTTGTCAGAAGCCAGTAGCAAAAGAAGCTCTGGCTACAGCCAGCTGTAAAGAATTTTTTCTGGTTTATAAGGCATAAAATTTGGTCTCTAGGCTGCCACTGTGATTGTCCTTATGAGGGTGAGCTAAGCCAAAAATCTCGTGCTTTAAAATATTATTTACAACTAACAAAAAATTGTATATTTTCTCTAGAATTGCTGCTGGAGACTGGTATTAGTGGCATCGCTTTGAAGACAGAAAACGTGGAAAAGTTCTGTCAGATCCAGCCTGATGATGTGTTTGTACTTTGTTATGGTTGTGGACTGGCCACAACTGGCAGTGCTGCTGAAATTGTGGATTCAGATCTCCACAGATGATTGAGCTGAAAAACAGAGTAAACTAGGTCTTTCACAGATATGTGCTGCTAAAATTAGTCTAATTTTGAAATTAGGTTAGTCTACTTACCGCTAGTATGGAGTTCTCTATGCAATTCTGAAGTCTTCCGTGAGGATTCATCCAGAAAGTCAAATTTAAGAGTAGCATTTCCAGAAATTGGTGATAATGGTAGAGTAGGGAAAATACAGACCTTATACTACAGTAGAAATGCAAGAGAATAGAGAAACTAAAATTTATGTGCCATTAAATTTCTGACTATCTCTCAATATTGGGTAGATGTTATTTAGTTCACATGGAGAGTTAAGCAGGGCTGCAGTTTCATTAGGCCTGATAAATTGACTCAGCAGCTCCATCCCTTCCATTCCCTTCCTTGCTCTCTGTTCTGGGCTCTCTGTATCTTCTGTGCACCACCAGCAGCACTATGACTAGCCAACAAATCTGTGTACCAAAATGTGGCTCAAAGAAGATATGCTTTTATTGTGGTTTAGCTAAATAGTTTTATCACTCTACTAAATCAGTATCTTGTGTAACATCAAGTATATGCAAATAGGTAAATTTAGTATTAAATATTAAACACTCTTCATGTGAAATATCTAACAGAACCTAATCAGAGAGTAGTGGAATCTGACAAGAACCTATAACATCCCACCATGAGCAATTTTAGCTTACTAACATTAAAAGAGAAATACTCTTACAAAAAGAAGTGGATGGTTTTCTATCAACTCAGTGATGTTGAATTTGCTCAGGGATGTGTCTAATGAGAGCTGTGAGGCAAGGAGAAAGAGGTGGAAGAAGTTCAAAGGCAGGGAGATAAAGGAAATAGATAAAGAAAAAATAAGACAAGCCACTTCAGCTGCAGCAATCAACTAGACTGATTCAGTTGCTCATGCAATCATAGTTTAAGTTGTAATATTTGAGGACCCAGACAGTGAACCCAGACAGTTTGTGTTGATATGTGATATTTCGTGGTAATAGGAGCACCAAACCTTGAGTACCAAAAATAAGGTTTGTAGCAAGTAGAAGGGAAATACAGCAGAAAGATTGGATGAGGCTCTGTAGGTCATCAAGTACAGTTCTGTCATGCATATGCCTTGAAAAAACAGAGCATTCCTCAGGGAATTTATGATCATATTTGTTCCTCAACAAGAAAGTAATGTTTATTCCAGAAATTAAAATATGGGCCTTCTGAGTGCAAGCATGGGAGAAATCAGTCATCTTTCCAGATCACTCCAGATATTTCATTCTGGCAGAGTCATCTGTAGGTGTGAGACCATCAATTTCTGCTGATGAAGGAGGCACTCACTGTAGCACATTCTGTATTCAAAAGCATTTGTTAATAATTTGCCTATTTCTAACTGCATTTTTGTTTATAACTTTTCCTGCTTAACACAACTCAAAGATTACTGTTATAAAGATTGGCTCTAGTCTGTATTAAAGAACAGTTTTTATTGTACAGGCACTGTTCTTTAAAACACAGAGTGCTCTGAACACACTGAAAAAATATACAAGCATATATTAGCTACTGGACAAGTACAATTGTGCTTATCACACACACACAAAATTGCTTCCTAAATATCTGACAGAAGAGCAGATGTGAGTCATCCTCAGCAGCAGTGTGGCTGTCACTCTTGCATTTAACATTGAGCAATCCTAAAATACTACCCTTTCTATCACTGCTACTATTTTGCTTCATCCATTACATGCATTTCCCTGGAATCTGTTAATCAGCTCTCAGAGCTTCACTTATTTTTTCCTTATCCCAAACAATTGACTCAATCTTCATTTTAATTTCATCTGTTAGTTTACATTTAACACAAGCATCTACTACTAGCCCCAGCCAAAAGAAAGAAGGGGATAATTGTTTCTCAGGGCAGATCAGATAGATTTACAGGTTCTATGATGTTCTTGGTTCTCAGAGGAGAGGAACAACTAGCAAAATGTTTTAGAAATACATCAAACAATTTCCAGAACTGAAGGTAGCCACATGACATGCTTATCATCATAAGCTAACTGAATTTTCTAGTTAGAGAGCTAGAAACGGGAATCTTTATTCTTGGCTGCCTAAGACCTCCTCTTTTGCCCTTAAAAAAAAAAAAAGAAACAAAAACAAAGAAGGCAACAACAACAAAAAAACCCCACCACAAACACAGAATGAATCAGGAAAAAAACATCAACAACACATCTACTACATTTCCTTAAATCACCATCTCAGTGCAATAATTCATCCCACTAGTATCTTATACTGCACTTTAATCAATAATCCACTGACTAGGAAACTAAGGTACACATGACGTTAATGAAAAGAAAGAAGAGGAGGTAGAGGAAAGGAAAGAAATAGGTGAAAGTTACTAAATTACCTTCAGGAATATTTTCCCAACAATGTATTTCATCACAGCACTCAACAGTATTTGTGTTTCACCACCTCTATTAATATTTTTTCATCTGATCTATTCTGTGGAAAAGCTGATTAAGAACTGAAGGGGCTCCTCTGTTTAAATACATCCAAATGGATGAAAAGAAAATGAAATTCTCCTCCACCATTCTTACTGTTAGATCTAAACCCCAACTATCTGTTCCTTTCACTGTCAATATTTTGCTATGCATAAAATTACCATAAGCACAGTGGACTTAAATTATACTAATTGCAGTAATATAAGCTGGGAAAATATTATGTTTCTTTGAATAAATAATCGATTCCTCAAATGGTGAATAGGAGAAAGAACCCAATGAAATCCCATCCTTTTTTCCTGAACATGAAGGAAAGTCGAATTTGCCTCCAGATGTAAGGCTTGTAGTTTGTTCTTACTTCCTTAACAGAACAAATGTGAATCTTGGCTCAGATTAGTCATAACTGTAGTTTCTGATCCAACAATGTGTGGAAGCATATGCTTAATTTCAAATTTGTGAATAATCCCATAGATCCCACAGTTCACGGACTAAATGTGAAACACAGCTTTGTGGGTCAGGTGTATTCCCAAGCTGAATAATCAAAGTCGTCATCTACTTTTCTTCTTAGATATACTATGTGAAATGTATAATCTAACAGGCTCTCATAGAGAAGCTTAAAGTCTGGCCCAAGATGTCTAACAACACATATTAACAGATAAAAATATATGTGTGGATAAAATGACTAGAGGAATTCACACAAAACAGAGTTCTGGAAGATCCGATTTGCCTTACTTATATGTCTGGTGTCAAAGAACTATGCTTTTAATTTGTATTCAGTTTTCTTTAAGAAAGTAAGAAAGTGATCTGGCAAAACTTATGTCCAAACAGATCTGTACTGGAAAGAGTCTGGAGTGAAGTCCTCTGAGAGAGGACAAAGTGCAGTCTGAGAATTTTGGTTCCCTTTCTGCTTTGGAGGCCTCTTTACATTCCTTGTTTCCCACTCAGAACAAACTTTAAAATTGCTGAGGCAGCTTCTTGCAGTCCTTCTGCCTGAGAGGGAGAGAGTGTGTATTTGTTTCCCAGCCCTTTGGACGCAGAAGAAAATCACTTACTGGCTGCAATAGTCTCATCAGATTTGACTTGTCCTCCTAAAATTAATAAATAATCTGCTCAAAAATCTGCTGTCTGGAAGTGAGAGAGACCTCTAATACTCAGTTTGAAACTGTTGTGGAAAAACTCTGGATTTAGTCTCCAGTTTCACTGGACTTGGAAGAACTGTACTTTAGAAGCAAGTCCATAGTACCTAGGATGCATTGGTGCACAGATGGGTTTCCTGCTTTCAAAGAAAACTCGATTTTGTAAGGTAGACCATTTGAAAATCCAAAATCTGTAAATGAAAACAAACTTTTAAAAGAGTCAAAATGCTGTCATTTGAACTCTTCCAATGGTTGATTAATTTCTGTGTTCAAATCTCTGCAATTCTGTATTTTAGCTGTTACAGTAAATGGAGAGTATTTGATATATAACAAGAGGAGAATGTTTTTAAGAGATTTCAAGAATACTGCTGATCCAATGCATTATCATCCAAATTTTCAAGTATACATCTGAATCAACATGGTAGGACACAGGCCTGCTACAATTCAAGTTTCACTTTTCTTTCTTTATCTGGTATGAAGTATTGAGAGTAGAACACTTCCACTGCAAGTGAAGACGAGGTTTGCAATCACCTGAGGAACCTGAACATCTGTAAGTCTACGAGTCCCAATAAGGTGCATAGAAGAGTCCTGAGGGAACTGGCTGATGTAGTTACTAAGACTCAGTTGTATGTGAAAAGTCATGATGGTCAGACAAAGTCCCTGTTGACTAGAAAAAAGGGAATATTGCACCCATTTTTAAGAAGGGTAGAAGGAATGACCCAGGAAACTACTGACCTGTCAGCCTCACCTCTGCCAGGAAAGATCATGAAACAGTACATCCTGGAAGCTATGCTAAGCCACAGGGAAGACAGGAGGTGATATGAGACAACCAGCATGGCTTTGCTAAGATCAAGTCCTGCCTGACCAATCTGGTGGCCTTCTATGGTGATGTAACTGCATCAGTGGACAAAGAAAGAGCCACCAGTGTTGTCTGTGTGGACTCCAGTAAGATCTTTGACACAGTCCCCCATAACATCCTTCTTTCCAAACCAGAAAGGTATGGATTTGATAGGTAGAATACTCAGTGAGAAAGGAACTGGTTTAAAGATTGTATCCAGAGAGTGTTGGCCAATGGCTTAACATCCAGATGGAGATCAGTGACAAGTGGTGTTCCCTTCTGGGTTTGTACCAGGACTGATGTTCTTTAACATCTTTGTCAATGACATTGACAATGGGATTGAGTGCACTGACTACTGGTGCCCCATGGAGGTCATTGCTGAGACTGATACTCTTTCATATCTTCATCTAATGTCTTCATCAAAGACATTGACAGTGGGGTCAAGTGCACCCTCAGCAAGTTTGTGGATGACGCCAAGCTATGTGATGTGGTTGACCACACAACTGAGGGATGGGATGCCATCCAGAAGGACCTAGACAGGTTTGAGCAGCAGGCCCAAACCTCATGAGGTTCAACAAAGCCATGTGCAAGGTCTCGCACCTGTGTTGCGACAAACCCTGCTATTAGTACAAGCTGGAGGATAAAAGGATAGAGAACAGCCCTGATGAAAAGGACTTAGGGGTACTGGTAGATGACAAGCTGGACATGGACCAGCAATGTGCCCTTGAAGCCCAGAAATCCAGCTGTATCCTGGGCTGCATCAAAAGAAGCATGGTAAGCAGGTCAAAGAAGGTGATCCTGCCCATCTGCATTGTGCTGGTTAGACCACACCTGGAGTACTGTATCCAGATGTGGAGTCCTCAGTATAGGAGAGACATGGATCTGTTGAGAGCATCCAGAAGAGGGCCACAAAAATTATTCAAGGGGTGGAACACCTCTGCTATGGCAGACTGGGAGAGCTGGGACTGTTCGGGCTGGAGAAGAGAAGGCTCTGGGGGATCTGGCAGTAGCCTTTTAGTAGGTCTTCTTTCAGGGGAGCTCTAAGAATGAAAGGACAGACTGTTGTGATAGGACAAGGGGAAAGGTTTCAAACTAAAAGGAGAGATTTAGACTGGATATAAGGAAGAAGTTTGTACAAAAAGGGTGGTGAAGCAGTGGTGCAGGTTGCCAAAGAGATGTGGATGCCCCATCTTTAGAGACATTCAAGGTCAGGCTGGATGGAGGTCTGAGCAATCTGTTCTAGCTATAGGTAATGGAGTTGTTCTAGATGACCTTTGAAGGTCTCGTCTGACTCAAAATGATTCTATGATTCTACACTTTAAATTAATAACTTGGTCATTGTCCTTAGCCAGACTATGTTCTTTTTCATTGTTTTTATTGACATTTTTTCTTTCCTTATTTCTCTACATTTTGTCTTCTACTTTATAACAGCAAATTGTTCTCTCAGCAGCAAAGTTAATGAAGTCCAGTTTCCTGTGAAATGTTTTTTGTCCCATGGATATCTCCTTGGTCAAAAACAGCATATGGAGTTATTCATATGTGGTCTGCTTCCTGGCAGTTGTACACAGTCTCTGGCCATGAGGCTGTGGCCAAATGGCCTTTCCTCAGTGGAGACACTAATTTGAGTCTTTCTCCTTAACACTCCATTTAGCTTTCTGGAATTTCGAGACTTGCATGCCTCCTTTAAATCAGTTGAAAACAGAGCTTGCAGCCAGATATTAGCTAAATAACATAGTTATATCCCTGAAAAGCAATTATTTCTCTCCCTCAGAAAGGATGACTAAGATTGCAGATATAAAACTCTCAGAATGGTATCAAGAACAGGAAAACTGGTTTCAGTGGTAGTCACTGGAAATTTTTTAGTTTCTTTCCATGAGATATGAAGGAGGTCAAAAGGCAGAAGAAATCTTTATTTTTCATCTCAGTCTAGTTGAGGTTTATCACAGCCTGCACTAAATTTGTTGGTCTGCAAAATCAGCCTACATTTTGGCTAGTGAAATATTTCTTCAGTTGAATTGAGCTGTTAGGGTAAGGCTGATGTCAAGGCATACGCTTGGTAGCTCATTCTTTTCAGAATGCTGTAGGAAGGAACACCTCCCACTAGACCAGGTTGCTCAAAACCCCACCCAGCCCGGCCTTGAATGTCTCCAAGGTGGGGGAATCTACAGTCTCTCTGTGCAAAATATTCCAGTGTCCCATCACCCTCACAGTAAAGAATTTCTTCGTAATATCTACTCTAAATCTACTCTCTTCCTGTTTAAAACCATTTCCCCTTGTCCCATCACCACCTGCCCTTATAAAAAGTCTTCTTTTTCCTTATTTTTCTTCCTAAACAAACCTAAACCAGAAGAATGACTTCAGTAAGTATAAGGAGGAAAATAGCCTTCAACAACAAGAAAGGTATGCATCAGATGAAAATTCTGGCTTCTGCAAATAAATTATTTTATAAGGTTAAGTAAAGATTTCCATCAAAACTGCCATATTTTTGACAGCCAGTCAGAAATATTTTCCCATTGCTGTTAGTCTGCAATTTGTTCAGAATTTGCTAAATAAACAATAGCAAGTGAAAAGAAAATGCCTCAGCCTAACTTTATTTTAGTCTCTCTCCAGACTAAACTCCTGTTTTCAGTTTCATCTTGTTATTAGTACATAATTTCAGCAAAACTTCTGACAAACAGAGTTGGGCAACAGGCTTTTGATGCCTTCTTACTAATACCTTTTTTCTTTTTTTTACCAATACTGTAGCATCACTTGCCATTGTCAGCTTTGGTGGTGTAACCCATGCTGCAGCATGTCCCCCAGTCCCCTTATGCCCAATACAGAGGTGAGTTTGCTGGCACTGTGAGTCTTTTTGTAAATGGAAATACATCATATGAAACTCACATCCAAGGGTCCTGACTATAAATCTTGTTACAACACTTTGTATCTGTGAAAGACAATTCAATGCTTTTAGCAAAATTACCATTGCATATAGTACTGGAGTGTGTGTGCGAAAACAAGGCAAAGAGAAGACAATCCAAATAATGCAGCAGTTTATAAGATGGGAACAGTGGGAAAACGGAATTAAAATGGCAGCTTTTCATGAACCATAACTGAACACTCAGAGGATAAAATAGAAGGATTATTGTTTGCAGATGTGATTGTAGTAATAAAAGAAGGACATAATAAACTGACAAACAAACAAACCACTCTTATTTAAAAATTGCTACAGAATTCCTCATTAATCATCCCAAACACTGTACTGTACAATTATAATATTGGTAGGGCAATCACTGTGACTCTTGTAGTAAAAGTTTTTGAGTAACTACGCTTTGAGATATTATAGAAAGTTTTAGACTGATTTAATAGGGAATAAAAGAAACAAAAGTTGTATGGATGGACTGGGAGAGAAAATCA
This sequence comes from Alectoris magna, assembly GCA_030625065.1. Lineage (NCBI taxonomy): Eukaryota > Metazoa > Chordata > Aves > Galliformes > Phasianidae > Alectoris > Alectoris magna. The sequence continues at coordinate 62,879,609 of CM060562.1, forward strand.
GTAGAACAAAAAAAATGCAAAAAATGTTGGAAGACAAACATACTGTTAAAAATGTTCGCATTTTCTATGGAGAAAAAGATGACTGTGTGATATTGAAATAAATTCAGAATTGTGCTATACTGTAGAAATTGTGCTATACTGTAGAAAGTTAAACTAATACAAGGGGTCACTAAGGAAAATGAATATACAGTTGCACCATGTACTGTAATACCTTGGCTAGACTATCTAAACAAGCATAGTGTTAGCAGTTAAGATGTGTCATAGCCAGTTTTAACACATACTTGTAATCTGGGTATGACCTCTCTGGGATCTCTAGATCAGTGGTACAGTGGTTTTCACACGTCAGACTCATGCTCTGTCATCCTTGCTATTCCGACCTGTGGGATCAAGATCAGACTACCTTTGGCAAGCACGTGCCCAGTCAGCTTCCACTTTGCTAGACACAGTTATAGAGTGTACTTCTTGCCCATGCTTGGTTGTGTGAAGGCCAGGCATGTAAACAAGTTGTTTAGGTTCCCTCCTTCATCAGTTGGGAGGATGCCTGTTGCAGAGAGTGATTCATTTCACCCCAGAAGTACTGAGCTTCTAGGGAAATGGTCCAGTTGCCTAAATAAAGGAGTTTAGTACCATTTGAGGTTCCCTGCAGAATCTAAAGTAACATTGTGGGGCTGGCAGGAATGACAGAGGACTTATGAGAAACCCTAGGTTTCTGGGCGGTCAGTAGTTGGAGGCTAGGTTCCTATGGTGTCTAAAACAGCACTAAGTGCCTAACTAAAGCAGGCCTGGAGTATGAACTTCTTCAGCCAAAGACTAGTTAGCAGGAGCTTCTGTGCCAAGAACACAGCACCATCTTAGACACAAAAGAGTTTTTTGTTTTCTTGGTGAAGAGGGAAAAGAGGTCTTTTTGTTCCCAGTTTTCTGTTTATTTCAAGAAAAAAATAATAAAAAAGATTTTTTTTCTTTTTAAACAGTAAAAAGAAAAGAGGACGTTCAAAGCTGAAGCCTGCTCTGAACTTCACTTTTTCTTGCTGTGTTTAGGATGAGAAAGAGACTACACAAATAGAATTATTACAGGGTGAAAAATGTTGCTGCATAAATTAAATGATAGATGAGTAAAGACAAAATTTGACAGACTGGGAAGAAACATTGTCCAATAGGAAACAAGATAATCTTACCCCATTAGGTACTGCTTAGGTACTGCAGCTGAGGCAGATGATCGTGAAGATTATGTCACAGTTTGAACATAAAGAATTCAGAGGCTCAGAGAGGAGAGACCTGGAAAGTACAGATACCATGAAATGGCAAAAGAAACAATAAAATGAACTGGTAGGTTCATGAAGGTGAATGGCACTGCATCTCGACAACTTCTCTGTCCTTTTCTGATTATCCAGTTTATCCATATCCACTTCATCAGCATCAGCTGAAGTGGGTATGATGTGATTGTTATTCACATTTTTAATAGTTTGTCCTAAATTCTCAAATGCAGATGTAAGAAAGTGTGGGGTCTGACAGGGGCTTCTCTGTTCTGTATTTTATGTAGTGGTAATCCAGGTGTATGGGTAGGAAGGTTCTCTGTACATGACCCCTGGTTAAGAAGAAAAAAGCAGTGTGGCAGGTCACACTGAGTCGTGAAGATAAAGCTTTACTAAATATGAACTCAAGGTCAAGAGTTAAATCCATAGTGGACATTGATTATGATGCATGACTTCGTAAAATGTTTTAGTAATCTTCAAAGTACTTTACCACCTAGGTCATATAACTCCAGGCAATGCTTAGGGCCACATTTACACAAAATTTAGTGTGAATATAAAAACATATGATAACTACAAAAGGTCTTCCAAGAGTGAAAGAGCAGAGAAGGTCTGAAGTTTGCTGGGGAAAATGAGAATGCATTGCTCAACTTCCTCAAGGGACAACCATGGAAGAAGTGTTATTGTTAAAAGTAATCCAGAATAAGAAATTTGTACACATAAATATTTACACTACTAATTAATCGATAACCCTATAACAAGTAAGAATAAGAGAAAAAATATCTTTACTAGAATGCATTTCCTGTTTCACTTCTAAACTTGCTTTTAAAAAGAATGCTGCTAATCTGGAAATACCTAGCCTTCCCCAGGTGTGAAGAAGCCAGGATATAGCAGAATTAGTGACAAACCACCTGGCAGAGTGTAACTTCAAAACCGCAGCTGCTTGGGAAAACTGGGTGCACTGAACAGAGAGAGTTAAAAGACAGTCTTCCCTGTTGGACGTCAGTCAGTATTCCTCCAGCAAGGAGTGACAGCCCACATCTGCAAGGGACTCAATATTCCTTCAGTCATCCTCAGCAGAAAGCAGACGAGCATGTTTGCAGTTCTCTATATTACAATGGACGTTTCCCAGGATATGAAAAATCAATAGAGCTTTCCTCTAAGCTACTAAAAATATTATGCTTAAATTCGCTGTTGCAACTAAGAGTAGAATCTAATACTTCAGTTATGTCTTTTACCACTGAGCGTGACTTGTTCAGCAATTAATATATACATCTACATTTCACTGGTAATACTGCTTAATGCTCTATCACAAATTGTTATGAGGGCCCCAGAAGTGAAATGAAAAGAAAAGTGTATGTTAAGAGCAAAAATGTTCAGCAAGGCAACAATTTGGCCAGATCTTGGTGGTAAATCTATGTACAGCTTCCCTTTATTGCAATCTAAAAGGCAACCATTAAAAAGTTGTTTTTAATTATAATATCTAATAGGATAATTAGCTTTGTAAATAGACAAAACCTAAAGTGATTAGGACAGACAGATAGAAATAGGAATGTTTATAGCCAATTCTTCATTTACTTACTTATTCTGCTAGAAAATCCCTGCTTCCAGTCTTGTTATTAAAAACAAGCCTCAGTGGCTTTCTGAGGCTCAACAAATACTTACCAGTCTCCACCGGTCTGGTCTGGCCAAGGAACAGAACAAGAAGCAGCCAGCTAGACCCTAGGGCAGATGAAATAAAATCTCTGGGTACTGGGCAGTGTTTGCTGTGACTCAGAAAGTCACTGAGTAAACGAAAACCCTCTGTTCCCCACTCTCCCTGCAGTGCCATTGCCTTCCTCCATGAGCAGTCGACTCCTGCTCCCTGCTGTGACTTTTCCACTCTTTCCTCTCCTCTTAACACATCTATATCTGCCTTTGGATCCTTTTCTTCTCCCCTGGCTCCTTGCTTCCTTTCCCAAGCAGACCAAGTAACTCCACGGAAAAGCACAATCTTTTCTTCCCTCTGGGTCCACTTGTCCTCTTAATAAAGAAAAATGACACAAACTGGGAGGCCAGAAGAGCGCAAAAACCATATATGCTCTTGTCCTGTTCTCAAAGTTCTTTGTTGACCTCTTCTTTTAACCACTGCTTGGGGCAGAAAAATGAATTTTGCTCTGATCCAGCACAGACAGTCTTTCACGTGTCCCAGATAAACCCTTACAAGTGCCAATCAGATAAAAAACAGGCATGACTTATATTAGCTTTATCCTATTGGGTACACATATGAGTGGCTCTGACACCACTGCCATCACAACTGTCCCAATACATTTAGTGACTTTAGTGACCCACCTATGGTGAGCTTCCCTTATAAATGCTGAAAAAAAAAAAGAAAAAAAAAAAAAATCAGCTTTAAAAAGGGACAACAACATCAAGCTGTATTGTACAAAAAATTATTGCAACAATGAGGTTTGTTTCCTGGATTGACATTTATAGTATTACTTTCAATGTGTGCCCAGTCCAGTATTTGGCTCTAATAAATCTGGAATTGTACAGCTAGAATTAAGAAATATATTTATGCCAGCTAATATATATTCTCCTTTGCTTAAATTTCTCCTTTCTATCATAACCTGGAAATATCTGTTCCTTCTCAGATCTCTTCAGAGATACGAGTTCCATGGTGTTTCCAAACCAGACATAAGTAAAACATGCCTTAACATAGCTAAAAGCAAGATGTTCAGTACAGTATGTATTTTCTGACCTTGTTATATGGAACAAATAAAAAAAAAGAGGGGACTAACACTCAGTGGTGCTGTGCACTAGATGTTACTTTCAAAATCATTAATCAAAATTAAAATTACACAGTAACATTGTTGTATCTGCTAGGGACAGAAAGAGAGACACAAAGAAAAAATGAAACTAACCCTCATCTTAAGAGAATTGTGGGCTAGTTGTCACCTCTGAGGATGACATTTAAATCAGTCTGATTTTAAAGTTTGTTATTTTACTTCTCTCCCTTCCCAGTATTGTCTTATTGTCCTAGTGCTATATGCATCATACAGACATATGGTGAAGCTATGCCCATACTCCAAAGACTTAGAGCCACAGAGGAATTTACGTGCCAGTTTCTCACAGAAGTTATTACCTAAGAAGGTGGTTATGATGTCCTGGGCCTTCTAAAGATAGTAGGTAAGTAAAACCAAACCCAACAAAACCCAAGACGGTCTGTTGTCCCTCTCTCCCTAACTGGAGTTGGTGAGAATCTAAAAGCAAGGAGGGCTGCAATAAAATGTTCCTTTGCTGGGTGGGAAGATGTTTCAGCAGCACAATGGTAGAGAGATGCTACTGTATAAAGCCAATAGTTGCTTTCAAAACTTGTTTTACTTTTAAGTATGTGGTCTTGTCTCATTCCATCAGATAATCCTGCTGTTACAGAAAAGTCTTATTCTCATTTTACAGAGCAAATGGATTCAATCTCCTGCCAAGTCAATGACAGAGCCAGAAAATGAAGGCAAAACTTGTAAATTGCCACGTGGTTCCTCAAAAATAAAATACTAACCTTTTTCTTCTGTGAAGGTGAACAGCAAACTGATGAATAAACCAAACTTTATATACCACCAGGGAACCTTCACTCCAATATTAAGAACAGTTAAATGTGTGCATTAAAATAGTAAAAGAATTTAGACAATACCAGTTTCATATACATTGTAGTGTATAAAAGTGTAAGTTGTGTGTGGTAGAACACATTATAACTAGCAGGAAGCTCATAAAAAGAAATGCTTTTGGGATTGGCTCAAACTTGTAGTGCACTTTAACATGTTGGTGGTACTTTATGAAGAAATCTCAAATGTAACCCATGTGTTGCAAATACTTAAGAATGGGCTCAAGATGAGCTTTTGTCTGCCTGAGCCATACAAGTATTTCAAAAATATCTTCCTTCAGCAGCATCAATATTTATTTTTGTATGTCATTTTTGCAGTTTGAAAGCTGGATTTGAATTTCCACAGTTCTGTTAAAGAAAGAAGCGAAAAACCCAAAACCAGCAATAAATCTAACAGCAAAATCTGGTTTCAAGACTATTTTCCATGACTGAAACGTTTTTGTTTTTTGGCTTTTTTTTTTTTTTTTTGTTAGAATCATTTTTCTTAGAACAGCTGACATATCATTATTGTTTTCCTTGTTTTAGAGTATTAGCTTTCAAAAAATGTCCAATCCATCCTTGAATTAAAAAAAGGAACATATATTCTGAGGCCTGGCTTCTTTTAGTAATGTTCTTTCCCCCTTTTTACCACAACTATTCTATTAAGTGACTGTAGGTTTCTGAGATGTGAATAGAAATGTACATAGAGGACTACTATAACTACCTGATTGTTCTTCAGCTGTGTGGGATCAGTATGATGAGAAGTAACTTACGAGCTGAAGTAAGTCCCTCACTATTCTCGGTGGTCCAGTTCCACTCACATACTTCTACTCTGCTTTAAAAGTTATGATTACTTTCTGTAGGCTTTTCTTGTGTCATCCTTTCTTCATCATCCAATTTCTTCTGCCTTCTCTGTCATATTCAGAGGAAATTGCTATTGATAGTTACAGTACCACACCACATTATCTGTTAGTTTCTCTAGAAGTGATTTTAGAAATTGCTTTCAAATTAAACATGGAATTTCATCCCCTTGATATCAAAGGCAGTTTGAGTGACAAAATTTCACCCAAAGCACAGACATAACATATGGACTGAGTAGTTCAAGTTTTATAATTTATGTTTTAATTACTTCTTTCTCAAATAGAAATTGAAAATAATATTTACCTAATAGCAAGGACTAAGCATTAACGCTATCTAATCTCTGTTTGCAGTGAGTCTGTAATTCTGTCTTTTCTCTGATTCTTCTGGTTGTCTTGGAAAGTAAGTAAAGCTTAATGACAGATAGTCCAAGGAGTACAAGTGAAAGACTTGTACGGCATCCATTTTGCTTAACCTGTTTATCTGAACTTCAGCGGGAATGGGGTCACCCATCTGGAGGTCTTCAGTGTATGTATGGAGAATATAGTATTTCAATTATGAATGCCTCAGTAGACTTTATAAGTCAAAGCACATACTAAGTATCTAAGTTAGAATTTATTTCAAGAACTCAGCTCAAGACAATGTGCTTGCTATTCTCCTCTGATCTGCCATAGGTTTCCCTACAGATCTGGAAGTAATTTTGCAACAGTTTACAGATGTCCCTGCTTTACTACTACATGCCTGTTTAATAGGCTAGCATTCCATATTGCTTATTGTAAGATACAGTGCGCACTTACACATTCTGTACTGTAAGACTAAAACATTTCTTATAGAATTTTCACACTGGATCTTTGTATCTCCCTTTCTAAATTTCCAGGACTCTTGTTCCTATTAAGCACCATGGGATTTGAGTTGGATTCCTAACGATAGCAGTGTCTATCACTTTGCTATGCTCATTTTCAGATCTGCCACTTGTCTCCTGCACCATTTAAGTGTTATTGTTTAATTGCCCATTCCCCAGTGTAGCACGATTTCTTAAATTAGGTTGACATTTTATGTGTTTCTTTTACAGCTCATCTCAGCTGTTAATGAGCCCTTTGCTAAATGCATTTGGTACTGATCATTATAGCTCTTTAGTACTGTCATTTGAAAGTCAATACTGATAAACAGAAAAATTACTCAACAGGAGGAATATGTGTTATGCTCCTAATCTTTAGTTTGCACTGGTTAGGAACTACTCAGTAAAATGAAGCATTTTCTTTAAGTTACAAGTAGCCAATGACATGAGATATGCTTGGATGGGCCTTATGGGTTGTTTGGGTGCCAGACCTGTATCATTCCATCCCTGAAAGACCTGTGTAGATAGAACTAAAAGGTATCCCTAAATTGCAGACTAGTCCTCTCCTTAGACTAGATACCATGAGCAGGCTTTCTTATACTTCCTAGACACCACCTACGTCCCATCAAATGACTCAGAAAAGGGTAGCCTAGACCTTGACAAAGGCTTTAGTCTGCATGGGTATGTGTTGAGATCTGAGTGAAGTTACCAACCAGAAGTTTCTATACCCCCTCCCCACCCCCCCCCCATCCCTCACCCCCCTTTTGAAATCAGGAGGGGAAAAAGAAAAAAAAGAAGAATTTGTCATAGTTCTTCTTTATAATGATAATTTATTTTAAAGTTTTCATACATGTAAGTACTTCTTTTTAGATATTCTTGGAGTCTAGAAAACAGTAGACTTGTGGACACAATTAAGTTAAGCCCTGACTGCTTTTCCCTAGACAGGCAACAACCTCATAAGGGCACATAGCAAGAGAAGAGTAATTGATCTGCTAAGTCTGTAAGGAATTAGAGAATCATAGAATCACAGGGTTGGAAAGGACGTACAAGATCATCTAGTCCAACCGTCCTCCCATTACCATTGTTGCCACAGCTACTAAATCATATCTCAGAGTTCCTCATCCAGATGCCTCTTGAACACTGCCAGGGATGGCAACTCCATCACCTCCCTGGGCAGGCCATTCCAGTGCTTGACCACTCTCTGAGAGAAAAAGTATTTCTTTATGTCTAATCTAAACCTCCTCTGGTACAACTTGTGGCCACTTTCTCAGGTCCTGTTTGTTGCCTGAGAGAAGAGGCCAAACCCCTCCTCATCACATCCTCCCTTCAGGAAGTTGTAGAGTGCAATGAGGTCTCCCTCGAGCCTCCTCTTCTCCAGACTGAACAACCCCAGCTCCCTCAGCCGCTCCTCATAAGACTTGTGCTAAAGACCCCTCAACAGTTTCATTGCCCTTCTCTGGACCCGTTTCATGGCCTCAATGTCTCTCTTGTAGTGAGGGGCCCAAACATTACATTATTAATGATTTGAAGAGAATTGCATGTTAACAAGTGATAGTCTGTGCAAGTTCATTACACAAAATTCTCATGCAAGTGATTATAAATGTTTATGTTCTTAGTGTATTTAAGCATTGCTTTAAATAACATAATAAGGTCCAGGACAGTGCTAGTCTGACAGTGCTGCCTAGAGATCCAAGGCTGTGGATCTGCAATATTTGAATAAAAAAAAATATTTGTAAGAACAACTGATAAAATGTGTTTTCATATGCAATACAACAATAACTTAACTTGAAAAAATATAATTCTGCAAGGTACCAGTAGGCAGTGAGATGGCTCTCCATTGATAAATAGATAATCAAACTGCAGGATGAATGTGTAAAATTGTACCTCAAGCATAAGAAAGACCATTACACAAAGATCAACAGAACCGTAATTATGGAAATTACTGACTTATGAGATACTGAAGGTATGACGAGACAGGATAGTCTGGAGACAAATATAAGATGTAAATGAAGCAAATTAGGATCTACAGAACATGATTTTAAGTTACACTTTTTACAAAGTAGCAGTTGTAAGAATTGACTATTTGAATATACAGGAAGTGAACTTTCATAGATCGTGAGTAAGTTTAAATCAGTATAATCCCCTCTGTAACAGTAAGAATTGTTATAAAGATAAAACAGAGAGATAAAGTTCATGTTTGAAAGGTTTGTCAAGAAAAGACTCACTGATAAAAAAGCTGAGTACTGTGGTACAGTACCAGAACTCTCCAGAGCAAGACTTTCTGCCACATTAACTTTGAAATAAAACAGGATTTTAAAGGATGAGTCTTGGTACTGTTAAGGCCTGAATGATATTTGTATAAAACAATGCTTGGAGTAGTACATGATGCTGTGATTTTAACAGATTTGTTTCACAGCAGAAAGCTGAAATGTTTGTGGAAATGACGATCATAGAAGTCAAACTTTTCCAATAAACAAAATAATACTATATAGATTTACAGACTATTCTGCTTAAAGGCATAATGACAACCCTGTTTTTAAATTATTAGATACTCCTATCTGAAAACATGTGTTTGGGAACAACACTACTGGCTCATCTGCCTTTGATTTTAATGGTGTTATCTCCATTAAGTTGAATAAGTTCTATTGATTTCAGCAATCCTGGGAACATAACCAGCCATTCAAACCTTTAATGGCCCATCGCAGATATAACTGTTCTGTTTTGTAGGAGTGTGCACAGCTAATGGGAAAGCTGATGGGATAATGAATGCTCAGATGCTAACAGTAATGAAGCCACCAGATACCCATACTACGAGTTCTGCAGAACATTAAAAAAAAAAAAAAAAAAAAAAAAAAAAAAAAAGGATGGGTTTATGGAGGACAAGAAACAAACTGGGTGATTCCCAAATAAATTTGTGTCCTCTCCATCATACACAACCCATTAAGACCAAGTGATTATACTGTTTACTAAGTACATAATCATAAATCTCACTGTCACATGAAACTTGTTAGAATATATTTCGTAGCTCTGATGCAATCTATTTCTTAGATGTAGAAATATTTAACAAATATTAAAAAAGATTCTTAAACAATAAAACAGTCCTAACAGTGGAAATCATGTATCACTACTTTGTAGGGACTTTGCAACTTTGTAGTTGCATTTACAGGATCTGACCATTGTTCTGAAGCATTAAAAGTCCAGGAATGTGTTTTAAAAAATAGAATCCAAGCACTGAACAGTATGAAGATATGAAGGACATCTGCACAAACTTGTCTTTGTTCTGAAGTGACACGGTAGTGGATGAAAATGAGAGAATAAGATAACATCTCCTCCAAAAAAGCAGATAATATGTCATTAAAAATCAGCTTAATTTAATCCTAAACATTGTGGGGAGTTTCAGTGTACTGAATGAATGACATCTTTTATTGTCTGGAAAGCATTACGGGTTCTTTAGCTGTTTAAACTACTGACTTGTTTTCAGTTTTGTGGCAGAAATTTTTGCTTGAATGCGGGTAAGAGGTATTGATAGTGTTGCTCCTGTGACAGAAACCTTAATAGAAATGAAACAGTGCTAATTTGCAGAACAGTGTAACGCACCGGGTCACATCCTCCTCAGGAGTAATCTGTGAACCAGATCCCTTGGTTTTAATGCATTTACAATAGCTGATGAGCCAGCACATGGTATGGAAACACTACAAATATTCAGAAATTTCTCCAATTTATAAAGAGCGTCTTGGCAGTTGAAGATTTCTCACTTGAGACAGCTTGGAAAAGTTAGTAGTTTGTTTAAATACAGGTATTTTTAAAAAGTCCAAGCATGGAAGAAGAAACTTGAACACCAGCTCTCCAGCCAGAACTTCATGTCCCAGGTCTTCACTCTTCTATGAGTCCCAGCTATGCTCACAGGCATTTTTCTCACACATTCTCTGAAAAAACAGGAACAATTTAGGACCTCAGACCACCATTGCATACATTTTGGATTAAATGCAGATTAGAATGGCTAGTGTTTTTGTAAATCTGATTCAAGTTTAGAAAAGAGCATGTAAGGTGGTGATTCTGAAGGTACATTTCTCAGCTTTTCTAACTTGATACTCTAGAGAGAAGAAACTTTTAAAGTAGGTCTAAATTTTCTTTAGAAAAGCATAAGGAATAGAACAAGAACTTCTTGATACTGTTTACCACAACATATTTTATTGATTCTGATGAGTACGTTTAGCCAGCTGTATACAATATCTATTCAATTACCAAAAGTCTATTAAAATATCTAAAAGGAAAGTGGGTTCCCCTGAAAACTGCTGAAAGTAAAACAGGACCAAATAAATAAATAAATAAATAAATAAATAAATAAATAAATAAAGCGAACAAACAAAATATAGCATGTGGAAATGTCAAGGATGGAAAATGGGGTTCCATCTTCCCAACCTTACTGCCCTCATCTCTTGGACAGCGGGGTTCCCCATCGACATGGTGGCCAAGAATGAGAGTCCCATAGGAAGAAGCTGAGGGACATTTTTAGGAAGACCTTCAAACACGTCAGCTGGTAAAACTGAAACTCTGTTTCCTGTCAGTGCTGTCTGATAATTGGAATAGTAGAGTTCCATAGAAAAAAAAACATCTTCTTGACACACTTCCCTGAGGTTTTTAAAGTGTTTCATGAAAAGCTTTTATGCACTTTCTGAAAGAAAAAGGAAGTGTAGAAATCAAAAGCAGGGAAAGAAAACAAAATCAAAGTTCCTCTGTGAAAACCTCAAAGGACGCTTGCCTGAATTGCTTGGACATGAAAATCAGAACTCTCAGTCAATGACAGAACTGGTTTGGAAGAGCCTCTTTTCTGTCTGGTAGTACTTTGTCCATGGAAAGTGGCTTGGGACAAGCCAAACTGGGCACTGTCTATCTCAGTCAATACAGTGTTCCTTATAATCTCCCAGTCTCTGTCATGAGAGGATGTGATCCCTGGGGGTTCAAGGCAGGAATGTGTCTCTTCCCCTTGCTGCTTGCCTATCTATCTTGACAAATCCCCACCTGGAGCCTCCACGTTACTTACCAGAAAGATAGTATCCAATTGGGTACTCCTGCTGTGCCTGCGCAAGTAGGCAAGGCAATGGTGAACAGCTTTCCTGCAGTGTCCCAGTCCCACATGTATCACACCAGCCCCCCACTGAATGCAATGCTTTGTGCCAGCTTTCAGAAAAAAAGCCATCAGCCTCACACCAGGACCTATTCTCCAGGCCACAGGTGAAGCGGGTAGGTCTCACCACAGTTTTCCACTGTCCCTCAAAGCCTGGCTGAGCCACCATTATGTGGAGGCCTGCGAGTCTGTGGCTTTTCCAAGGCAAGTTCCGTGTTGCATATGACCTTCCCAGGAGGACACAGGATGAAGGCTAGCCCCTACGCGTGAGCAGCTGCAGGGTGTGGGCAGCTAGGTGGTGACACTAGGTGCTGCTGGGCTTGGGATACTGTCCGTGGTGTGCTGCCTTGCTGAATGAAAGTGTTGAATGGTATCCCACAGAAAGTGTTGCAATGCATATTTGGTCAGCAGTCAATAAATGAAAACATAATAGAAAACAGAATCTATGAACAAGATCATTAAATAAAACATGGGTCTGAGGCAATAGTCCAATACATATTTAACAGCAACCTACCAAATGGTGGTTTCAATTCCAATTATTTTATTTTGTCTTAAAGTAGCTCTAGGTCAAGTGATCCAGTCCAACCTGATGCTCCTTCTGCTGCATTCAGTGGTATAGAAATGTGGAGGATGTTTTCCTGATGCATTTGCAGGCTAAGATTAAATGAAACAGAATCTGAAAGAAATATGGCTATTCCAGTATTTAAGTCCAGATTTCTGAAGAGTAGCCTACATTGAACAAGGATCCACTGAGAGGAAACAGCTTCCAAGGCCAGGATAAAGCTGAACAATATCTCTAGAATACATTCACAATGCTCATGGATTATTTCTTCATTTAAGTTTCAGATGACTATTTGACATTTACTGAGAAACCATAAATCACCATCATTCTTGGCATCTCAGATGTTTTCCTCAGTTAAACACAATGAGTTTCCTCCAAGGGAAGGAGGAACAGTGTAAATAGTGTTTAAAATGTGTTACTAATTTATTATAAGGACTGTCTGGATATAATTAATTCAAATGCTTTCATATGTTCCAACAGGAGATATACATCTTTTAACAATACCTGTACTTTGAGATCCCTACAGAGTATGCATATATCGTAGACTGAATACTCTTGGTAGAGTTGGCAGAGGTATTTTAGCTGCAATAGCTGTGAATAACAGCCCAGATTTTTGTTGTTCTTGTTTATTAGGTTGTTAGGAACTGCTTGTTACTGAGCTGAAAACTAACAGCTTTTTTTACCTTTTTTTTTTCTTTTTTTTTTTCCCTCCACTGTAAATATATTTTAAAGTAAAATATAAGAAACACATAAGCAAAAATAACCATTGCAGTGGCATAAATTACTACAGTAAACTGATTTTGGTGATAATTATAAAGAAATCCTTTCTTTACATACATTTTATATTACTTATTTTAAAGCAGGTCTACTAGCTTTGACATTCTTTGGCATATTTAAGGGGCAATTGCTTTAAGAATGAAAAATAACTACCTATTTCTTTCCTTCTGACCCATACAAAAAAAATGTCATCTATGCTGTTCACTTGGTTGTGGCAGGCACTGGAGTTTTGCCTAGCAATACTTGTTCTGTCTTCTCTTATCTACATCACTACCTGTTACCTCTTGGGGTGGACTGCTCTGGAAGACTCCTTCAGTTTTCATCCTGAACTTTGGTGCCAAGCAGACTTCTGTTTTTGCAAGTACTTCACTGTCTCAATTGCTACTGATTTTAGAGAAATGGAGTATGATTTCTACTCTGCTGTAAATTTATGGGTGTGATTTTCTACTTCTTTTAAGACAGGAAAAGGGATCAGGAGCAGATTTTCCTTTCTGTGTTTATGTCAGGGTTAATGAAAGTGTGCACTTGGCAAGACATTTTATTAGCATATTACAGAACCTACTATAGCCTGATATAGTAGCAGTCTCTTTTCAGTTGGCAGGTTTTGAAACACTTTTGAAAGCCAATGTATGATAAATTGCTACAACAACAACTTCTCCACAGTTTTCTGTCATAATATATATGCTGAATAAAATGAAGACTTATAATATTCTTATCTCACTTCATCTAACTATGATGGAAATGGACTGCTAAATATAATGGTTAAGAAAGGCGATCCAAGATTCTTGATTTTGGCTGCCATGCCCAGTGTTTCATTAGACATGCCTAGTTTTCTACCTTTAAAATTTGATCCAGTAGGGTTTTTGATATGTGCAGGTCTTGTTTTTGAAATCTAAGTATAAGCCAGCATTTTGTTTCTGCAAAGACAAACAAAAACAGATGAATCTTCCAACTCAGCTGCAGAGTTCTATAGAGGACCTGCAAACTTATCAGTCACAAGTGTAGAAAGGAATGTGAGATAGGAGTGGCAGTTATAATGTCTTAGCATGTATAGACAGAGAGCAGAAAATATTAAAAAAGTGAACTTAAGGATTTTGGGGAGAATTACGAGAACAGGAGCTTCTTGGAAGAAAGTGGGACTCCTCTGGGTGCAAGTGACACTAGATTATGAGGCACTGGCTTGCTATGTAGACAGATCTTCCTCTATCTTCTGCTACCTTGAACAGGATTTTTATACTCTCTCTTCTTTATTTCCCATCACATCCTCTAGTGCTTTTTTTTCTCTTTGCTATTGGAAATGCTATGAATTCTTTGTTGCTGGTTCTGTTCCTAGCATGGCTGAGAGTAGGAAAGCTGTTTAATGTCTCTGAATGATACATTAATGGATCTAACCACAAACAGCTGTCGGGGAGGGTTTTGAGGATTTTGATGTTTGTTGAGAGATTTTGGATACCTAGAGGAAAGTTTTTTTTTAAGTATCATTTTTCTGTAAAAGTATGGTGTACTTCATGTATAAATACTGCTAGTAGATCTCACTCTTCATTTTCCTTGTGTCTTTTTAAAATGAAATGCATAGATTTACTGATCTTATACTGAGTGTTATATGTGTACACACATATTATTTTAAATAGCTGTTGATTTTGAGTCAAAGAGGAGTTCAACTTTGGGAAAAGTTAAAATGTAACTAAAAATCATAAAACCATGACAGTTGTTACTGCCAGTTAATGTTCATATGCACTTGGAAGCAAGTTACAGAATCTTTACTCTGCAACCCAAGATATACATCTTAAAGTGATGCTTTGAAATCAGTGGAAAGGGCACTCATTCAGAATGAAACTTTAGTTAAATTTTACTCAGAGTAATTTTAAAAATACACTCTTATGATCAAGGTGTTAAAAAGCATTGCAAATTTGGTGTGCATGTTTGGAACACCAAAAAAACCTGGCCTGTTCTTCAGTGTGTCCAGTCTTTAGCCTTTTTCACACACTCATTCTCTGAAATATTAAAGACGTGGGTTGTAAATCTGACATTAAAGAAACATTTGTGGTAAGCATTCAGATGAGAAAGTTTGTTTTTGCCAATCTATTAAAAATCAAATATTTTTCTGGCATAGCTTATGAGGGCTTGAGTTGCACTACAAGTTTTCTGACATGCAATAAACCACAAAACATCAGTTCAATTTGTGAACACTGGTGGCCCAGTGTAAACTGCCATTGCTACTTTAATGTTTATGGAGTTGTGCCAATTTATACCAGGAATCTGGTCCACTGTTCTAGCAAACATCCTATGATATTATAAATTATCAAGATGATCATCTTGCAAAAAGAGCCAAAGTATTAGAATAACAGTTGCCTGCCAAATTCTTTGGGGAGACTTGACTTAAAAAAAAAAAAAAAAAGATAAATAAATTATATTCTTTTCTTATTAACAAAAATTTCTTTTATTAGAATGCAGGATTTGCTAGGAGGCTGAAGGTGTGATTTCCTAGTTATGGATGTAACCTAAAATGGATGCTTCATTTAAGAGAGTGGCAAAGGTATCAGGAGATAATGAAATGCAAAATGCAATGCATGCTTGTAGCAATGGGATATACTCATATTTATCCCTAGCTGCAGCTTAACTATCGAGCTGACTATGGGAGGGAGGCAAACATAGTAAGTCCTAGGGAATGTTAAAATGAAAATTTATTTTTGATGGAAGATATAGAAAATCCTTTACCATACACAAAAATGTGATGAAAATGATCAGATATCCATGCATCAGTATTGTGAAAGGAGACATATCATCAGAGACTGATTCTGATATTTAAAATTTGTGGAGCTCCATCTACTGTTTTGGAGAACTGGGTTTCAGGTTGAAGAGATCTGGATTTGGAAATATTGTTCATTATATTATATATGGAAATATCATTTATTTATTAATATTTGAACATCCACAAGTTTCTGCAGATCCTCCTGGAAGATATGCTAAGACACATGGAAGACAGGGAGGTGATATGAGAGAACCAGCATGGCTTTACCAACGGCAAATCCTGCTTGACCAAACTGGTGGCCTTCAATGATGGTGTCACAGCATCAATGGACAAGGGAAGAGCCACTGATGTCATCTATCTGGACTTCAGTAAGACTTCTGATGCTTTGTGTCCCACAATATCTTCAAATTGGAAAGATGCGGATTCGATGAGTAGGCTGTTCAGTGGATGAAGAACTGGCTACAGGATTGAGTTCAGAGAGTGGTGGTCAATGGCTCAGTGTCTAGCTCAGTGATGAGTGGTGTCCCACAGGGGTCATTGCTGGGACTGATACTCTTTAATATCTTCATCTAGTATCTTCACCAATGACATTGACAGTGGGGTCAAATGCACCCTCAGCAAGTTTGCTGATGACACCAAGCTGTGAGGTACAGTCAACACACCAGAGGGATGGGATGCCATGCAGAGGGACCTGAACAAGCTTGAGCATTGGGCCCAGATGAATCTCCTGAGGTTCAACAAATCCAAATGGAAGATGTTGCCCTTGGGTGAAGGCAACTCCCACTACCACTACAAGCTGGGGGATGAAAGGGTTGAGCACAGTTCTGCTGAAAAAGACCTTGGGGTAGTGGTGTATGGGAAGCTGGACATGAGCCAGAAGTGTGGCCTCACATCCCAAAAACCCAATTGTATCCTGGACTGCATCAGAAGAAGCATGGCCAGCAAATCAAGGGAGGTGATCCTGCCCCTCTACTCTGTGCTGGTGAGGCCTCACCTGGAGTACTGCATCCAGATGTGGAGTTCTCAGTACAGGAGAGAAACAGACCTGTTGGAGTGCATCCAGAGGAGAGCCAGAAGAATGATCCAAGGGATGGGACACCTCTCCTACGAGGACAGGCTGGGAGAGCTGGGGCTGTTCAGCCTGGAGAAGAGAAGGCTCTGAGGTGACCTGATAGTGGACTTTTGTTATGTAAACAAGAGCTAGTGGAAAGAAAGAGACAGACTCCTTAGCAGGGTCTGTGGTGATAGAACAAGGGAAAATGGCTTCAAGCTTAAAAAGAGTATATTTAGGTTAGGTATAAGGAAAACGGCTTTTACTACAAGGGAGGTGAAGCACTGGAACAGTATGCCTAGAAATGCAGTTGATTGCCTCATCCCTGGAAACTTTTAAGGAAAATCTGGATAAGGCCTTGGGCAACCTGATCTAATTGTGCATGTCTCTGTTCACTGGAGAGAAGTTGGACTAGATGACCTTTAAAGATCCCTTCCAACTCTAAGGATTCTATGATTTTATGATTCTGTATTTTGACCTGTGCTGCTTTAGAGCATCATGGCTTCGTGTGTTCTCTTTTTCATTTTAGGTCACCCTTGAAATCAACTATGTGTTTGGTTTTGCTATTTCTTGATAACAAATTGATGTGGGAAAGCAGCTGGTGAACTGCACCTGAGTTTTAGAAAGAGATATATTCATCACTGAACATTCAAAGAGAGAATTTACTTACCCCATCTTCTCTGCTTTCTCTGTTGGCTAAAATCTCTCAACATCATTATTTTAGAGGAATATGATATTGAGCCTATATAAAGGAGTGTGAAGATTTATCAGTAAATTGCTAATGATGCGATGGCATAATTCCAGAATTCTGAATAAATATCATGTATTCACCTTAATATGGAACATAAGCATATATTTACACACAGTATATACTTGAGAGATCACAGAAAGAAGATTAAATAAGACAATTAGAAACTCTTTCTGGCACCTTCTAATGAGCATATAATTTGAGGAAGGGGCTCAAAAAAGCCAACTGATGCAGAAAAGTGTTTTAGTAAACAGAAGGATTATCTTGCAGCCCAAGACACCTGCCAAGTGGAAATTGTTAAATCACAAAGCTGCAATAGTTGTTTTAGATTTAAGAGAACTGGATGCTGATTACTGTGCATGAGGCCATTCAGCACACACTTGGCACTTGGGATGATGCTCACCCTACTGAAATTTAAAGTGAATAATCCTTTCCTTCTCACCTATTGTTTGCATTTTGCAGACAGTTCTGTGTTCCATTTCATAGGCACCACTACTGACTGTGTAGCGCACATCAGACTTCTAAGGTTTATGATTATTCTACTTAATGAAGGAATATCTTCCTTTGTGAAGTGAGAGCTTCTCACAGGAAGTGTTTCATGGCATGGACATCTACCAGCTACAATAATGGTTTCCAACCTGACTCACAGATCATTTAGGTTGAATAACTGCAAATATTATACTTCTGGTGTTAAACTGGGTTTTTCTCAACGTCATAACTTCACTTACAACTGGTGTAATACCTCCTTTGGTTATAATACATTAGCTAAATCTCAATGTAGACAAGACAAAAAATAAGGCAATCTCACTTCCACTATAAACCTGATTATGGTTATCAATCTGTAAAGAAAACTCTTATAGTAAGTTTTAAAGTACAGCGAGGCAGGAGGAATATGGACTACTTTAAAAAAAAAAAAGAAGAAGAAGAAGAAGAAGAAGCAAAAACATCTTAATGGAAAAAGCAAAATTATTTGGTAATAGCATTTTTTTTTTAAAGGTGGTAGCATATTTGGAAAAAGGAAATATGACTTATAAACATCTTTAAGTGGCACTTTTTAGACTTTCAGTACAAATTATACTCTTTGAGCATATGTGTTCTTGAAGTGGTTGAATGCAGTTTGTTATTAAATAGAATTTCACTGCCTTCTTCCCAACCTCCACTGCTGTGTCAATATTGTGATTCATGGGATTATAGAATCACAGAAACATTTAGATTGGGAAGGACTTCGGACGTCATTTGCTGCAAGACTCAACACTCAAATCAGGGCCTCCTTCAAAGTTCATTTTTAACAGGCTGCTCTGGGAGGTATTGACACTCCCCGTGTTTCATGACAGAACTCTCCTCTGCAGATGGTGATACACACAGTAGCCAAGGCTGTCACTGAAAATAGCTCTGATTCAAGGGGCTGTTCTTCTTTAATAGGACTTTGTATTCAAGAAGCAATCTGCAGTATAATAAGAAAAAAATGAATGTAAATCGTACGGCTTTTTTTGGCCTCAGTACTCAGATTATGACAAATCAAGTTTTGAAGAAAACTGTACTGGGAGATGCGAAGATTGTCAGGAAACGTAATGGTCCCTATTTAAGTCCTCTTGGAAATTTTTGGAGAGTGTGTGCCTTGTGTGTGGGTCAGCAAAGGTAATTATATAGACTTCAGGGGACTGGTGATGTATGTGACCACTTCTGATGAAAACCCGACTGCCCCAAGGGGCCACTCCAGTAAGAAGTTTAGCTCTCAGGAAGAAACTTGGAGCATAAATTGCTAACCTTGAGTGAACAGCAAAGCATTCCAGCAATAAAATCTAGCTATGAACACAGGGAAAAGTCACATGTTTGATAGCTTCTTCAAAATGCTGCAAGTTTCTTTTTAATGTCTTAAGCTTCTTGGAAGGTTAAGGTGTAGTTTACTGTGACTTTTACTTTTTAAATGTTTACCCATATGACTCTTTCTTTGCTAGGGTTATTCACTATTCTTTATTTCCTCCTTTCTTTGTATGGTTTCTCCCTTCTTTGTGGGCTTAGCTATGTGCACCCTAATATTGCTTCACAAAAGAAAGCCACCATTAAGCCTATGTGATTTTTTTTACTCAATTTAAATTCTTCTTCATAAACTCTAGAGAATTTTATGTAAGATATTAGATTTATTCACTGACAGGATATTACTTTCCTATATTAATTTTATATCCCTTGCCTTTCACATGCTTCAACTCTCCAAATTTCTTTTTTTATTTAAAACGATGTAACTGCTGTAGGTCTTTTATGCCTTTTCCGAATGAATGTTCATATCAGAACATTTGCAAAAGGAAAATGTTTGGCTAAACAAAAATAATGTTGTAATAAGGGTGGAGTACATTTCTTGTTTTTAAAAGTTCCGTCCAAGATTTTCATCTTCATTTTTACTCAAAATGTTTAGCCAAAGAAACAAAATAAACAGAAAGTCCCAAAGGATAAAACTGGTGTAAAACACCAGCAATATTTTTGTCTTTGTTAGATACAGACTGATTCTTAACAGAATAAATAAATAAATAAATAAATAAATCCCCCCTCGCCCCCCCCCCCCCCCCAAAAAAAAACAAAACCATGTCTCTTCAGTCTCCCCTACTTATAATCCTTTCTTACTTTTTTTTTCATTAAGATTTAAGACCTCAGTGATTGCAGGGAAAAAGCAGGCTAGTTCCTCTGTGTTTTTGGTCCTCTTTACACTACGTTCTCTGTGTCTACATTAGTCATTACATATGACATAAAGATGACTCTAAAGCCTGGTCTCACTAGAAATCTGTAATGCAAACCTTGTAGAACCCTTCCTCAGCAGCCTGTGCTGTACCTGCAAGCTCTGTGGGAATCAGGCTGTAATAGATTTGCATTCAGGCCCATTGAAAAGCATCCATACACGTACAGGCCTGGAGTGTTGCAAGAGTGGCAAGCCACCTCAAACTTGTTTGTGTTCCTATAAGTACAGATAAACCTAGGGAGACAGACAGACAGACAGAGACTAGAAATCCACTGTTTCATAGGAGGCCTGAGTAAAGGAATCTTGAAACATGTAGTTGCCATACTCTAAGCACAACAGTCACCAAATGATTGGCGTTAGTAAAATGTGGGATTTAACTGTGAAAGGAAGGCGTTAGTAAAATGTGTGATTTAACTGTGAAAGGAAGTCACAATGTTGAACTAATTACTTTGAATTTGAGCATGTTACTGGTTCTCCGTGGCAAAAAAACCTGGACCTGACAGTCTCTTTGATGTCCAGTGAACACTCATTCTTCTGCCAAGACAAAACTTCCAGTGGTTCAGTGTCTGTGTGTCACTTCAATCACAGAATCATAGAATCACCAAGGTTGGAAAAGACGTCCAAGTTCATCCAGTCCAACTGTCCCCCCACCATCAATATTTCCCTGCTAAACCATGTCTCTTAGTATATCTAAATGTTTCTTGAATACCCCCAGGGCTGTGACTCAACCACCTCCCTGGGCGGGGATGGAGCCTGACCACTCTTTCAGGGAAGAAATTTTTCCTAACGCTCAACCAGAATTTCCCCAAGCACAACTTGAGGCTATTTCCTCTCATTCTATCGCTAGCTATGCAGGAGAACAGGCTGAGTCCCAGCTCTCCACAACCTCCTTTCAAGTAGTTGTAGAGAGCTATAAGGACCCTGAGGGGTCTCCCCTCCTCTTCTCCAGGCGAAACAATCCCAATTCCTTCAGCCTCTCCTCATCAGACTTGTGCTCCAGACCCCTCGCCAGTAGTGGGAGGCCCAAAACTGAACACAGTACTTGAGGCACAGCCCCACCAGTGCTGAGTACAGAGGGACAATCACTTCCTTGCTCCTGCTGGTGACACTATTTCTGATACAAGCTGGATGTCATTGGCCTTCTTTGCCATCTGGGCCCACTACTGGCTCATGTTCAGTTGAGGATTGACCAACACCCCCAGGTCCATTTCCTCTACATAGTCTTCCAGCCATCAGTTTCCTCTACACAGTCTTCCAGTCTGCCCCAAGCCTGTAGTGTTAACTGGGGTTGTTGAGGCTAAAGTACAGGACCTGGCACTTGGCAGTTTCTTTTCCATCTGCAGTGTAACAGTGAAAAAGAGAAGGAAAAAGATGAACAGGAACCCTGCTGGAGTCATCTCTGAAATATGCTTGTGTGTGACTTTAAATGTTGGCCTCATTTGGCCATTGCTAGTTGGGGAGCTTTTCTCAGGAATGTTTACTGAATGAGCACATTTCAGCAAATAGGGAGGAATTCTTGCCAAGTGGAAGCATTCTTACCCATATCTTGTGACTAATGCATCCAATCAAAGCAGTTCAATTTTCCAGTCTTGGATAATGAAACCAGATGCTCTTGAATAAACTACAGAATTATTGCATAACAATTTTCCTGTTTAATTAAAATGATAAACATTATCTATTAATACAAAATTTACCAACAAGAAAGGAGATGGAATTTGGCTGCTGTATTATTTATGGAACATTTGCTCTGTTTCAGGTTGCAAGGTGGCCATTTGTAACACTGCTGCATTATTTTAGAACAAACATAAAAGATTTATTGGAGAAAAAAGCTAGGCAAAAATGAAACATCTGTCTTCCTACACTGCCTGGCAATTTGTCTGACAGACTTTGGTGACGGATTACATAGAAGTTCGAATTATTTTATAAATGCCAAATGGTAAACCTGAATGATTTTTGTCTTCTAAACAAATCAATAAGAAATGTTGTGACAATTTCTGGAGGAAAAGTAATTGTGATGTCTTTGTCTTTTGCTGAATGTCTAATGCAGAGAATTTTGTTTCCTTTTAATATTATGTGACAGTAGAAGGGAAATTTGAAAAAGCCCATCCACTTCTAGTAAGGTTTCTGTTGATGGTTATTTTGATTAGTAAGTAAATAGTTAATCAAATAAATTATATCTTCAAATCACTTATAAATATATTTGATAATGTTGTGGTGGTTGTTTTTTTTGTTTGTTTGTTTTTTTCCATACTTTGCTTTCATTTAATAGCTTCATCATTTTGGCAAATGATGATGAAAGGATGTGAGGTTGTTGTATGTAATTTGACAAGTAGGTTAAATGCACTTGTCTCTGATTCCTGGTTAAATCACTGTATATTTTTTTTTGAGGCAGTCTTGGAAAGGGACTAGATTCATTTAGAGAATTCTGTATTGCAGTACCTCACTTGGAAGTGACTGCAACAGAATATGCAGCCTTCGGTTTGACACACCTCTATTCTCGTACTGGCTTATGCAGTTACCAAAATGGGTAAACTGTTTGTCATATTCAAAAAGTTACAGCTGTCAGATGAAGCCCCTGATGACTAGAAAAAGGGAAACATGACTCCCATTTTAAAGAAAGGAAGAAAGGAAGACCTGGGGAACTATAGGCCAGTGAGCCTTACCTCTGTGCCTGGGAAGACCATGGAACGGATCCTCCTGGAAGTTATGTTAAGGCATATGGAAGACAAAGAGGTGACCTGAGACAACCAGCATGGCTTCATCAAAGGCAGATCATGCCAGACTAATCTGGTAGCCTTCCACGGTGAAGAGACAGCATCAGTGGACAAAAGAAGAACAACTGATATCATCCACATTGACTTCTACAAAACCTTTGATATAGCTCCACCCCACGTTCTTATATTTTAATAGGAGAGAGAGAGAGATTTGAAGGGTGGTCTGTTTGGTAGGTAAAAAACTCGTTGGATGGTTGTAGCCGGAGGACTGTGGTCAGCAGCTTTATGTCTGGGTGAAGGCCAGTGATGAGTTGTGTCCTACAGGGATCTGTCGTGGGACCAGTGCTCTTCAATACTTTTGTTGATGATCTGGATAGAGGGATTGAGAGCAGCCTCAGGAAGTTTTCAGATGACACCAGGCTGAGTGACACAGTTGATAAAATAAAAAGAAAGCATGACATTCAAAGGGACCTGGAGAAGCCAGAAAAGTCTGGTCTCTATGAACATAATGAGGTTCAACAAGGCCAAGTGCAAGGCATTGTAATTGGGACAAGGCTATCCCAGATATGTTTGCAGACTCGGAGAACTCATTGAGAGCAGCCCTATGGAGAAGTCTTGGGGTTCCTGGTGGAGTAAAGCTGGACATGAGCCAGCAATGTGCTCTTACAGACCAGAAGACCTGGGCTGCATCAAAATGGGGGTATCCAGCAGGGCGAGGGAGGCCATTGTCCCCCTCTAATCTGCCCTCATCTGGCCCAATCTGGAGTAATGTGTCCAGATCTGGGTTCCCCGGCACAAGAAAGATGTGGAACTGTTGGAGTGGATCCAGAAGAGAGGACACTAAAATGATCAGAGGACTGGAGCACCTCACCTATGAAGAAAGGATGAGGTAGCTGGGGCTGTTCATCTTGGGGGAGAGAAGGGTCTGGAGAGACCTCACTGTAGCCTTACAGTACTTAAAGGGAGTTTATAAACAGGAGTGGAAATGTCTTATTACACAGTCAGATGGTGATAAGACGATCGGGAATGGTTTTAAACTAAAAGAAGATATATTTAGATTAGATGTTAGTTCGATTTTTTTTTTTCACTCAGAGAGTAGTGAGGCACTAGAAGAGGTTGTCCAGAGAAGTTGTAGATGCCTCAGTTCTGGAGGCATTCAAGGTCATGTTGGATGGGACCCTGTGCAGCCTGATATAGTAGGTGGCAATCCTGCCCATGGCAGGGGGTTGGAACTAGATGACTGTAACATCTCTTTCAACCCAAGCCATTCTATGACTTTATTTGATGTTTCTGTGTTTATACCATCAAATCTGACACCTTCTAGACAATTTTCTTCCACTTCTTATTCTCCCTTGAATTTGTACCTGTTCTCTGTCTGATGCCACAATTAATCCATATCATCTAGTCCCAGTTCTTTTCTCCCATCCTTCCAAATCCTTATTAATTAGGATTCAGCAAAATTATCCCTCATTCTGTTTAATGTCACAGTTTCCCCAAAATGTGCACCAATATGTCTGTCCCTCTAATGCCTATCTAAGGATCTTTATATCACTTCACTGAGTAATTGTTTTCCTACAAACCTAGTTGGAATTCTCCTTTCTAAAAAGAAGCACTATTACTTGTTCTGATATTTTGTGTAGTTACTATGCTGCATCCTCCTGATTTGACATGACTTTGCACAAGAGAAGCAGGGTAAATTCCAGTGGAATGTGGATATATTTGACTTATCAGGTCTTATAGGACTGAGAATCTTCCTGCTCGACAAGTGGGAAAAAAGAAAAAAAAAAAAGAGAGAGAGAGAGATTTAAGTGCTCAGCAAGACCTACAAGGTAAAGTGAAAAGTCTGAATCTCTGTTCTTAATCTAGATGCTCACATTCTACCAAAGTCCCACTGTGGAACTCAGGATGGGATTAGTCAAGGTAAGTGATTAATAAGGATTGCCTATTCCATTCCAGTCCAGTATGTTCTTTATGAATTGCTGTTAATAAACATCAGGCCTGTAAGCAGCATTAGCCCAGAAATACTGATGTGACATCACAATCTTCCTAGTTGCATGCAAATCCAAAGGAAGTATATGATAGTAATGTTCAAATAAATGTAAAGGTCATTTGTTCTGCTCTTGAAATCTTTGACCTAGAAAGTTACTCAAGAGGCAATAGGGCATTGCTAGCTGGTCACTGCTCCAGTTTCCATACAGCAGTAGTCATCCATCTTCAGACACAGACAAAGAAGTACGTAAGTCAATATTTCATTATTTACAATTTCCTGCAGATAACTGCTTTGGATTTGAAACATCTAAAACATCTCTTGTACACAAAAAAGAATGTGAATAAGAACTGATATATGAACCATTTTTATTCATAATATTTTTGAAATCATGCTGTTTATGGCATTCAAAATCTATGGACAAATAGTTTAATACTAATTAAGATTAAAAACTACTGTGCAAGTTTATTTGTTTTTCTTTCAAACTCATCATCTGCCTCACTAAGAGCCTCATTTTAGAATTTGTCAGGCACAAGACAGGAAATTTGGAGTATGATGTTCTTTAATGATATTTACAGGATTTCTGAACTTCATTTTAAAAATAAAAAGCCAAGTCTAAAAGCCCTGTGAAGTGCAGTATGGTGGCAAAATTAAAAGACAAGCAAACTCAAAGAGATGCTGTTTGTTTAAGAAAAAACAAGCTTACAGTCAGCATGCGGTTGCCCCAGAATATAACACTTCATCCATTTCTCACTCCCTGTCATTAAGTGGTAGTCCTTTTCCCCCCAGTCCCATTCCAGTCATGCCATAGTTAAGTTAGGCAGCCATTTCCAGCCTGCAATTTTCTGGTAGAGAGTTAACAATATTGCTGACTAGGGACAGTTGAACATTAGGACAGTTTATGACAAATTAAGAGAGTCAGTGTAGACAGTGAAAATCTTCCTTTCATATCAAGATGCAGTCACTGATTTCTTGTGAAGGGGATGGTAGATATAGATAGCAAGTTCTTCCCTCAGATTTATGTAGCAGCAAAATTTCTCTTAGAGAGTTTCTCATGGTATCACAATTGATGAGAAGGCCTTTTGAAGATCAGCGAAGTTCTTAAAAGCAGGGTACTTGCCACTTACATAAAGTTACTAGAAAAATGATTAAAAATCATATCAGGGTGCAAAGAGAAGCTGTAGCTGTGTATGCAACAAAGCTTATATTTTGGAAATGTCCTAAAGGACATGATAGGGGATGAGTTGCTTCTTATGAATAATGACAGCTTTCAAAGTGGATTGGAGCTAGAAATGAATTTAACGTGTTCTAAAGTAATGAAATTATCATCAGCAATGGAATCAGCCGTGAGAAGCACTGAATGATTTGCACTTAGAGGGGAAAACAAACTGTCTTAGTAAGCAAAATAGAAAGCATCTGGAAGAGCTGCAAGCTCACAGAGGACATTTCTCCTCCCTAAGAGCTAGCTCCATTTAGGTGAGTATATACACATTAAATGGCCTCCTGTCAGAAGTGCCTTTGGTTTGGGCATTCAGCCAAGAAAGGCAAAGTAGTATGTCAGTCATCTTCTCAAACCAAAGAAGTAAGCGTCCCAAATACAGAGAAAGGAAAGAGGAGAGACACTTTCATGAAGACATGTGAACCCAAAAGGAAAGAAAGTGGAACTTTGCCAGTTAGTGACACACCTAAATAATTAGGTACCCAAGATGAGAAGACAAAGAATCTTCAGTTACACATTTATGTATCAGTATGCATGGCGTATAAGCGCACAGAAATATATATCTATATAATATGCACAGCATGACTGTGCATAACAGGGTTACAACTGTATTATTGACAAAAGAAAGTTAAGTAAAATAAATACTAAAATTAAAAAAAATAAAGTATATAATAAAATAATAAATAAAAACTTAAAGAATAAAAAGACCAGACTTTTCTGTACTCCTCGTGACTGGGGATCCAATGTGAATCTGTGGGAATTGTAAGAATTAAAACTGAAACTGGGGCAGATCTTCATATTAGGTTCTGCCATTCACTCAAGTCCTGGATGAGCAGAATGCTTTTGATGAAAGGGTTTAAGGAGTTTGAAAAGATCAACATTTATGTCTAGGCCAAACAAATACAAAATAGTCTCTCCTCTGCAAATAGCCTGAGGTTAAATTAGACAGTCTAGATAGGCCATTTCATCAGTGTAATATTCTAAATAAACTTCCTCTATTACTAACCCAGTCAAAACTATCCATATCTGAAAGTGTTATATAGAAGCTAGTAACTAATGTCTTCATGTCAGATTAATGCTTTCTATCTGCAGAGAGAAGACTTGCCAATGAGATTAGTTGGAAGCTGACTGGAAAAAAAAGACGTTTCAGACATTCACAAAGATTTATATTGATGCAGTAGGATACCAAATGAACCAATATCTCATTCCAGTATTATCCGGAAAGGGGAGTTAGCAAGCACTGACTACATCCTCACCTCATGCAGAGGTAATTCAAGGAGGGCACTTCAAACACTTCCGTGCTGAGGGCTCATGTAAAACAAAACTATGCTAGAAATATACGCTACAAATATAGACCTGGATGGAAGCAGAACAGGCAAAGAAGTTCATCTTTGAGAAGGTATAAAATGAATTGTGAAAGCATTCAGATTTCCAGAACATAACATCTACAAGCCTGTGTGCATTCATTTCTTTTATCAACGTTTTTCCTCTGGTGTCTTAGCACTTTCAGATCAATTACGTCATTTGCTAGGGACAAGAGACAAGCAGGTATTGAGAAAGAGAACCAAATGTTATGGAGCTCCCCAGGCCATCCATACTACATATTTATTTTGAGCAACATTTTCTCGGTAATGTAAGAGAAGGGGCAGTTCTGACCAGTAACATGACAGGCACTGAAGAATAATCAGCTGGCAGGATAGAATAACTACTGGTTGGAGACAGAAAGTCTAACTGTTATCTTTGGGCTTAAAAGTGCTTCAATAATTGCATGGGAAGTCACTTTACCATTTGGACAGATCACAAACCACTTGTGGGCTTTGTTAGTAGAAGTCAGTGCCAACCATTGCAGCTGTCTGGCTATAGCACTGGGCTTTGGCCGTAGCCTTCAAAAAGTTAGTTAAAGTGCCATCAACAACTGCTGCTATCACAACAACATGGGAATACATTATTTAAAAAATATCTGAAGTAGATGCTAATGAATTCTTTCTGAATGAGGAAGGCTTCCTGAAGAGACCTTGAAGATGGTCCTTCATTCTGAGGGAAGATCATTTTATCTCCTGGGATAGAGAGCATCAATAGAAAAACATTCCAAGTGGAGTGGATTTGTGATATTTAAGAACAAAAGACCTGAAGAAATACTGGGAGTGGATATTTAGTGTAACTCAAACATCACTATATCCAATGAGGGAGAAATAAGATCCTGGTAGAATTCTTTGCATAAATTCTTGGCTTGGGTCTGTATTTAGTGACTGAATGGAGACCATGCTGTGTGGTCATAAATGGACACTGGGATATAACCACAGTTATCAGTGAAAAGCAGAAATAGATATTGTTTAGACACAGGCTATCTCAAAGAAACTGTCTCAACTTTTAGAATCCTGCATTTAAATATCTATCTTTTCGTTCTTTTTGCTCTACTGCAGCTGATTATCTACTGGAGCCTGTGAAGATGGGATAAAAATGCAATTAATGGGTAGCTGGAAGATGTGAGTGAAGTTTTTCTGAAATGCAGAAGACGAGAAGCAAGATTTTAAAAAAGCTGCACTTAATCCAGGCAGCATGGAGAAGCATTTGGGCACTGTGATTCCAGTAAGCATTGCAAAAACCAAAGCCGCAAGTACCATGCCAAAGACAGAGAACTGGACTCAAAAGCCTTGATTATACCATCATTTCCAGTCTCCAGCAGGAGATTTCAGCTATTATCCTAAATCAAATGAAGACATTGTTATTTAGAAGTATACAAAATTGACATAAAAAGTGGCTGGATGAATTTAAGTGCTCAAAATGGTATTATCTGGGTTACTCAATGTATTTTGATGTATTTAAAGACATTTTCCATCTCTCCCTTTTTGCTTGTTTGTCCTGTTGGAATTTTTATTCCCATCTTTGTTCAATATAAAGCATCCAGGTCCAACATGAACTACTATGAATAGACAGTCACCCTGATGTTCCTAGCCCTGTTTTTTGAAACTGAGAGATATGGTTTGCTCAGACAATCATTAATGCTAGACAAGTATTAAGTGTCTGATGGTACTAAGACACTTGAGATTTTGCATATACTTAAGCACCCTTTGCAGGAGAATAGAAAGCATGTGTGTCTGCATGTGTGTGCACACATCACTTCCATGCCTTTTTCTGCATGTGCTAGATCACAAATCCTTAGGGCCCTGATGGTTACTGCATGCCTCACACAATCTCCCAAGATCCTTCTTAAATTCTAACTTCTCACATCTTCTGAACAGACACACTAGAATAAGATTGTTGGTTTTTTTTGGAGCTTTTCTGTTGTTATCACATTGATCACAGGCCTGCATGCACAGTGAAAAGGAATTAAGAAGCCGGTAATAGGACAAGAATCTTCCTAGAAGGAAAAAAAAAAAAAAAAAAAAAAAAAGGATGCTTAACTTCTTAACTTTCACGAAGAGAGGAGTATAGAACAGAGAACTCTTTTGTAAATAAAAAATGTTCTAGTCCTTTAAAGACATAATGTCTTTTTTTCAGTGTTTATTTTCTTCATCAGTAAGACAACTAAGTACTAGAACTTGCTGATTTGTGGTTCTGCACAGCTTTCTTTAGAGCTGGACACAGTGATACATTCAAGGCCAGGCTGAATGTGGCTCTGGGCAGCCTCATCTAGTGGTTGGCAACCCTGCACATAGCAGGGGGGTTGAAACTAGATGGTCTTCATGGTCCTTTTCAACCCAGGCCATTCCATGATTCTATGATTCTGTGATTATTGTGGGACCTTTCCAATGCAGGACATTCTATGATTCTTTTTCTTATTGCATTCCTAGGCTTTAAGATGCCAGTAGATTTCCTGTGGGCAAGAAATATGGAAGTTAACATTACTGCAAACACAGTGAAGTTCTGTGTATAAACAAAGAGACGTATGTTTTTATAAGCCATTGATTCCATATTTACTATATAGCAAAGCTTAGAAAGATACTTGGCTTATGTATGTGTATGTGTGTACATGTTGTCTATGTGTGGGAGTGAGACATGGCTCAGCAAGAACCCCTTCCTACATACTGCTGGCAATACGACCATCATGTCACTACTTGCCTGCCTCCTACACTGCAGCATGTGACCTGTAGCCACCTCTGGATGCACACACAGGATGTGCGTGGCAGCTGGAGGATACTCAGCCATCAACTTTCAGTCTGTCTTCTGGCAGCAGCAGTGCATGGGCTTGCTGCTAGGTCTCTTGCTGGCCTCTCGTGGCATGCTGCCCAGTTGCTGAGTGTTGTGTGCAGCTGCCTAGCACAGGCTCAAGCCTCTTCTTTCTGGATGATGAGCTCCTTTGATTCCCTTTGGACTGGAATAGAATATTACCCTCAATTTCTGTTGTTGTTGGATTAAAATAACCTACAGCCATTCCGTATACAGAGCAAGGAAAAAATAGTGGTAGCTTTCCCATATGCCTCCCTATTTAGGTGCTGATTAACATTACTATAGGCACTTAGAACTGTGACCTTGATTCTGACTGTCACTGAATTGCCAAAGTTTCTTTTCTCAAGATCATGACATTTTTTTTCTTATTGGGTTTCTTTAATTATGTAATTATTTAATCCATGCTAAACTTATGGGAGTTGCTGCATTGAAAGGTGCTCCAGCTTTTTATACCACTGGTCCAGGTAAGTAAATTCCCCATAGCTCCCAGTCTATATTTGCGTTATGAATACAGGCATGAATGTGTGAAAATGAAGTACTAAAACAGCTCAGGCTGACCTGCTGCCTACTCAAGTCAAAACAAAACTTTAAATCAAGTCCATTTTGGATCAAGCCTCGAATACAATGGATTGTGACTCCTTCTCTTCTTTGAGTTCCCCACTTCAGAGGCTTTTAACATCTGTCTGACTTGATGTTCATGTAATAATCCACAAAAATGACTACCTTCCTCATCTAACAGTCTCTGTGGTTTATGTTTAAAGAGTTATAGAAACTGCAGCACTGATATTTATATACATATAGATATTTAACTACCCACTGCTTAGTGATGGCCCAGAAACCCCTAATTTAAGAATTGGGATGCATAAGGAACTTTTATTTCCCTGCTTAAGTACATTCAGACATTTTTTTCCTTAAAAACTGGTTAGACAAGCCAAAGTAAACTAAAGCACTGAAGCAAAGGACAAGTTTCTTATTACTGCTTTCTCCCATGAAGTTATTTATTCATCGTATCTTCAACAGGAATAATAACTAACAAATATCTTCTCTCCTAGCTTTGTGACAAACATCTTGGATAACACTGTAGCCTTTCATTAAAAGAAAGCTGTCCTTTCAGCTTTTTGTTTTGCTCAATTTTTTCTGCATGCTAAAACCTGTCTGCAAGACCCCCAGTGGGACTGGAAAAAAAGTATCCTTTGTAAGCAGGTGGTCTTTCTTAGAGCATTTTCTGATTAGAAACACATGTCCATGAGTATGAGGAGGCTTCTGTAACGGCAGAGGAAAACAGCAGCCAAGGAGCTGGTTATGTTGCATTGGCAAATGCAGTCAAAGTAGACCAAGTTTGTACTGGGGCTAGTTTGCACCCATTAACACTTTAAAAAAAATAAAATAAAAAAAAAATCATAAAAAAAAAAAAATCAGTTCTCTACTAAATACTGAAAACTGTACTGGTTGTTGACAGTTTGTGAACTGGCCAGAGCATGTTTCCCCATCCTGAAAACCTGGATACAGGCTATTGTTTGGGGACTGCATGGGTCTTCCATGCTGTGTCAGCCAGGTGGACAGGTGCTCTAGGAGCCAGCATTCTTCTCTTGAAAAGTTTAGCTTCCCGAATTGCAGTGGCTAACTCAATATGGCTATCCCATGTGTTTGTACTTACTTAAGCAGGAAACACATTTTCTGGAAAGAAAAAAAAAAGCTTTCTTATATGAACAAATGAGTAAGAATAGATTTAAGACTGTTCCTCCACAATGAATGGGCTGACACCTCCAGTGCCAAGGTTTGCCTCAAAGCTCTGGAGCACAGAGCAGTGTCGCGGGAACCCTGTCAGCAGCATAATGCACCAGGGGAGAACACGAAAGGAGGCAGATGAGCCTTTGACTGTTCCTGCACTGCTACTTCTGTCATCGACTGCTCTTCATCACCTTCTTGCTTTGAACACCCTCCTCTTGTTTCTCAGAGCCAT
Organism: Alectoris magna; assembly: GCA_030625065.1. Classification (NCBI taxonomy): domain Eukaryota; kingdom Metazoa; phylum Chordata; class Aves; order Galliformes; family Phasianidae; genus Alectoris; species Alectoris magna. The sequence goes on from CM060562.1 coordinate 62,911,976, forward strand.
CGTCACCATCACAGCACTTATTATTGCTAAGCATGGTTGGAAGGAGCTGTAATAGTGGGTAGAGAGCACTGCTGGAGTGGCAAGAGGCAGCTGCGATGGGCAGGGGGAGAGCACTCAGGGTTTGGTGTGTGGTGAGTGGAAGCAGGCACTAATGAAGAACAGGCCACAGAGGGATTGCAATTCACATTTCCAAGGTCTGCACTGAAACAACTGTGAGTTCCTGGCACTCCCTTCAGCTTTACTTGCTTCAACACAGGTTAAAACATCTGAGTAGTTCCAGTTCTTGAATGCATACCTCTAAGAGAGGAAACTCTTTGTGTCAGAGACAGACAAGTTTTCCTGTAGCTCATCATGAAAGGATCAGATTTTCACTCACCGTTGCAAAGAACACTAGGGGAAATTCCCTCAGAAGTCAGAGAGATGCACTGAAGAGGCATTTGCTGTTAAAACAGTGGCCTCCATTGACACCGATGACATTGAGCCAAAAACTCAGCCAAAGACAGAGAACTTCATCACTCAGTGTTTTCTGTTGCTGTTGACTACGAGATGTAGGGACCTTGAAGAACTGCTCTCTTACCAACTGGCAATGCTTTTCATGGCCATTTAGAATAAAAAAGTTAGTGTAATCTCCTATATTTGTATGTGGACCATTATGTCTTGAATGTCATATTTGAAAGACGTAGGAATTAGCTAATTTTTCCCTTGCCCCAGCTGAGGACTCTTGTTTGGCAGATGAATGTTTAGGTGTCCCTGATGTGCCAACATCTATCCTACTTCCATTTCTTTGTCTGCACAAAAATTAGGGAAGAATACATATCCAATGTCAAACACATAAGTTTTAAGTGACCTATAATCAAATATCAGCAAACAAAGTAATCATAACAAAACATGGTGTATGCTATTCATGCAGATGGCATATTCATTAAGTTCAAACAAGGATAAGGTACTTTGTTGTAGTCAGTAGCAAAACTGCCATTGACTTCAGCGGGAACAGAGTCAAATTGCGTGCACCATCAGACAGTTACGGCCATTTATTATTAAAATCCTAGTGCAGCTGGGATGATGACACATTTTTGTTGCATTGCCTGGAATAAAGTAATAATAAGCTAAGAAAATTTGACTTTGGATTCTCAAATCAAATGAGCTTTTTCATTTTGTTTTGTAATGTTTGCAGAGCGCACACGCTGATAAAGAGATTAGTTTCCACTCCATCATGCAGCAAAATATAGTAACGAATTGACAGAATCTTGGTGAGTCATGAATTTTCAGTGGAGCTGACCAAAATGTTCCTCATAAAATAGCACAAGCTTTAACAGCACCTGTTAAAACCAGACTTACAGTTACACAAGGAATCCAATGGAAGAAATTTAGGAATACTCCAGATTTTACATGGCTGGTTTCACTCTAATGAAAAGGATTAAAAACCTCTTGCATCGCAGCCTACTTGTTGATTTAAGGCCAGTCTGGAGAAGGTATTTACGCATTTAATGATGCAAATAGTTGCTTTGTGAGATGCAAAATGTCCAGCTATCCTAAGTGCTAAGCTATCCTACTCAAACTACTTTAACCATTTTCCTGCAAAGTTTGGCAAAACAGTCTTCTTGGCTTTCTGAGTATCTCTGGCAACAGTGAGGCCAAACCACCTTTCCAAGCCAAACAGTGTCTTTTATGGAAAGCTAGTAGCCACCCTAGTGCTGGAAAGAATTTTCTAACATAAACAGTGACTTGGAGATATATCCTGTAAATGAAAAAGCAGATACATCAGCTTGAGATTCACATGATACATCCTCAGTACATTATGTATTTACTTATTTCAAAAACTGATTTTCTTTTATGTGCAGTTATTTGGTTGATTTCTCCACGAAGATATATACATCACACAAACTGATTAAAAAACACACTCAAAAATTGCACTGATTGCAAATTCCGTGTTTCAAACATGCAGTTAATAACTTGAACATGGGAATTACACTGAACAGGATAACCAAGCCTGCATTTGCAGGCATTTTCTTTAATTATATTTTGCATTTCTTGCAAAGAATCAAGCAACAGCCTGTGTAGTTTTGTTGGACCTCACAAGATTTTCTGGAACTAGATGTTAATTTGTACTATCAGAAAAGCAGGTGTTTAATTTGCAAACACTAAACAGATGGTTTACGCATTCATAAACACAGACCTCCTGCTAGAGGTGCACAAAGATTGAGGTTTGGTTCATATGCATCCCATAATTTATGCCCTTGCAGCAAGGAAAATATAAACAGGATCTTCTTCTCCCACCATTATCAACATCACTGCCAGACACAGACAGTTTTGGATGGTGTTTCTGGATAATCTTTAAATTCCATCTGCCTGCATGAGGACTTCCTGACCTGCAGGGTGAATTTTATTAACACTGAGTTCTTACGAAAACAACAACCAAAAACAACCCACCCCAAAGCAAAACACAAACGCCTCCCTGTCTGCAAGACAGGTGGAGTTTTGCATAAGGAAGACATTTAAATGCAGCTAGCAAATAAGAAATGATCCTGCAACTACAGGTAGTGCTAAGCATCCTTTTTCAATTTCCCTGAATCAGAAAGCCTTGCTGCAAGCATTATTACAATATTGTAATTATCAACAGTTAATTTGACAACAATGAGGGCAGTAAACAATTAATCTACATGAGAGTCCTTAGAGGCAAAATTTCATGTGAAAACTTACCAGGAGAAAAGGCTCTCCCTCCCTGACTGTCAAATTAGCTCCACTGTCCGCATTACTGTGGGTGGCTGCTGTTCTTGCCACCGTGTATCCCATCATCATCATGATGGCTTCCAGCCCATCGACTTTAATCTCTCTCAAACAATATTCCAGCTAAAAGACATTTGGCCTAGAAATGAACTGTGGCAATTACTCTCTGTAGTAAATGATAAGAAATGACAATAATTAATTTATCAAACATACAGAAAAGTTTAATGAAAATTGGTATCTATTCTCTCAAATCTGAGGAAAGGTATTAATAGCTTAATCCAGTGCTTTATTATTTTAATTAATATTTGGTTAGTATTTTAAAACACATAAAACAAATTAACAGGTAAATAGTATATAAAGTTAATTAGAAATAATATTGCTTGCTTCTTAATAAATGACCCTCTCTATTTCCTGTACCTATTAAAAATACTAAAAAAACATTGAAATCTCATTACACCCGGTTCTGGTAATACTGTAATGAGAAAAATATTAAATATATGGCAGAAAAAGGAAGCTCCTGTATAAGTTTGCTACCATGACAGTGAACAACAGAATCAGAATAATCTGTTCTGTCTGCAAGGGCTGTCTGGAGGGCATCTGTTGCTCTCTCTCACTCAGAGAAGGGCCAGCTTTGGAGCAGAGCATCTCAGCACCTCAGCACTTGGCCAACTGTGCTCAAGGCCTTTTGAGGATGGAGATTCCATCCTGTCTCTGGGCAGCCGTTCCAACAACACATACATGTTTCCCTGTAAATACAGTAAAATCACAAATAAATGCAATTCAGTAAAAATTTATCCAGAACTATTGGAAGCTCAGAAATAAAGTTAGCACTGCTAACAATGCAGTGCTTTCTCACGGTGCTGGAAAATACTTTAATTGGTGCCAGTGCTATGACTCAAAAGCATGGAAAAATATCTCACACCCAGGATTTCACTGTTGATGTCACTAGAGGATGCTGCAGAAATCAGGTGTGAAAAGTGTGATATTTTTTTTCACCCAGTAGGGAAAAAGAAATAAATTGAAAAGTACTTCTGGTTGTAATGACCCAAGGATTTAGGCCATCAGAAGATGTAGTGATTCTTCAGAGCAGGAGGATGAAGGAGTTCAAGTCCTCAGATGCCAAACTGCAAGTATGCAGCTGTTTTCTTTATTTAACTTTATTAACTCTTTATTTAACTTATCCATGATTAACAGCAATTAGTACTGCAATGCTGCAGCAGCAAAGTATTTTCAGGAATCCTTATATATATACAAATATATAGATATAAAAATTTATTCAAGATCTTATGAGATCAGTGTAAAGCAACACTTTTACAGTGTAAAAGCAGTTTAAAGTAGAGTTTGTACAGAGACGTATGGCTCCTGTTACATTTGACATACATATTATAGAATGAACTATTTGCTCTTCTAGAAGAGTGATCTGAAACGCAATCTGCATCTTCTGCTGAAATCACTATCCACACTAATGAAGACAGACATAATTTCAGTCTAGTTACTATATGACAGCAAATGGCAAAGTAACGATTTCTGGGGAGTATCTATTCCAAAAATTATGGAAAAGTTATATAAGGAATAAAAAACTGGGGGAGAATGTTAATTTTCAGTCAGTCAGTGTAAGTGCACCGACACAGACAAGATATTAATCTTGAAACATGCATAACATGAAAATCTATGGGGATGTTGTGAAAGTATGGAAAACAAGTCTAACCAATGAAAATATAGTAAAAATGGTGATTTTGCATATTATTTGGACATGAAAATGTATTTCTCATCTTCGCTCTTACTTTTATTAGCTTATAAAGGGAAACTCAAGTGAACAAATGTATATCCACACTGATTGTAGAACACAAAAGCATCATAGTTAGGCAAATACTTTCCATGAAAGCTCTTTGGTGGTCATTTGGAAACTTATTGCTGTTTGCAGAGTGGAGAAGAGAGATAGAAGCCCAGGTTTATGGATATGAAGAAATTTTTGAGGGATTTTTAAAAGTCCCACCAATTAAATGTCACCTTTCAAAAATATCTTCAGGTTCTTCTTTTCAGCTCACATCCTGTGAGAAATTCTGTGAAATTGGTGACTAAGATATCTAAAATACCACCCTCTTGAACATCATGCTCTCAAATCCTAAATGTTGTTAATAGCTTTGTACTTAGCTCCTGTCTCTTTAAAGAAAAATCACATCCTAGAAATCTCCTGGTTACATAAACTTGTCTGTGGGTGAGGACACAGGGCAATTCAAGAATTCAGACAACTAAACAAGAGCAAAACATTTACAGAGTATAAAGCATTGTGGCTTTTTGATCCTTGTAAATAAAATGCAAGATTTTTGAATATCAAACTTCAAACATTAAAAAAAAATCTGTGTAAATGAGGATCGTTAATTGTGCAGCAGTATTGTCTAACTAATGTGGACTGTGTTTTTATGCCTACTGTCTGTAGTAAAGTGATAGTACTGAAATATAGGAGTGCTGCTTTTATTCTTGAAAACTGCTGCTTTCATGTTTGTGAGTTTCAGAACAAGGACAGAACATGTCCTTACCTGACATGGATGTGGTTATTAAGCAGGAAAGCAGTGCCTGGAAGTTTTTACATGTATCTTCTGCTTGAGTATTCTATGCCTCCCCATTTACTTTCCTTGAAGTAATTAACAATCTGAAGGAAGAGGCCGTCACCAAGCCTCTTCCGTGTGTCTGCAGCACCCTTCTGCTTGGGAAAGAGTTCACCGCCAAGCCTCAGTTGCCCCTTTCCTGTCGTGCAGTCTCTGACCTTGTGCTGCTTTCAGCTGTCCCTCACAGGGCAGACAACCTGCTGAGCGCTCCGGCCAGATGAAGGCAAACCAGCAGCCTGACCCTAGTTTTACACTACCCTTCTCCACCCTAACATTTCAGGGAGATAGAGGCTGGCCCCTCATCCTGTCCCTCTGTAGCTTGCAGCACCTTTGGATAGGTTTTTGCACCTGCTTGCTGCATGGGAACAGGGACGAGGGCAGTGGTATTTCAAACCTTGCTAATGTAATGGTAACACAAAGCAGCAAAAACCACTTTCTCTGTACTTTGCTTTCTAAATCTGTGAGCAGAAATAATTCCTGGAAGGGAAAACAAAGCCTACTTTTTTCTCCTGAGTTGAAAAGGGGAGGGACTAGGATGAGATAAAGCTCTGAGGATGTGGTTCTGAGCCGTGCATGTTCCACCTTGTTCTCTGGATGTCTGGATGGAGCCTGCCCTCCCTCCTCACCTGAAACTTTGAACTGTGGCATGTTTTAATCTCCTCATTAATAAGAAGAAAGGCCTATGCCATTCCAGTTTTCCACCTGCATGTCTCATCTGAAATAAGAGCAATGCAGTGATTAATCTGAACAGAGTATGTTTTAAAGTGGTTGATATGTTCTCTAATGATAGACCAGGCATCTACTTATATCGCTTATCTGTATCTATCTGCAGCTCATTTAAAATCTCATGCACAATGCTTTCTTTGCTAGGAAATACATTCTTATCTCCTTTAATGCTGTGCAGATATCTACTTAGTGCCAAGTCTAATGGTTCAGAGCAAATCTTCACCTTAGGTGGGCAGTGGAAAAACCTTCCTTTCTAATAAACTAAAAAATTAATAGTATATTTGCCATTAAATTTATTTTTACAGGGAAAGCATGCAAAGCAGAGCTGGTTACAGAGCCCTCCTAACTACAGGTATATAAATTAATCATAGTTTAGCCCAGCTGTGTTTGTACCATTTCCAATGCTTTACTGCTATTTTTATTCCAATAGGTGGTGCTGTGTTGAAACCTAAATAATTATCAAAATTTATGCTACTCTGTATGTTCTCTTTGCACTTATCAAATTATTATTCCTACAAATTCTTACATGTGATCTGAACAAAATGTTCCTATTTTGAGTAATAAAAATAGCTATTGTTAGAGGCTGGTGGTAGGCAGCTTAGTGGTTTGGGTTTTTTTTCTTTCTTTTTGTTTGTCTTCTTCAGCAGTTTTTGTAATCATGCTTTTAATACTGAGCAGCACAAACTCTGAGGACTGGAACATTCTGTGTCAATGACACCCATTCCTTGTTATTGCTTGTGGCTCTGTCATGCAATTCTTGCACAAATTCATGACGACTAATCTTAAAACAAGTTGTTCCAAAAAATTTAGTTCTGCAAGGATAAGAAATTTTCTAATCTCCGTACTAAATTCACTCACTGATAGCTTTTCTCCCAGTGGTGTTAAGAAATGTCTAGACCTTAGATTTACTTGACCAAATGATGCAAAACTCTTTAAATCACCACTTTTGTTTTTCTTTTTCAAATTTTAATGCCTTCACTGTGCTGGTTCTTGTTCAAGCTCATTTTCCTTGAACACAGAATTGAACACCATTTCATGCCACACCAGAAATTTGCAAATGAATTGTGTAAGAGAATGCCCTTGCATGCCTTAATATCCTGTTTCTTTTTTTATGAGTGCATCACTCTACAAGTCCATTGTCATCCTGCCATCAACCTGTAGACCCAGATCACTTCATCTTAACACTTGTTTCCAGTTGATGAGCTGCCCAATTATGGGACAGGTACTTGGTGGGGGCTCCCAGAACTTGCTCTGCCAAACTCTGTTGTAATGTCAAGTCCACAAGTTTTTCCTGTTTGTTTCCCTAGTGTTTCCTAAATTAGTGTCCTCAGTAGATTTCATCAGAAAGTTTCACCAGTATACTTCTTCCTATTCTGTCAGGGACAAAAAATCCAGTAATCCCTGCTCCCAGTCCCAAATTCAAGATAATTCCTGTTGTATTTCTTGCAATAGAATTCTTTTCTTTTGAGCTCAAGTTTATCTTACATGTCATTTATGGCTGCATGTCTTTTAGCCATTACGCAGCTATCACTCCCCTTCAAAACTAAGATGATCTTAATTAAACTGCAGGTTAAAGATGGAGTAGAAAGATAGAAAAATGGGCCACACAGCTCCTAGAAGGCTGTTTTTCTGAAGCTTTTAAAAACATAATTACAGAAATAATAATAATAAAAAAAAAAACAAAAACACACCAACATAAACACATTACCTCACTATAGACTTGATCTGTTTTTCTTGGAAGTTGATGAAGGTTTTGTCATTGATTTCGATTGTACATTAGTGTCTAATGCTGTCTCCAAGGAAGTAAACAACAATGCCCAAATGACTGCTATGGAAACAGGACAGACTTCAATGATCACAGGTCTTTGGCATCTAGAGATATAACACGAAGTCTAGTGAGACCTTCTATGTAGTTATGAACACAAAGGACATCAGATGCTTAACTTCTCTTGTTTTAAATTTAAAAAAATCTGTTTGTACCTATTTGCATCTCATAGGCAAATAGGTACAGTTCCACTCCCCTCTGCCTTAAATTCTGAAAAATAAACCTGAAGAGCCAATGTGAAATTAAGTAACCAAATGCATCTCTGAAGCTGGTGGGAGATTTAAGTACAGGATCAAACCCACGTTTTTTCCTTCTTTTGATCCATGTTTTAATAATTTGTGTAGTTTACAATAACATCAACATTTCCAAACATAACTGCTTTGGTTAAAACCTACATCTACTTTTATCTTCTGAATTCTGAATTACTGAGAGCTGTTTGTGTTTCTTCCTCTGAAAAACAGATCCTTTAAGCATAGAAGTGGCTTTGGGAGTTAAAAGATCTGTATAGCTCAAAACATACTTGATTTTTGAACTGTTGAATATACATTTCTTTTAAAAGCAAGTAGCCTTGGATATTTAAAAAAAAAAAAAAAAAAAAGAAAAAAGTTGCTCTGAAATCTCTTATTGCAAGTACTTATTTATGGTTCTAAAATTTCATTTTGAAGATGCTGTCTCAGTAAGTACCATGTGTCATCATCATTTAGTAGCCCTGACCTAGTTTATTATGCCTTAATGTATGAAACAGCTGCTCTGCTGTTTTGTCTTTGTTTCTGCAAAGACATAACATTTTTTTCTTTCATAAGTTGCTGCACTGTTAGTGCAGTTTGAGCTATCCTAAAAGTTTTAGTACTGGGAGAAACATATGCCTGTAGTTCTTGTAAGAACAGAGGAGAGTTTAAAGTTTCTTAGCTAAGTGAAAAATATGCAATTATTATTTAATGGGAAAAAAAAAAAAAAGTAACTTTGGATATATGAACAGTGAATATTTACTAAGAAAAATGTGGGCTATTATGCATTACTTCTGACCAGTGTAGGGGTGCAAAGCTACAGAGGCTTTCCTTCTCAGTTCTATCAATTCACAATGAATGACCCGAAGGTCTTTCATCTTTGTGCATGTTGAATAGGTGGATTGCAACAGTATTGAATGGAGTGTCACTGTCACTATTGTTCTGGAGAAAGAATTAAGGAACATTATCCTCTCCTGTACCAGGAAAAAGAGTAGGCCAAGAGTACTGTCGGAGGACTGCATTGATGGGAAAGGCTGAAAGAGCTTCTACGTTCACTTCTATGAATTTTCCACCTGGAAAGTTCTTGGGTACCCAACTCTTCTAAAGCTAATCAAAATCAGTTCCTGAAATACCTTTAGGTATTGAATAAGCATATTTGGGAACATCTGCTAGATTTGTAGACATCTCTGTATTTATTCCTGCTGACAGACAACACTGAAAATGCCACAGAGTGGTTCTTTCAGTACTACGCCTAACACCTGGATCTTCAACATCAAGGACAGAAGTTGACTAACCCACAACTTTTTGGATGATGGGAAAAAAAAAAGTTTTTAAATTATTTTTTAACTGCTTTTGATCTGAGCTCTCCAAAAGCTAACCCAAAGAAAAAAGGTCTGTCATAGCTAGCTGATTTTCATGGAACAGAAGCAGGAAGCTCCTGAGGGTCTGCAAGCTGAGGCAGAAAACTTCCTCACCCAACCGTGGATGTCATTTGCAATGCACATTCTGTTTCCAGCATGTGACGCTGACTGGTCCTACCCTGATTGCATCATTTCTGGTTTAGAGAATGGGACGGAGACTGTTCACAAATCACCATTCCAGAAGAAAATTGTCAGCATTCCCAAAATGTGTTTATGAGCATTATTAGTGCTAACTTAAATGAATCACTAACCAGAACTATGTGAGCAAAAGGGCGAGGCTTCAAGAGATCCTGGCAGTCAGATGAATCAGAAGTTAGCTTCATATGACCTTTCTCCTTCCACAGACATGAAAGATATGGCAATGCAATTGTTCCTACATAACACTTTGGACTAGTTTGATTTTGTTTGCTGAAAACCCCTAAATCAAGGCTGAGTTCTGGCAGATGTCCATTGAGAAGTAAAGAGCACTCCTAGATAAGTCTATGCATAAGGAGAAAAAACCACTACCAACTTATTCCTGTGCCTTGCATGTCCGTGCTGCTTTGAGTTCTTTCTCACAGCCTTTGCAGCTCATGAAGGGGGGCACAAAGTAGCTGGAATAACTGGAATGGATGAATACCATCTGGCTTGCTTGAACAAGTACAAGCTCATACTTCCCAAGAAGGGCTGCGGGGAACTGGAACACAGAGCTTCCTTCCAGATCTGAAAAGAGCATTTTCAGAGACAATATCCACAGAGATCTTCAAATAATAATAAATAACACATTTAAGATAATTGTGTTCAGATTTTTAAACATAAATTTTAAACAGAATGGTCTGCTTTATCTGCTCAGAGCAAAGAAAGAAAAATGAAAGGATTATCTGAACCTTATTTTCACTTGAAATTTCTTTAGGCTTATTGTATATTACATAGATCTCAGATAATACGATCAACATTTTGTTCTAGTAAGGCATTAGTTAATGGAAATTAAGTTTCCAGCATGTTTTTCTGATTTATCAGACAAATGTGAATGTTTTAGCTTTGCTGAACATTTCTTCTGGTTTTGCTTGTTGCCTTTCTTTTTTTTTTTAAGGAGTTGATCTATAATATTTTTTTAAATTATGTCCATGTGTAAAGTTCTCATATACTGTATTTATCTATAGGTAGCTTTAATTAAGATAGCCTGAGTATAGGAACAACGGACTGCTGACAGAAAAAGTAGTTCCACTGATACTAACCTAACATGTCAAGGAAAGGCAGGACAACGATACAATCTTCCCCTAACAGCCTTCATTTATCAGTTGAAAATAAGACGTAGGCACAAATAAATATATTTGAAATACATATATTTGAAATAGTCCTACAACTATGTGATGCAGGATCTGAGGAGGATTAGGATTTAAGCGATGCCTTGGCCATGTACTTTTCCTCTGCAGTGGGTGAATTAAGCATACTGGCTAGTATAGAAATGACTTGCTGGCAAAGCTGGCAACAATTTGTGGTTTACAGAGCTTCTTATTCAGTATAATCATAAATATTTTCCTTTGGGATTTAAAATTGAGCAGAGAAAACATTAGTTAAAGTACAGACTAATATGAACAAAAATAAGTAAAAAACTAACTATTCCTGTCACTGCCATGTGTAGTATTTGTAGTTTTGAATCTCTGAGATAAGTCAGTCAGTTATAAAAACAATAAATAAGCAGAATCACAGACATAGCTTAAAGTGACAGTGGCAATACTAAATTGTTTTCATTTAATAGAATAATGATCACTTTTCTTTTGTTTTAGTCACTGTGACATGTAGTAAACAAAGACAAAAATGCAGGTTTAAAGTATTCAGAGGAGAAAACTACAATCCTCAGTTCTCTGAGAGAACCTACATTAGGGTTTATGATCATTCTGTGTTGTCTGGCAAAATAAGAAAGAACCCCAAAAGAAAGCCCCAAGGTCATCTGAAATACTTCTATTATTCAAAATCAAAAGACTTTTATTTATGTGAGCCTGACAAATTTTGACAATATGGATAAATGTGATTTAAAACGTCACACTATCTAAACCTTCATCTCAAAGAGGGGAAGTAGATGGAGATTTTTTAACATACAGGTTTCTTGACAGAAAAGGAATATTTTTGTTTGGCAAATAAGTGCCAAACTGCAAGTGAAGTCACACAATGCCACCATGTTTTCCCTAGAGGAAGTCATGTGGATGTAACTGTAGTAGTTTATTACACTGCTATAATTCTGCTAGTCTATTTGCCCATGCAGGCAAGCAGCAAGGAATAGTAATGCTTCTAAATCACTTTAAAACTAATTCAAAGACAAGTGACTTGCCAACAAAATTAGGTAGATTTGGTAAGAGTGAGCCATGGGACTTACAGCACATAGTACATTAAACAAGAAAGACCTGGGTCTGAAACCTGGATAATGTTTTAAAGTGTCCTGCTCCTGGATCCTCATGTGTCTCTTTCTTTAGCTTCCAACAGCCAAGTGGATTTGTGGATTTCTTTCAAATGCTGACTGCTTGAGAAAGACTGAGTTGTAAAACATCTTGCTGCAAATCACATCAGGCCCTCTTGCCATCATCAGCTATTTAAATCTGAAGTACCTCTGGGAAAATTTTGTTTAAATAGCCCATAGCTTATGGAAAACTGAGCTTTACTGGCAGAATGAGAGCCTATCATTTAAAATATATATATTTGAAGAAAATAAAAAGAAAAAAAAGCCCAGCAATGCTGAATATTGAGTATCTTCTCTTGTGCTGAGACCACATATGTCATTGTTGACATCTCCCTTCAACAGTCCTCATTTCCCAGAGTATACTCCAGCCAGAAGTGCTCAGAGAACTTTGTGATGAAGACATAAGCTATGACTTTAGCATTCCAATGCCCTAACACAAGTATAGGGCACTGGGCTTGGTACCACATTAATGCAGGTTGTCTTCCTTCAGCTTTCTCAAAATTCAAAGTGTTTGGGGAGAGCACCCCAACCCTCACCTCAGCCTTAGCTATGCAGTTAACAGCAGATGCGATCCCAGTCAGACTTCCCTGTTTCTCAGGCAGGAATAGAGCAGGTCCTCCCCTGGGAAGATGGACCTCCTCAAGCCTCGACGACACGTTTTGGGGAGAGTGGCAGTAAACTGGCTGTGGAGAGACCAGGAAGCTCCTGAGAATCAGAACCACTGGCCAGAGAGTTCCTGAGGTGGGAGGCTCACATCAAGGAACAAGGAGACCTTCTTTCAGATTGCAAAGCATCCTGCTATGGGAATGGCTGGCCTGGCTGCAGCTCTGTACCCAGAACACAGCAGGAGGCAATAGCAGCAGATGTCATTGCCACTAGAAGTTCACAAGACACTACCTCCAGCCCACTCTGAGCCCTGAGAAACTGCCTCACCCCTCTCAGGGACAAACTCATGATGAAAGGAAGACAGGAATGCTCAGATGAGATAGTCTCTGTACCTTCTCTAAAATGGAGGGTAATGTACATCACACGGCTTACTAAGCAGCCACTGGATTTATACCACAGAGCGGGCTGGAATTTGTTCTCAGTGACCTAATGGAGAGCAAAAAGCCTTATTTTGTAACTGCCAAGAATCTAGCAATCTTTTTCCTACTTTTTTTTTTTCCTTCACTTTTCTGTCAGATAAAATGCCAGAGTCTTTGCAAAAGGCATTCAAAATGTTTGTACCTCTATGTCATGAAGGGTCTGAAAAGCTCTAATTACAAGAAGAATCACTCCAGTGCTTATGGGTAGAATGTAGCGAAAGGTTATTGAGAACAAACCAACTTCTCAAACTAGAGTTTTGCATGCTTATAATTGTGGATTAACACAAGATACTGTAAATTGAAATTAACACTGAAAAATCAATTGAAAAAAGTGTACAGAGCTTTATAGATTCCACACACTGCAGTTGAAATTAAGATCAACACATAAAAGACTGTATGAAGGATTTTTTAAATAACTTTTACAGCTGGGTGCTTTCAATATGCTCGTGCTACTGAACAAGCGTGTGCATAGAAAACCAGTTGGATATTCTATTACTGCATGTAAATTAATAATTAAGTACAGTAAATGTTGCAGCCCTAGGAATGGGTACTCTTTTTCTTCAGGAAGGTCAGATGAATCATTGGAGTAATGGCTTCATTGTTTGTGGTTTGAACTTTAAGAGTCAAATCCAGTACCACTGAGATCAGAAGAAACTGTGTGTATGTCTTTGGGAGAATAAAATGTCAGAAAGATTATGAAAAAAGAGAAAAGAAAAAGAAAAGGAAGAAATCTGCAATCCTTATTTCCTGTTCTGTACGTTATATGTTTTTGTTTAAAGTTACGATACTTTCACAAAAACAGTGGCCAGCATGTTGATGCTTCTATTCTTCTTAAGCATCTTTCCTGCAGATTGTAAAAGTTTGGTTTTGTTTTCCCTACGTGCCTCGGCACTTCTGGCTCCATCTGGAACAGGACATCAAAGCGGTACAATCCCACAAGCAAGCTAGCGTTTCTCTCTTGAACTGAACCAGGAAGCACTGGAAGGCTTACAAAGGCGCTTGCCGTCCCAGGCCTGTCTCCAGAGCTCCACAGCAATTAATCGCTCCAACTCTTTTCCAGGGGCATTAGATCATGTTTGTAAGGACTGATGTTTAGAAAGCCTGGACAAACTACCTGGACAGCTTATTGCCTTATTTTGTACTCTATTGTAATATGTATGTTTTAGAAGGGAGGGCCCATTTTCAAGCATGGTATTATAGTAATCAGACAGAAAGCAGAGGAGAAGCTCATTCAAGTTAACTGGCAACATGCTGTGCGCATTATGAGACCTCACTTTCAGTAGACTCATAAATTCCAAAGTATTATGAATGGGGCTGTGTTGAAGAACAAAGCAAAATGGGCTGCCTTTAAACATGATTCCCTTTCTGTGTTTCCCTTTTCTGAAGGTTGGTAACTTCTGAATTAGAGTAATTACTACAGCTTCTGGTTTGCGGCAATTAGTCTCCTTCCTGCTTTAACATACAGAGCATTGAAAAGGTCAGATCAGAAACAGAGAGGTTCTCTCCCAGTGTGTAGCTGCCTACATCACCCCGAGTGTCTGCATATATATGTGCATATTTGTGTACATGCATATTTGTCTTTATAGAAGTGACTGAACGTGAATATGCCTTAGATGTTTTTCAAGAACTCCTCAGAATTTTTTACAGGTGTACGTAGCTGAACTTCCACATTATTTTCTTTAAAAAATGCAGACTGCATAAAACAACCATTACTGTTCAGACTGATCATTTTTCAAAGGTATAAAGAAAGGAAAAGATATATATATATGGGTACAAAATTATATTGTGAGAGTGAGACCCCCACCAAACCAGGCAATTTAGTTCCTTTGCCGGAGATAAAAAGATAAAAGACAGAAAGTTTTGTCTGATAGAAAAAGGCAAAACTGTGAAAAACAGTCATTTCAGTTCACTCAAGGTTTGGTTTCAAACTGCATCTATGAGCTGCATTCATGGCTGACTACTGCCAAAAGGGGGAAGTCTTGCTCTCCGTGCTTTCTTCCCCGGCCTCCTTTCCTCCATCAGCCACATCTCAGCCACCCCTCCAGCCAATGATGGCATTCCTCCTCAAGAAGCCAACTTATTGCCTGGCAAAAATAAATAAATAAATAAATAAATAAATAAATAAATAAATAAATAAATAAATAAATAAATTTAAAATATGTGTATATATATATATATATATCTATCTTGTTTTTCTTTTGAGAAGGTGAGGGGACTGTTTTTCCTACTTTTTTCTTTTTCTTTTTTGGCCATTTTAGTGAATCAAAGGAGCTCTGCTCATCAGGCAGACAAGTGCTTGAGCTGATTCCTGGTGAGAAAGGAACAGAGAAAATGGGGATTAACTAACTGAGAGGATGCATGGCCAAGGGGAACAGAGTCCTCTTCTTTGGCATAGAGCCACCGGTTTCACTCCAGGCATTGAAAGAAATTGTGTCCTCAGAGCTTGAAAGAGTCAGAATAAGCAGTTTGGTTTTGGTAGATACCAAACCCAATATTTGATTACATAAGGTTTTTGCATCTAGTCAGACTATTTTTTAAAAATTTGGTCTTTAAAAATATTTCTTTTTATATGTTTTCAAATAATTTTTAGGTCTTTATTTTTATTTTTATTTTTTTTTATTAAATGAATACATTTCCAGATGAATCGTCATCTAGAACCTCAACATAGGAATACTTGTTTTGAGACTCAGCATAAAAGGTTTTCTCTTACATTTCATTTAACATAGTTTGGAAGATTTTGTACAAATTCAGGTAATCCCATGACTTGGCTGTAAATATTACTTGTAATATATAACTGAGATCAAATGCATCTTCTGGCACACACTTATGTAGGCTACTAAGAACTTCTGAGGATGTGCAGGGGCTTTCAGCATTTTTGTGACATTTGTCTCCCTGTTTTCTGCTGTTCTCTCTTTCCTGATTCATTTGAAGCTGTTGGAAATTTAGCTAATATCCAGCTGAGTCTGGGTCCAGGACATAGGTCTAGCTGATGAATTCCAGCTATGAGACCTAGTCTCATTCCAGATAAAACAGAGATTAAGTACCTGCTGATCTCAATTGCCCATATAAGTAAAAAAATGACTGCACTGAAACCAGTCAGATTTGACTTGATTTCTGTCTGTAGTACAGTAATGCATGGGTACTCTGAGCAGAACTTGTCGCTCTCTGGATGTAGTACAAGTACATAGTGATGGGCATGCAAACTCGTGACTGATTTTCTGTGAGTTTTGGCTGCATGCAGTGAATGTCTGCACTCCAAAAATAAAAAATTGGATTAAGAGAAACAAAAAAGTTAATCCCATCTCCAGACTTACCTGTAGCCTAATATAAAAAGAACAAAACTGATCTGTCTGAAGGGATTATCAGTGGGGCATGTTGTATTGGCTTCAAATTGGTGTTTGCCTGAGACGTTCTGACCCAGAGCTCTGGCAAACAGTAACTGTACCATGCAGCCAGGTTGTACCTTGTGATCAGACAGGGTCTTCCTAACAGTCTCGGGGAAGAAGGAAGTACAGATGTGGGACTAAAAATAATTTTACACTGTTTTGAAACTGAAGTGAGATGATTATGATTTACCATGAGTCATCTGGCATTACTTTGGACTTTAGTTTACCCTTTCTCACCCTTCCAATACAAAATTTTCTATTCTCGAGAAAAAGAAGTCATTTTACTAATAAAAGTGTAACACTTCCTGGCCACATGTCAATACCTGGCTTCTACTCCTACTGGAACTCAGGGCTGAGAGTGCTACTAAGAGATGAAGGGTTACAGTTTTCTTTACAGAAATGGTGTAGTTCAAAGTTCACAAGTGGTATGTGGCTTTTCAGAAAGCAAAGGAGCTGCCTGCGATACAACAAATTTCTACCACTGCTGCTGATACCAGCATTGCCGTGTCAGTGACAACACCAGGCAGTGCCAGTGACAACACCAGGCAGTGCCAGTGCAGGTGCTCCAATTTATTGCTTTGTTCTTCACCATCACTACTGAAGGGGCTCTTTCTGGCTAAATATGGAGATAATATTTGCCATGGCTTCATGCTGCCATGATCTTTCCCTTTCCCTTTTTCTCTGCAGCTCCCTCTCTTTCTCAAGGTCAGTTGATCAGATGCTGGAGCACTATGTTGCTGAAACAAATCTTGTAACTTCCCATGATGGGAAAAGGTTTTTGCGGGGCTTTCCTGAGTTATGCCATCTCCTTTTCTTTTTTCCCAGGGTATGAAATTCTTTTCAACTATCTGATCCAGAGCCCCACAGGGGAGAAGCCTCCAGCATTTGCTCTAGAAGAACAGCATCAAAACCTGTTTCACACTCTGTTACCACCTTCCCCATCCTTTGGCACATAGATTGGCAATGGAGGTTGAGAGGAAGCACAGCCAGAACAGCTGACCCAAGCTGACCAAAGGGACCAAGGGATAATGTCATGCACAACAGTAAAGCTAGGGAGGCTGTTTGCCAGAGGTTGCCCTTGCTTGGAAACTGGCTGGGTATTGGTCAGCTGGTGGTGAGTGACTGGTGGTGAGCACCACTTCTTTTTGTTTTGTTTTGTTTTGTTTTGTTTTTGTATTTTCTTCTATCTATTAAGTTGACCTTATCTCAGAGCATGAGTTTTCTCACCTTTATCCTTCCAGTTCTCCCCCTAATCCCAGTGAGCTACTGAGTGGGGCTTGGCTTATTGCTGGATTTAACTCACAACAGCTCATTGATGAGTTTTTCTTTCGAATACAGTTCTCCCCACAAATGTCTTTGAATATGTTACTCGGAGATAAGGCTTTGTAAAGGCTCCATGAAAGACAGTGAATGCCTGAAGTGCATGTGAAAAATGTTCAAATAGATTTAAGTCATCTAAAACTTTGCTCAGATATGTAGATTTGTGTTTTCTGGAACATGACCTAAAATGGAACCATTTGATGGAGGAAAAGGTGAGACACATATTCTTTTCCCTGTAGGCATATCAAAACAAACCAAATGAAAATAATGTGGGGTTTCTCTCGGGAGGAACAGTATAACCTGTAAACTTCTAAATGAAGACTTCAGAATTGGAGGTAATGAGGGACTCTCCAGCAATTCAATGTCTGGTGAAAGCAAATCCGATGTCTGTTTGATTGCACAAGTGAGATCAAAATATCTGTACATGGCAAATATATAAATATATGACTGGCCACACAGAAAAGCAAACTTCCGAGTATTTCTTTGCAGAGACTAGCTGTGGTATGGAGTTTGGTAAGTTCTCCAGCATAAGATCTTCTCCTATCCTGATCAGTATGACCATTTGCTAGGAACAGAATGCAAAGAAGTAACTGCAAATACTTTATCCCACCGATGTATCCAATCACCAGTTAACTTCTCCAGCAGTTTGCTGCCACTACTGAGCTTGGAAAATGAGGCATTTCCTCATTTAAGCAATGCTTAGAGAGCACTCTGTGATATTGATTCCACCTGCCAGGGACTAACATTTGTATATCAGGGGATGAGTAGAATCCACAGAAATTCTGGAACTTCTGTAAAGACATTTCCCTTTTTTATGGCAAGCTGCTGTTCCTCCCTTCTGCATTCTCCACACAATTGCTTCTCGGAACCAGGACCTGAACAAGGCATTGTTTGAAAGGGATAAACATAGCGAGACTGGATTGTTAAACATTTGACAAGTGTTTGTGATATTTCACAGCTGGCATATAAAATACCTTTTGTGGAAGGACCGGGCTCAAAGCTGCACTCTGTGGAGCAAAACTCCTTATTTGCTATGAATTTGTCTTTCTCTTTTTCTTCTGGATGACACTCACAGACACTCGGGGAAGGTAACTTGTCATTTTTCTTCTTCTTCACTCACTGTCTTTCTTAACACTTGACCTCTTCTCAAAGTACACCACTCCTTCTTCAGCATCTCACTCTCACTTCTGACCCCACATTGCCTCAGAAAAGGGCTCAGATCACACTAAGACATGCTGAAGTACAAAATTAAGTGCAGTTAAGAGCAAAGACATTCATCAGCTGCTCTCAGCTGTTCTCCTCGGAGCTGGATGTTGCTCCAGAGTCAGCTCTGGACGGGTAAGGCCCCATGTCTTTCTTTTGAATCTTCTTTTTCTTCAATTTCAGCACTGTCAGGTGCCTGCTGTGCTTGTTCTCATTTTGGCTATGGAGCCCTTTCACCTTTCTTTCACAGTGATTGCACCTAACCATAGTCACCCATGATCTTTAACAAGGATTGCATTTACTGATCAACCACAAAGTTCCCTGCTCTCACTCCAGCTTCTGTGGGGTAGGAGCAACCTGCCTTGCAGTCTTCACCTGCATTTATGGTTTGATACAATAGAATAGTAGATGATGGTCAAAAAAGAAAGTTTCCAATGTGCCCCTGTTTCCACATAACAGGCACATGGCAGGCCCTCTGCTAAAGTGTGACTACCAGCCTACTAACAAAATGAATCATAAATGTGGGTGACTTGAGAGTCAAATATTTATAGTGGATCTGAAACAAAAATGTCTAGGCTTGCTGCCATGCAAAAAAAACCTCTACAGGTTTTTTTGTTGTTGTTGTTCTTTTTTTTTCTCCCCAGTTTTCATAAGTGAAGGCCTGATGACATACAGTAATTTAAGACTTGGGATTTGGAGTGAGATCATGAACATCATAAAGGTTTCTCCTTAGTTTCATTAGGAGTAGGAATGCTGCAGAGTGAGTAGTTTCCTTGTTCTCAGCATGTGTGCTATTAAAAAGTCTCTGAAATGACTGCAAGGAGATAAACCTAAAACCCAATTTTGTTTCCTCCTATCATTCAGTTTCTCAGGCTGGGCAGGAATCCCATGGACTCTTCAGTGGAAATACTGAGAGACAAGTGTTCACAGAGGCATTTCCATCAGTTACACCAGGACAGGAACATTGCTTTGGCTATTCATCAACAGAGAAAATAAATTCTAATGTCCTTGCTAGTCAGAGCACTTGGCGTGGGGCTAGATTAATCTGAGAATCTGTGTTTGAGGGGGATGGATCTGACACAAGACAGATTTGCTCATTATCATTAGCACTTTGTTTGCTATTCTTGACAGCTCAAAGAAGGCAGGGGTTACATGCATAAAAAATCCCGATCGCTGTTCATTTGGACTGCACGAGCCTCCTTTTTTATTCATCAAATCTGCCTTTCTTCTTCTGTGCCTCTGCTTGCTGGCAGGGCATCAGAGTGGCTGATAGATCTCAGACAGCCATGAGCACTGACCTAGGCCCTGCAAGAGGCCTGTTGGACACTTCACACACTACGCAGCATTGGCATAGCATACTTTGCCCTTGGGGTAGACACAAAAACAGAGAACTCGAGCTACTACCCGCTGTGCATCCCGCAGACAGGAAGGCTGATGCCAATAAATACTGTATTGTTGTCTGTTAGTGACAGGAAAATAGGATAACTGGAAATTGTTCTGCCATTAGGAAGAAATTTGGGAATTGTTTACTGTTGTCTTTTTCACATGATTCTTATTATCTGATAAATGTATGAAAAAGAACAGAAGATTGCCTCTCTGCCTTCTTCGGGTTGTTGCTTAAGTTATGCTCTCATTCTACCTGTGGCTTTAGGGCTGGGCAAGGCACTGGCAAACTGCTTGCATCATTTCACATGTAACTCACTCTCCCTAAGATTTTCTTTGAGGAAAGCCCAAGGGATACAGTCTTTGAATAGGATAGTAAGCTACTTTCTGAAAGGAATTTATAGCTATCCAATTGGGCCCATTTCAAAGGAAATGAAAGAAGAGTATGCTATGGCACAAACTTGATGCCAAGGATATCTTTTGATAAAGGTCTATATAACTTCCACTTAAATTGACCTTAACCTTCTGTCAGTGCTGTATATTTGTCAGCATCCTGTAAGGATTGCAAAACATATGGGAATAAAAATTTGGAGGAAAATTTGGAGTCAAAGTATGTGCTCATCGCCTTTGCCTTCCACAGAAGTATGCTTCTGTGAGCAGTGTAGTCAGCGTTGCCTGAGAGTCTATGCATTTTTGTCTGCAATAGATTTTCTGTTGTCTAACAAGTTATCAACTTCTACTAAAAGCTTTTCAGCTGTTGAAGTGTCCTGAATGTCTATTACCATTTGAATATTTTCTGGTGCTCGAAAACAGAGGAGTTTTTACTGTATCATTTGTCCTAGTGGAGTGGCTAATCACTTCTTATTTTCCCTGCAGGAAACTGCTTCATTGTTTCAGGAATATGTCAGTTCTAAAGCCTCTATTGCCCTCCTGATCCAGCCTGGAGAATTAAGAAGCACTGAGGAAGAAAGGAAAACTGAAAGACTAAAATATGTTTGTGCACAAATTGGTACAGATAGCAGTCATACAAGTCTAATTTCCTTAAGAAATTAGACAAAAGTGCTGTATTTATACTTTATATAATTTTATAGCTGACAATGCACTTCTGACTACCTGTAGTAAGGATAAAATTAATGCTATTCTAATGTACTAAATCTGTGTCCCACTCTTCCCCTTCCCAAAGTCTTCCTTTTTTATTTAATAATAATAAATACATAAACAATTAAATAAAAATCCACCTATAAACATGGCACTGCTTAGAGAAAAAACATGTTTTTTCCCCTTTCATTTTCCCCAACTTTCTTATACAAATTTCCATTGGTTAGAGGGAAATTGTCCAATCATAGGCCATACAAAAAATTTTGTATTTCCCCTTTCACTAAGACAGCACCCAGAACATGTTAATTCCACCTAGATTGTCTTTGTTGTATAACATTTGAGCAAAGTGGACAAAATTCTCAGAGTATGGACATCTAGCAAACACAAATCCACTTGTCTTCGATGGATAAACTCATCTATATGACAGCACTTCTGGTCCTCCTGGGTCAATCCCCTGAGATATTGCATTTCTATGTTCTAACTCTTGTTTTTTAAAAGCCCTTTGAGCTCGGATAGGTATCCCTACTTCCTTTTCTCCCACTGTGGCCTACAAGAACAGGTATCTGGAACACTTTTCCTGTATCTAACAGGAAGTATCTGTTACTGGAAGCTTGATTATTTCTGGGTTGCTGTTTAGAAACTGTTTAAGAGAGAAACATGAACGGAGATTCAGTGACCTTATATAATCTGGACTTCTGTTCCTTAAAAGACAAAATATCACAAAATTGTAGTTCTGGCTACTGAAAGGGGAAAATGCAGAATAGGACTGTCTGCTTTTCTTCCCCTGAAGTTCTTGACTTAGTCTTACTGTGTTTCTGGGTAAGGAGCAAAGTAGCTAAGCAGTCCTGAGCATATTAGTCAGTGGTTTGAAAGTTTGACAGAAGAGCTTGCTGTCTATTTGTTAATCCTTATTTTCAAAAGGTTTTTGTGCAGAAGTTGTGAACAGCATACCCGAAGCAATTGGGGAGAGAACAGCATGGCTCTTACCAGGACTCTAAATTTGGAGACAAATTTTGTTTTAAACAATATTTTGTATTAGCAAAGGAAAAAAAGTGTTTCTAGTCTGAAATTTTATATGGCAACTTTCACCTCAAGATAATGAAAACAAGCTGAGCTATAAACTCTTCAAAACTGGGGTTTATGGAAAGGCTGACAAATCCTTTACTGGAGCAGTGTGGCTGGGAGCACTTTAAAAGATTCTAAGGGAGCATTATTGATCACGATCATGCACTTCCAAGGACTGGAGCTGCAAGGCTGCAGGCAGAAGAACCGCTGTTTCCAATTAGTGTGCTGGCCCAGAGGCATGTCCAGCAGACGATGCCTCATTAGCGGCCAGCCCCCTGCTCCCCAGGGCCACAGGGGCAGCCCAAAGGCCTTACACTTTCCGCTTTGCCCTCCAACCACAGTGCATTATGTGGAGTCCCACGATGGGCCACGGCAATTCTAGCACAGGCTCTTGGTTCTATTCCCATGGGCAAGAAGAATCAAAGGAAAAAAAAACTAACCAAGTGTGGGTTTTGTCTGTCTGTTTGCTGGAATTAAGCATCACACATAGATCACGTAAAAGGAATCAGCTTTTAGGGGGAGGGTATGGCCTCATTTCCCTACTTCTCCACTTTGAGTTTCGGAACAAAGCCATCTGATATTGGAAGCACCAGCAAGAGCTCATGAGTGGATGTCAGGAAATTCACAGCAGTGTTTTTTGCTGCTTAACGAGCAGCACTGCTGCTTGTAAAGATGTGAGGTAAAATGCTGGCCCCACTGAATCTCTGGCAAACCTCCTGCAGCCTCCTTCAGTGGGGCCAGGATTTTACCCTGAGTCTTACAAGTCGTTTGTTGTATGAGGTTTTAATGGGTCCACTCCTGCACAGACAGACTACTCTCGTAGGAAAGGGTTAGATAGATTGGCTCAGATACTGCACAATTTAAAACTTATAGGAAAGCTATTTTGTAGTGAAATTAAGGGACTATAAAAGGAATTTGGCTTTAGACAACTTGCTTCTGTTTGGATTTGGATTAGACTGCAATCTCCTTGTCTGTTTTTAGTGTACATGTCCCTGCCAGCGTCAATAATCTATTTTCCTTAGTGCAAGTGAAATACTCTAATAGCTCAGAGGTGTAGTCTGGTATCCAGTGCTGCTCTGGATTTCTTCTTTGGTTTAGGATTTGGGCTACAAATAGTCAGAGGCTGAAAGCTGGTCTTTAATGTTTATGTGCTGCCAACAGCCAATTCATTGATATGTGGGACGACACAGTCCTTCCCTCCTGTTACTCTACTTCAAGCCATTTCTATATTTTTCCTGACCCCCCTCATATAACCCAACTCCTTAGGCTCTTTTTCTGCCCATGCGGTCCCTCCCACCTCAATCTCAGCATTAATTTACACTTGGCTTGATTGTATTTTTGTTGGCAAAATTTTCATCCTGTCCAGCAGCACATTAATCCTTAAGCACTTCCTTGAACTTTCAGGTTCATACCTCTCCTTTCCCCACCTACTCCAAGGTAAATAAATCAGAACTTTAGATAGTGCACATCACATTTATCATTCTACCTCAGGTCAATGTCATATGCAAGTTAAGCTCAGCAGGGTTAGAGGCTGGAAGTGAAGACTACAGAGAAAGCCCAGAGGAAAAATGTGCAGGGGTAGCCATTGCTTCAGATGAGCCCACAAAAGATTCAGTGGTAACATTAGGAGAAGCTGTTCTTGGGAGAGCCATGTTCCTACTGGCATCTGCTGCTGCCTCAGGGGTCTGTGTGCTGCATCTTGCCAAGGCATGGCTCAGCTTGCACTCCCTGAAAAGTTCAGTGCTGAAGCTTAATTTCTTTCCTCTGAAGGTGTCTCCTCTTCCATCCTGTCTGATTTTTTTTTGTTTTACTTTTTAATTTTTTTAGTTCCTTGGCACTCTTAGGGCTGCATTTTCCTTATAGAAGCTATGCTTGTCCTTGGCACATGTTCTGACTGTAAAGCTGGAAAGACTTCCTGAGCTTTCCTGAGCCTATGTTTGTGCAAAGGCTAAGCCAAATCCAGCAGGCACTTGCCTCTGGTACTCTGACATGGCATTCAGGATGCTGTGCTGCTTGGTGGCTGCCTTGCAGTTGTCTAAAAGCAGAGCCCCAACAACCTGTAACAGTCAGAAGATCCTGCCAGCATCACACAAAGCAGTTCTTCACCAAATGTTGCTGTCTCTATATGTTGCTGTCTCTATTCTGCTTTATTTACACAGTCAGTTCGAAGAGGAGGGAGGGTTTCTGCTGTGAAATTGCTGCTGAGAAATGGGACGAAAGCAGTATTTTCCTGGTAAAATTAATTAGTTATAAACACATACTACTGTAATTGCAAAAGACTGTCAGCTACTTAATCTTCATTAAAAATATATACGAGGGACTTTTTTTTTTTTTTTTTTCCTCAAAATCTAAGAAGTTGCATCTTTTCAATTTGGATAAGCGTAATTATTCAAGTTGGCCTTGTCTGAAACAGCCATCTGTCTCCTTTAACATTCTCAATGTTACTAACACCACTAATGCTTGTGGCTAAGTATGATGGAAAGTACCCCCTGAACAGGAGGAATGGCTGGGGGAGAGGGAGCTGCAAAGTGCACTTTTGCCAGTGCAGCTAGGAACTGGCGGAGAGAAAAGTGAGGCTTCATCCATGAGAACCTCTGTATGTTTAAAAGTAGATATTTAATTACCACTCACCAGTTTTTGCTATAGGAGAGTAACCCATCCTGCTGCAGTATCCCAGTGGAAATACACCTTTGTAATTTTACTATCATGGAGACTGAGTCAAACTTAAGCAGGAGCTATAGCAGTGGTTTTACAGAGCTGATTTGGTACAAATGACAGGTTCTTTATCTCTTCTAGGATTTTGTAACATGATACTTCTTGCATGCTAATTTATAACCCCCCACCTTTTGGCAGTGAGGGAACACAAGAAAAAAAAATTCCAAAGCTGAACAGAATAATTGCCCTAACATGTACAGCAAAAACTGGAATGGGAACCACCTACTGAACAGGCAAGATAAGTGTAGCCATTTAAGCACAACGAGAAATCACCTTTTGTGAATGCCTTCATGTACAAGGAGGTCCATTAATCCCAGCTCCAGCAGTGATCATCAGTATCATGGGACTCCTGGATATTTATAATTAAATTTAAAAAGCACCCAAAGATTTCTGGAGACTAAAATATGTAAAACGTACAACATAAGATCACAGCTTCTTCAAGATTGATTTCAAATCCATTAGCACCCAGTTTTGCAAGCAGGGACTCTCCTCCAAACAACCTAAAACGCTTGAGATCCAACATGATCTCTGTGTAGCGATTTAAAACTTGGCAAATCAAGACAAAGTACCAAATAATTTGCAGTTCACACTCATGGAGTAGCATATGAAGACTGAAGAATGTTAGGGGGAGTTAACTTCTATTCCAGTGTTTAAGAGAAAAAACACTGAGTAGTGTGTGTAATTTGACCTATTATAATACGCATGAAACTTTCTGTGGTCATATTTTGGAACAAATTTTGGAACATGTTCACTATACTCCTTATCTTAATGCCCTTCCTTGTGGTGACTGTGTTTTCCTAATGACTCCAAAGGCAAGGGAACAGGGTCAGAACCTCAGCAAATGTGGCTGCTACCAACAGACCGTGGCCAACGAAGGAACACAGGAGTCACAAACCTTCTTATCCTCTCTGTTTCATCAAGAACTTTCCATCACTGCTGTGTTTCCTAACCCTCCATGGTAAACAAGGAGAAAGACTGATGAAATGATGTACGTCCTGGCTGTCTCTACAGCTGACGGCTCTGTTTCAATTGCACTTTATATTTGTACTGTCTGTTGTACTGAAGTTATATAGATTATATAACAATTCAAATTTGGGTTGAATGGAGTGCTGCCATCTCTTGGTTGTTTTAGGCAGATACATTTACAGATTTTTTCATTTTCCTGCCACTCAAGAATTGTATGAAGTATCACAGAAAAACAGAACAGCTATTCTGGATTAAAACGTTTAGGCACTTAGGAAGCATAGTTGTGGTTTTTATATATTTTAGCATGGAGAATATAGTGCATTTGCTCATGGGCTGGATATCTGCATAAGTTCTATTAAGGGTTTTTAGCTATAAACCATGAAGAGTTGGAACAGTTTGTATATAATATGAAAAATAAGTGCCGCTTTTTATAGATGATTGTAAGCAATAAAGACATTAAAATGCATGCATTAAGGAGTACTGGGCAAGTAAGAAATGTTTATCTGACACTATGCAATTTCGCAGTCATGAGATGTCCAATTATTCATACTCAAAATCTGTCAAATAAGTTATTTGAAAACAATTTTGCCACTATAAATGACATTTTCCTTCCTTTTTCTACCTAATTGCCACTGAAGCAAAAAGATTTACTAAAAATACTGTTGAGATGGGAATCCAGGGCCATCTTCCTCCTGGTCTTTCTAGAGCTGGAGATGAAAAGTGCACAACCTCCCCTCCTCCAGCAGTAGCAAGACAGATATTTGTTTGTAAGGTGTCCTATTTCTAATTGAAAGTTAAAATATAGAGGGGAAAGAAAGTCTAGCTGAATCCAGAATTAAAGACAAAAACCAGTAACTCTCACTGCTCCAACCTTTCCCCTCCTCCCACTGCAAAGAAAACAATATATGGGAAAAAATTTAGAATAATTAACAATGCAGGACATTACTCACATATAAAAGAACTTATTCACATAATAAGAACAGGGCATTAAGTTTACGACTGGTGTACTTTAGAGCAGGGAAGTGGCTCCTTGGGTCCGTGAAGTGGCTTCCTCAGAGCAGAGCTCTCAGGAGTTTCCTACCTGCTCCCTTTCCTCACTGAAGCCAGGGTGACCACAGGGGTCCTGAGAGCCCATTTTCATATTCTCAGCCTGATTTTTGATATCTGCTAGGGGTGTAATTTAAAAGCTACTTGCTTTCTCAGTGATCCTCAGCAACTAATATTGCCTCTGTACCTGTCATCCGTCCTAATGTGACAGCACAAATCTGGCTTTTGTGCCAGTACAGAGCACTTGGTGAGACCTGCAAAAGCCTCCTGGCAAGGATGTACATTCTAGAGCAAGCTGGTATTGTTGTCTGCTCTTGCTCCTGCTCATCCCCCTGCTGCAGCCTGTCCTAAGGACTTGAGTTATCTTTGCTGCCTTTTCCATGCCTTCTCACAAATCTAACAGAGGCACCCTAATGTTCAGTAGTCATCTACAAGAGATGTCTGTAGGATGTAACATGTCTTAACAAATGATCCTAGCTGCTGTCGAGTGAGCAAAGTGAGGGAAATCCTGCTTTGCCTTGTCTAAACCAGGAAATCATTGTCTGAGCAGCAAATAAAGTGCTTAATACTAGCTAACTGTACTAGGCATGTACAAGTCCTCATCACTGTTTCTTCTTCTGCTGTCCTGCAAGGAAGGTGCTTTTTGTTCTCCACACTTCTTGCACCCTGAAGAGAACTGAGGTACCAGTTTTCCCTTAGAATGAAAAGAAACAAAATGTCTTCTGAGTGAACAAATCTCTGGTTCTCTGAGGAGATTAAGAGGTATCAAGTTTCTCATTCGCCAGTGGAAGCAGGGTCATAAATCTGCCTGCTGAGAAGTGACTCAGCAGAGAGACCACCACGATGGCACTGCTGTAGCTTCCTGAGCTGGCATTCCCCCTTATCAGCTGTAGTCATCTTTACAACAGGTACACATATCTTGTGTGCTTCATGGCAACTTTCTAAACCCTTCCACCAACAACTTCACCTCCAAACCAACCTAGAGAGTACAATAACTTAAGGTTAGCTCCACAAAGCATGTAAAACTAACCTCAGCTCCTTCATGATTGTATTCTCATTTTAAGCCCCTTATTTCTCTTTTTTTTTTTTTTTTTTTTTTTTTTTCCCTCAGACTAGCATGTGTGGGTTTTGCAAGTATATTCTTCTGTTTCCCTTTTTCTTTTTGCATTTGGAGGTGATCAGTCTCTGGCCAAGTATTCTAAATACGTGTACAATACCATCAACAAATGAGTACCCTGATAATTCTCTCTTGCTAAGAGAAAATCACATAAGAGGGTTATAACACTATTGTGCTTAGGATGTTTGGATATACCTTGGTCCAGATTTTGGAAAAAAAAGCTTTTCTTGTGTAGGTTTCACTGCAGTAATATTAGAAGGGATGGTATCTAATTACTGAGCTAAGATACCTAGGGTCAGTCTTAGGTTTAAGCAAATCACTTGGCTTTCAGATATCCTCTTCTTAGCAAGTTTTACTTACATGTTCGGATTACAAGGAAGGGCCTCAGTTTCTCATTTGGCTAACAAGTAGTATGGGATGGATTCTGAAACACATAATGCAGATGTAGGGCAGATGCAGAAATCCTAATGAGGGCATTAAACGTGACCACTTCTACCATTTTCTCTTAAAATGAACTGTCTGCAGTTTTTTGTTGCTGTTAGAAATGCTATATATGCATGCATACACACACACACACATGCGTGCGCGCGCGCGCACATGGTGACTGCACAGCAGCAAAGAATGCGCAGAATGCCAAAAATAGTTTTACAATGATGAGTGCTCCCTCCAAGCAAACCTTTATCATCTTCTTCAAGGGTGTTGGCTGTGAACATTGTGGAAAACTCTGTGTGGCAATTTCCTGGACAGATCTTGGCAGAGTCATACTGAATTTGAATTTCCACTTGAATGTGGGTGGTGGGGTGGAGGAGGGAACAGAGGCACTTGGTATAGCTGCACTTATCTTCGTAGCTATTCAACCAACAAAGCTATGACAGCATATAAAAGTGGCAATATGCTTTCACAGTTCCTAGCCTCATTTATCATTTTTTCCAAGTAGTGCCTCAGAGCAGTCAGGCAGGGGAAAGACACGTTTCCTTGTGCTGGTTCATGACTAAGCCTGTCCAAAATGAGCAGTCCTTTCCCAAAGTGAGAGTTTTTATCTTTTTCCATAGCACTACTTTGTTATCTGCAGTTGATATATACTGAGATTTTTGCTTTTATTGTTTGTTCATTTCTTTTTTATATTAAATGAAATAGTGAGAATATGCCTCTTCACAGAAAGAAGAGATACAGCCTCTCCCTTTCTGTGCAAGTTGTGTACCTTCATTTGTGAAATTAGTGTCTGTAAACAGAGTGGGATCTAGAAATATCTACATGGGAAACACATCTATGATTGTAAAGGAAGGAATTTTTGTTAAATGAGAGTGAAGGAAGAACTGTGGGTAGGAGCTGAAACTGAAGCAATTAAATCCAGAAACAAGGCACAATTTCTGAAAGGCTAATAAAATTAACTTTTGGAACTACTTCCCTGGAACATAGTGAATCACTTAGAACCTGACATCTTTAAATGAAGATGAATGTCTAAAATATATGCTCTTGTTCTGCCATAGCTTACTGGACCTGGCGTAGTATATACCAAGGTTAAATTATTCTTTAGCATGCATTATGTGGAAAGTTTGACTAGATCATCAATACAGTCTTCACTATATTTTAATGTGCATAGGTGCAAAGACAAGAAAGGGTGGTTCCTGGCACTTCTGAACAATATCACACCTCCAGAATACAGTAGATGAAAGTGAGGTTCAGTTTGTGACCACTAAGGTTACTTTCAAAGGTGAAAAAAGATAACTCTCAAGATGGTCCTTCATTTTATATTCCATAGAGCCCTGATCAGAGCAACAGAGCACATGTGAAGGCATTAGAAGCTGATCATAGATTTGACCAAATTTAGAAAATGGCTATGATTTGTCAGCTTTGAACAACTCAGTGCTTTCACTGGGGTGTGTGCTTTTATGATTTGCTTTTATGACGTGATTTTATGATTTTTCTCTAACCTAATTAATAACTAATGTTATAAAAAAACCTGCATAGTGTTAAAACTAGATAGATGTGCTCATGGTACCCTGTGACTTTCATTCATACTGATGACCAGAAACCAGAAGCCTCATGCAAATGCTGATCAAGAACTTATGTTAAGGAGTGAAGAAGTGCAGAAGAGTACGCAGTGATAGTGTTCTCACTGGTGGGCAGATTCCTATTTATTTCTTCATGATACCCTTAAATATATTTAAGATCCGATTAGTAGATTGTTCTAATTTTTGGAACAGTGTTCAGAACTTGCATATGCCAAAAATTGTAGTACATCTCAGGTCTCATTTCATACCTTTTCCAAAGTGCACAATTATGAACATTTCTGCTGTAGTTCTCATTGTTTAAGCTATCCCTGACTTCATTCCAACACAATCTGGATAGTGCTGCAATCCTAAAAAACAGGAACCTAATCAAGCAACTGGATGCTACAGTACACCAAGACTGAAGATTCCATCTGTCTTACAAGGGCTGCCTTAGGCATAAATTTTATTGACACACCATAAGAGGCGGTTTCCCTTGATTTAACAACTGAATGCAGAAAAAATTATGAAAAGCATTGTGGAGGCATGCTGAATTCTGCAAAAATGTCAGCAATACATCTATATGCACAAAAAATATTTTACCCTGTGGAATGTTTGTGTGATTTCAGATCCAGAAGTAAGTACTGAAGGCTTTGATAAAAATATACTGCAAGCTGGGATACTGATAATAAGGAAGAAATGAACATGTACGCCATTTGCAGAGGTACACAAATATGCCCATTCAAAGATACATCCATTCATCAGAGCATAAATTTGTGCATACACATAACACCAAAACACTTGAATTCACACAGGGCACTAAGTCCTTGTTCTCACTGGGTCTGGGATAGGGCCTACGGTGCAGCAAGCCAAGAGCAGCACAGCATCCCACAATGGCCATGCTAGGCTGTTCAGAGAACCTCCATATGTTCTTGCTGAGCACAAATCCAGCTGCAGCTGCTTTTACCATAGGGCTGTGCCACTAACTTGTGGCTGGTGGACCATGTGTCTTCAAGGCTAAGTGGGAAGCTGAAGCTCAGTACAAAATCATCCACCTGTCTAATTTCATAGAAGCTGTCATATGGATGGTCTTTTCTCCAGTTGTGTCCTATCCAGCATTCATATTCAACCTGGAAAGCTGTTGAATACAAATATCTTCATCTTGAATACAAAGCATATATTTAGGGTTGCACCTGCTCTGTGTGACAGCATTTTCTCATTCTCACTGGTGACTCAGGAAACATTTGACACCTTTGAAGTGCCAATGGAGATGTTTCTTTGTTGTGCTCTGCTGTGTGAATACGTGAAGGCACTGGGTCAAAGTAGTGTCCTGAACCCAGTGTGGGTCCAGGACGGTGAGAAAGTCTGAGTAACTATCAGACAATAAAGCTCTGATGTATCAAACAACAGAAAATAAATCTAACAAAATACTTTGAGGGGAAATGACCATATAAAGCAGATAGGAAGATTTGGTAGTTTAAGTGAAGATCAGGTTCGTGACCACCTGAGGAACCCAAACATCCACAAGTCTACGGGTCCCAATGAGATGCATCCCAGACTCCTAAGGGAATCACAGAATCACAGAATGACCCGTGTTGGAAGGGACCTTAAGGATCATGAAGTCCCAACCCCCCTGCCTGGCAGGGCCACCAAACTTCCACATTTACTAGATCAGGTTGCCCAGGGCCCCATCCAACCTGGCCTTGAACACCTCGAGGGATGGGGCATCCACAACCTCCCTGGGCAGCCTGTTCCAGGACCTCACCACTCAGGGAATTGGCTGACCTACTGGCACAGCCACTCTCTATGATATTTGAATAGTCTTGGCAATCAGGTGAAGTCCCTGGTGACTGGAAAAAAGGTAATATCATGCCCATTTTTAAAAGGAGTAAAAAAGTTAACCACAGGAACTACCAACCTCTCAGTCTTACTTCTGTGATGGGAAAGATTATGGAACAGATCCTCCTGGAAGCTACACTAAGGCACATGGAAGACAGGGAGGTGATATGGGAGAACCAGCATGGCTTTACCAAGGGCAAATCCCGCTTGACCAAACTGTTGGCCTTCAGTGATGCTGTCACAGCATCAATGGACAAGGCAAGAGCCACTGATGCCATCTATCTAAACTTCAGTAAGACTTTTGATACTTCGTATCCCACAACATCTCCAAATTGGAAAGATGCAGATTCAATGAGTAGGCTGTTCAGTGGATGAAGAACTGGCTACAGGATTGAGTTCAGAGAGTGGTGGTCAATGGCTCAGTGTCTAGCTCAGTGATGAGTGGTGTCCCACGGGGGTCTTTCCTGGGACTGATACGCTTTAATACCTTCATCTAATATCTTCATCAGTGATGAAGACAGTGAGGTCAAGTGCACCCTCAGCAAGTTTTCTGATGACACCAAGCTTTGGGGTGCAGTCAACACACCAGAGGGATGGGATGACATGCAGAGGGACCTAAACAAGCTTGAGCATTGGGCCCAGATGAATCTCCTGAAGTTCAACAAATCCAAATGGAAGATGTTGCCCCTGGGTGAAGGCAACTCCCACTACCACTACAAGCTGGGGGATGAAAGGGTTGAGCACAGTTCTGCTGAAAAAGACCTTGGGGTAGTGGTGTATGGGAAGCTGGACATGAGCCAGAAGTGTGGCCTCACATCCCAAAAACCCAGTTGTATCCTGGACTGCATCAGAAGAAGCATGGCCAGCAAATCAAGGGAGGTGATCCTGCCCCTTTACTCTGTGCTGGTGAGGCCTCACCTGGAGTACTGCATCCACATGTGGAGTTCTCAGTACAGGAGAGACACAGTTTCTGTGTCTCCTGTTGCATTGCATCCAGAGGAGAGCCAGAAGAATGATCCAAGGGATGGGACACCTCTCCTACGAGGACAGGCTGGGAGAGCTGGGGCTGTTCAGCCTGGAGAAGAGAAGGCTCTGAGATGGCCTGATAGTGGCTTTCAGTATCTGAAAGGGAGTTACAGGAAAGAAGGAGATGCTCTTTAGCAGGGTCTGTGTTGCTAGAACAAAAGGAAATTTATTCAAGCTCAAAGAGGGTAGATTTAGGTTAGATATAAGGAAATAATATTTTACAGTAAGTGTGGTGAGGCACTGGAACAGGTGGCTCAGTGATGTGATTGATGGCCTCATCCCTAGAGACTTTCAAGGCAAGTCCTGGATAAGGCCTTGTGTGGCCTGATCTAACTGTGGATGTCCCTCTTCATTGCAAGGGAGTTGAACTAAATGGCCTTCAGAAGTCACTTCCAACTCTAAGGATTCTATGATTCCTTGATTCTATGAATCTAAGAACTGAATGTAATTCAGGGCAGTTCCTGAGTCCAGTAGACAGCTGAGGCAGCACATGCAGATGCTAGAGAGTCCCACAGTGATGGACAGAAGTGAAATTTCCTTCTTCCAGGATTTTTTTTTCGTACAGTATCGCTAGCCCAGATAGAGGGGATGGAATGGAGATGATGTCTGTAACATACATGTTTGTCTAGGAGGACAACAAAGGGAACAATTTGTGTGTATGCGGAGAAAAGATAGAAACGATTATTTAATGCCAATTTTAGTCCACAATACTAAAGTATTTAGTCCAGAAATAAATAACAGTTTAATGTATGGGACAGTAACAGTGAATTTTTAACCTGCTGTAGGATGGAAAGTGGACTCAGTAGTGAGGCCTGCTACTGTGGTGTAGCCTGGATAATCACTGATTGGGAACTTGTTTAGGATAATTCACCAATTCCCTTCATTTATTTATTCAAGAATTCTATGTAATTGCTGCTTTGCTGCCTGGATCAGCAGATAAACTAAAACTATCTGGTAGCTGATTGGTGGCTCATAGGACACAGGGGGCAAGTACCCTTTCAAAAACACTGTTTAAGTTGTGCAAGGAAAAAATATTTTAAATCTTTGACGTGGAAAAAATTCTTCTTGCTTTTGAACATTATTTAGCTGCTGTGAGCTCTAGCTTTGCCAAACATAGCTACTGCATTTTATACGCTGCTAACCACTGCAGTTTTCACTTATCTGTGCTGTGGGTCTTGGCATTTTTAAAGTCCAACGTTGTTTTCCTTTTACTAAACAGTGACTCCAAACATCCTTTATGTGGGAATGTTATTTATACAAAACAAACATTTAGTACATGGCAACAATTCACTAAACAGTTTCCCTTTACCTTTAATGACCTGTTGTAAAACACTTGAATGATTCATTGAGGAGAAAATCAAGATAATACAGATCATTTTGCAGACCTAAAGATAAAAAGGAGATTTTTCTTCTCTGAAACAGACAAACTTTAACAGTGCTCACTGTCAATTGTGTGAGAGTCCAGAAGTGTTTGTCATCTTCCCACTGCATCATTTGTTTTCATTTCTGCATAACCTCAGCCAAAACAATTACTCTGAATTTCTAAAAAATTAGTAGAAGGAGGTCTTAAACCAGAAAGTGTTACTTGATATTCAGTTTGAATAACCTTGGTAGGCTGACTTCGGGGCACAAGAGGTGGAACTGCATGTGGATTTACAAACACCTTTGATTTAATGTCAAAATAGCTTTGAATATGTATTTTTGCATATTTGGCAAGCACATACATTCTAGGATGAGAGGGAGGGAAAGGCACTAACCTAGTCACAGAGTTGCTATACATTAAACAATAATTTTTCATTTGCAATAATTATTTTCCAGGCTTTTTCTTCCGGTCTGAAAAATTCACATTTCAGTGTTCATGTTGGCAAAGACCTGCAAGATAACAGCTGGATCCAGTGCTTACTGAAGTTACCGGAAGGACTTCTACTGATTTCAGTAGACTTTTGTTCAGCCCAGTTGTGTCTTTGACATTTGGCACTGAGGAAAATACACTGATGAAAGAGTCCAGAGCAAACATTTAGACACTCCAACAAAGGTGCTGCTAAGAGGAAAGTGATGTAGTCTTTGTATGTTTGTGCTTATAGGCGTGCTTGTCCTTTTTTAAAGTCAACTTGACATTAACATTTAAAAAGAAAAACATAAGTAGGGAAAATACAGATTCCTGTAATTTCAAATCTTCATCATAAACATAGCATTTGTTTACAGACACTGGATGCCTCCTCGGCCCATTGCCAGGCCTCTTGGTTTGGACTGTTTCTGAAAGCTCACCCTGGAACTCAGTTGTGCACAGTACTTTGCTTTTCCTTACTTTGAAAGCTCACTGTGCCTGTGGGAAAGATTTTGGCCTGCACAGCTGTCACTTACATGGTCTTTTAATTCTTTTAATACATTTTGCCTATTATATATGGGATTATTTTAGACAGTATCTACCTCAGCAAAATGCTCTGCCAAATGGAGAAGCTGGACAAGTTCAGCAGTGTTTCCAACTCCAAATATTTTCCTCAGGAAAACCAGAAGGAAAAGGTTGTGTCCAACAGCTGAAGGAAAAAACTACTTTTCTAAAGATAAAGGAATGCAGGATAAGAGTGTAGATGGCATTATACGGATGGTACCGCTTACTGGCATTTTGTTGCCAGAAAGATTTGAAGCTCCTAGTTAAGCTTTTAATTCGCAGGAGACAGCTACTGAAATGTCCGGTAATTAATACTGTGAATAAACAAACTTCTCACTTCTAGGCAGAAAGGGCTGTGAATCTTCATGAGATTTGAAGCTGCAATAGGAAAGATGACTGTAATTTTGTGGCATCCTTGAGCTTCCCTAGAAGCTCCTCTATTATTTAAGATAATCATATCATTATTCTGCAAACAAAAAGGAAAAAGGCCAACTGAAAATACAGAAAAAAAGAAAAAAAAAAAAAAGAAAAAAAAAAGCCTTTCTTTTTGAGAAAAGAATAGAGGCTTTCAGATAAGTTATTTTTTCTTGCTGGGCTCTCTTTTGCTGTAGTTAATTATGAGTGGCATGCACAAGAAAGGACAAGCCAATAAGAAAAGTTTACAGGCAAAACTAAGGAAGCGTCCTAATTCCTTTGGGCATTTTAACATATTGTTATACACCACTAACCATTTGCTTTCCAAGTGGTCTCACCAGGATACCAACAATGTAGGTGGCTTCAGTGGATGCTTGTTCAGGCCTAATAATTACAGTTTAAAGAACAGTTGGTTATACATTGTCTCAGTTGAAATTAAGACACACATTTTGTTCCCACAAGAGGTTTGATTGTGCATGTTTTTCTGTTGAAGAATGTGTAATACAGAGTCTTGATGAACAATAGGAACCTGCAATCAAGAAGTAAGTTTGAGAATTGTTAATGTGGTTAAACAACAATAAAATAACTTTGGATGTCACAAAGGCCATGAGGCAGCAAACAACAACACACATAATAAAAGGCTAAAATACGTGAGCCTACCAAAAATAGCACTTAATTTCTATTAAAATAATTTAGTTCTTATTTTCAGGGCAATTAGAATAAGAAGTTCTTTACAATTTAGACATGTCTTTGTGAAAGGAAATGAGAGCAGAAATGGCACAAGATATTCACATGAACTGCTGTTTCCTACAGAATAAAATGGAGTAAGAAAGGAGCAACTCAGTAAAGAACTCTGCCTACTCAGATGTAGTTTTGGTTAATGAATGAATCTTATTTCCATCAGTCTTCTAGGTACAGGCAAGTATATAGTGCTAGAGTAAGTTTTACTCCACTGTAACTGCAACCTCTATGTACTGGGTACTTCCTCTTTTGTTCTCTCTCTCTCTCCCTCTCTTTCTCTATTCCAAGGAGAAAGGTAAAGAGAAAAGAGCATCTTCAGGGTGTAACTTGCTATATACGTTTTAACTTTACTCTTCAGATGTAGTGAGTCACCTTGCAGTGCTCTCTCTTACACTGACAGCTAGCTTGGAAGACATTTGGTTCTTAGTTTCAAATGTAAATTCAAGGTGTGCTCAGCATCACATTCATAGTAAAACTGAGGCACTTCTGAATCCGACTCAGTTTTGTCACTGATTTAAGTAAGTCAGAGGTTAAACTCAGCTGCATGGGAAGGGTACATGATCAGGGCACCACTTGGATGGGGCTAGGAACCCCAAATATCAAAAAGCACTTGAAGCACAAATATATAGCAATAAAGTGACACTGAGGCATGACTTGCTTCTCCCCACTACTGCTACAGGGAGGATTCTTGCTGATCTTGCCTAGAAAAGGGGAGGAACGTATGTAAAGAGTAAAGAAGAAGAGAAGAAGATGATTCTGGTTGGTCCTAGTCCTTACCTGCAGAATTCCAAAGCTGTCCTCT
Organism: Alectoris magna; assembly: GCA_030625065.1. Classification (NCBI taxonomy): domain Eukaryota; kingdom Metazoa; phylum Chordata; class Aves; order Galliformes; family Phasianidae; genus Alectoris; species Alectoris magna. The sequence continues at coordinate 62,949,538 of CM060562.1, forward strand.
GTTCCTCAGTGCCATAGGGCCCATCATAGCTCTACCCGTGTTGGGAAATGTTCATGAATTTTGTATTCTCCAACATTAATTTTTTCCACATGGCATTCTACTTTGCAAAGGGTAAAAAAAGTCCATTAAACAACTCCAAGATTCAAATGTCTCAACACTATGTATTCAAGGGTTTTTAACCATTTAGAACATCAGTCCTATCAAAAAAGGTGTCATTCCGATTTTTTACAAAATATACCTGCGTAATTTTTTCTTCTATTAAAAACACAGATATGCTGGGAGGAGAAGGAGATTATACAGTATCTTCTCTTCTTCTGTTTGTTTGTTTATGTATGTTATTATAAGTTCACCCAGTACCAACCCTGTACTGCATACCGGGGAACCACAACCACAAGTATCTTATAGATGCAAGTTTACTATTATTAGCATTCAGACACTACTAGTCATACATACTACTGACTGTAAAAATTAAGAAATAGGGCAAGGAAAAAGAAAACATAAAAAGGCAATCCAAATGTATAAAATAGGTAAGCTGTAATGCAACTTAAAATGCTACAAAATATTATTGAATATAATACTTGGTACTAAAACTTTCCATGTTTCTTACAGGTAAGCCATCTATCAGTAAGAATTATTAACACAGGAAGTTTGGTCTTCCTCTCTTTTCAAGAGGATAGAATAACTGAAAATTCTGATTTATTTATTCTTTATTCAAATAAGTTGATGGAGGACATTTGAATGCTTTGAGGGAAAATGTGATTCTTGGAAATTTTTCTGCAGTAAACTGTCTATAAGACAGTTTTATTACAATTACAAAAAACAAGCTGTAAAACTATTCTGGAATTGTTTACAGCTTGAATAGTTAGAGAACTTACCAATTGAAAAAAAAAACAAACCAAAAAAACTCCTTAAGAGGCAGAAATATAGTTAATCATTCAGCATTTCCATGATTATTTTCTGTGAAATTCTATTGTAAGTTAAGCAGCTGTCATCTGTACGAGATACCCTGCTAGTGGTTTGCAAAGGCAGAAACCAAAGCAATGTGATGGGTCCTTTAGAGACTCTTAAATTGTCCTGGCAACTTCATCTGTTGGAAATTACTGATAATATATATTAATATAAGTTTAAAAAATAAAAATACAAACGCTCTGAACTTGCAACTTGTTTTGCACTGGGCTTAAGTTGGCAAGAAAATACAACACAGTAATGACATTTCCTAAGCAGAAATGATTTTTTGTTTTGTTTTATGTTGGATATTTTCTGTAACCTTACATATCTCTATTATTACTCTTGATTCCTACTGTCTCTGATATTGATGTAATTTGCTAGCTCTTTCTTTCCTCCAGTTCCTTTCTGAAGATTTTTGCAACAAAGATCAGACCTACAGTATTATAGAGCTGCCAGAATCTCTGCCCAACCCTAAAAATACATGAAAGCATTTCCCAGGCATCAGTCTGGAAATGCATACAGTGTTTATACACAAATTCATCTCTTTGCTTCTATCTACTTCACTATGTCTCCTAGACCAGAAACTGTGAGGAATTTAGTATTACCTGGATCTGGTAGCTACAGGTAATTATTTCCCTAGCTGACCTTCTGAATTTCTAAATCTGTGTACCAGAAATACTATGTTGGGATTGGCATCCATTAAGTACCGAGACAGATTCTTTTCAAGAGGTCTTTATATATGCTGACTATTCTAGGAATTTCACCTATTTTTTTTCTTCCAAATAGAAACTGGTAATTATGCTACCATCATTTACTTGTTTCTAGTAGGAAATTTTCTGATTCTCTTGTTTTGTCAAAAGAATCAACCCATGACAGTAGCCATCCTTACACAGGAAGAAGTGCATGGGAAGACTTTTCCCTCTCTGGAGTAAAGAAGTGAGGTATGAAGTTTGAGAAGTATTGTTCCTGGATGTGAAATTAAGGATTACAACTAGAATGAATTGTCTGGGTCAGAAACAAAGTACAAAGCTGTGACTAGATGGCTCCAGCTGCAAAAAAAGTAAGGAGCTCCTCAGTATGAAGATACAATTCTGCTGAGATATATCCTTAGAAGGCTCCACGTAATTACAAGATTTTTCTGCTCTTAACATTTGTGTTATCTGGTGAATATTTCTCACTCTTCTCCGAGATCGCTTCTTCTACCTTCGCATGTTCTGTCTCGTCTCTTCTGATTCTTCTCCAATTGACTTCTAACTACATGTTCTCCTAAACTGGTCCATGTGGAACCAGTCCTTGTGCCCCTAATTATTACGAGGTACATGTGGGGGAGTAAGGAGCAAGGAAGCAAAATTTATGTATTCCTGGTCTCCAAAAGTTAAATATACATAAAATATCTGATAACCACAAGGAGGAACAGAGAAGGACATGCTTAACAGAAAGTTAAGAAAGAAGCCCTTTCATGACTCCTGTGACAGTGTTTCAGAAGGATAGTTCTGAGCACAGGTTGAGGTACAATCATAGATATCATTGTTTTCTATGGACATTTCTCCTAGAGCCTCGATATGAGTAGGAATTATTTGGAGAAGAGACCAGAAAATGCAAAGAAATGTGCATGTGAATATCAATGCAGGGTTTCTTTAATGTTGAGACTTGTCACTAAGACAATTGGTATCATTTCACTTGATATGTACCGGAACACTATCTTTAGAAGACAAAAAGAAAAAGGGAAGCAATTTTTTTTAAAAAATCATAATTCTTCCACATGTAAATAACCCAATCTGAAGAGTACATTGCACTGTGAGAACAGATGATGCAATTCGTAACTTGGAGAAATTTGATGCATTGTATATGTTTCCCAGGATGTTAAAATAATACTGTTAGGAGCTGTCCAGTAATATTTTTGTCTCACTGCTTTCTTGAAATAATCAATGATATGTTATTGCTATTTTGAGATGGCAGGCCACGTTTAGGAAGGCAAAAAAAATCATGAGTATGTTAATTAAAATTTTATTTGATGGAAAGTTCATGCAGTGCCCATTTGGATCCTAGATTTTAAGAAAATCAGTTAGTTTACCTAGGAAGGTTAAAAAAACATTAATTTTGTGATATTTAATTTCTTACATACATCATCTGTTTGAAAAATTACTTTTGAACTTTATTCAGTAATATCAAAGAAAAGATCTGGAATTGTAACAAACTCTTATTTATTTCTTTCCACAGATTCTTTTGTAAGAATCTGGTGGGCTTTAATTCCTCTGAACATCAAATAAGGTTGTGTCCTCTTTTCCTCTCAGTGAGCTATTGGAGAAGTTATATCTGAAACTGAACTTTCACAAAGTAAAAGCATTATCGGTAAAAGCAAAGTAAAATTCCCTCTGCATTACTTTTCTGAAATAAGACTGTCCATATACACTAACAGAAATCAATTTAGGAAAAAAAAAGAAGATGTCAAGGCTAGCATTCATGTCAGTTGCACACCATTTTACTGAATCTGGAAGTTGTTGTTAAATGAGAAACAATAATCAGTTGTCACTGTCAAGAAAATAAACCATTGGATAAAATTGGCTACAGAATATGTCTTTCAAATGAATGAGGACATTGAAGACAAGGTTCTCTGGACAGGTTCTTTGATTCTTTTTTTGTTTTGTTTTCTGTAAATCCTTTTGCCACAGTTAGTCTGGCTCAGCAATTTTCCACACGCTGGGTGTTTAGAACCTGTTTATTGAAACTTCAAATCCCATATGTAGCGCTGATTCAAACAACAATTCTTATTACCTACTTGGATTTAGTGTCTACCTGGATGACCTCAAACCATTCTATGATTCTATGCTTATGAAATGGTTCTTGTACAATGTCTTAAAGTGCTACTAATAGTTGTTTGTTTGTTTGTTTGTTTTGTTTTGTTTTGTTTTGCTTTCCCCTGGAATTAGCTTAAGTGAAATAAGCACAGTTTAATTTCTACCAGGTATGAATTTGAATTTCTTTCCACTTGACTTACTTTGCACTGGCTTCAGGAGGATCTAACTGAAATCTTCATTTTGCGAAGTATTTGAAACCTTATTTTACAACTAAATTGGGTAAAATCACTTCTTCTTCTTCTTCTTTTTTTTTTTTTTTTTTTTTTTTTAATGTCTCTATGGAAGCTGAATTAATTTCTCTCCTGGATCATTCTTGCATGATGTTTGCTCACAGAATAGCATGGAGTTATAGTTTGCAGGTTACCAGCATTGAAATAATTCAGACCTTTCCTTCATTTCATTATGAGAAAATACAGACTTGCCAAAGCCTATTCCTGCTGCTTTTCTCACTTCATTGTGCAGCACAGCTGTTTTAAACTTCCTAAAAGGATTCTAGGCTGATCAGCTGGTATTTATTGGTCTTAGAGAATGTGCCAGGGGTACATACTTCTGAAGCTTAAGAAAAAAGCAGTGTTTGTTGTTAAACAGTTTTGGAAAAAATGTTTTAACCACATTTAAGAGAGTGACAAATAACTGTGCTTTAAGAGAATGAATTTTAAAGAAAGATTCTTTTTGTTTTCTGAAGGAATGCTTCTTTTGGAATGATGAGATTTGTAATCTTCCCAAAGAGCCATTACACCAAAAATGCTTTTTGCTACTTCACTGGCTACTCAAGATATCTTTCCTCCTTTAGCAAGACAAGCATGCATACTTCTGAAAGTTGAAGGAAGAGCGAGGACAATACACAAAATTGGTTCTGTTCGATTTTCAGGAATCCCAGCAGGGATCCTGGAGTATCTGTGGCGTGAAGCAGGTTATCAAAACTAAAGCTGTATAGGTAGGATAAATCTTATGTTGTTGTTGGGTTTGTTTTCATTCGTTTGTTTGTTTTTTAACAGCTGCTTCCCATGTTGTTCTCAAGAAGACAACAAAACTTAGAGAAGTCCCATCTTCTTTTGTTCCCTTTGTTTTGTTTTGTTTTTAACTGGTGGTGCCAACCAGTATTGAAGTACTCCCATAGTGAACTTCAGAAACAAAAACAACAAAAATGAAAAAAAAAGAAGAAGGATTTAACTATGAGTCTCATATTAGTCTCATTGCCCTGCTTACATATCTTGTTAGATAAAAATGAGAAATCATGACACATAAATCCAAAGGACTTGGGAAATGTTTGACATAATTCAATTTTTCCTGTCACCTAAGAGCATGTTTGCTGATGATGTGTGCTTTTAGAAACCTGTAAATTCTAGTCAAATGAATAAAATATGTTTTTCTTTTAGCTTCTTTGAATTTTTGTTCCATGTTCAGAATGTTATCAAGACAATCCTCCCACATATATTAATGTAAGACCTTCATTATACCATTTTATAAAAGAGCAGCAAAATACAAGAGAAACCATGGCAGCCCATGGAGTCTACTTTATGCCTAGTTGACATTAATACCTCAAACAATACACCATTATAGGACCAAAACGTAAACAATTTTCATACAATATTGGGAATAGATGAAGGTGTTTGTTAACCAAACTTTACAGCATTCTCTAAAACATGCTTTTTACCAAGGGATTGTACAGTCACATTGAAATGACATGTCTGAGAATGTTAAGAACGCTCAAGGGTGAAAAGTGATGTGGGATTTGTAAGAGAAGAACAATTCAGTCCTGAGATGCAGGACTCAGTGTAGGCTCCTCAGTGTATTTACATTGCACTCCATTCCTTGGAGGTTTTCATCTACTTATCCTTTGCCTTGTCAGAAAACTCCAAGTAGTCCCTGTGGGGCACCATCTTGACAGAGGGAAAGGACAGTGTAATTCCTGAATTTCCATTAGGATTCTGCAATCTTTTTTTGTTTGTTTGTTTTTTCCTACACAAAAGAAAGCTAAACGTAGTATGAGGAGAAATTAAACATGAAGTAACATGGTTAAAAAAAAAAAAAGAACCTAGAAATTGCTGTATTGAAACCTCAGCTCTTAATGATAGCTTAAATAATTTTTCTCTCCCTTCCTCCCTCCCTTTCTCCCTTCCCATCTTCCTTCATTCCTTCCTTCCTGGTTTCAAATCCTATTCCTGCTCATGAATTTCTTTAATCTTTTGCTGAGAGTGCAAGAAACAGACTTTTAATTTTCAGCTTTAACTTATTAATGGTCAGTTTTCTCCTATTTATTTCTGTGCCAGCCTTGTTTTTCCATTTCTTCTTGAGTGGTTCATATTTTATGACGAGCAGTCATGTCCCATTTTAGCTTTTGTTAGCCTATATTAGCCCATATGTAAAAAGACAACTTTTTCATATTTCAGGTTTACTCTTTCCTTCTTTTTCATAAATTGAATATTCCTTCATCGTATATATTGTAAAAACATTGTCTGAGAAATCTTGGGATTTATAGTTTTTTTAAGGTTATGGTACACAAGGAATGCAATCACTGTTTTTCTTCTAAGTATTCTTCTATACAAATGTCTTATTGTTTCATATGAACTCAGGAAACTAATGAGAAATGGCGACTCATACAGATGCTTCCAGATATTCCTAATCTGATTAAACTAAAGGTTATTATATCTCCTGACAGTCTTTGTTGTCCTGTATTTACCTGCAATATCTTTCACCCGAGTAGCTGTAGGAGCACTATGTCTATCATGCATGTTCAAACTCATCATGTAAACAGTAGTAAAAGTTCACCAGAGCAATGAACTCTCTCCACATCCTTCAGATAGATAGCTCTAGAGCAAGCAGTTATACTAAAAAGTTATCTTCTTAGCTGTTGCTTCCAGTGAACCATGGAGTTGTACATTGCCCTGAGTATGAAATATTGTTCAAAATGAGATCTGCTGATGTAATTAGGCATGGTGGAGAAGATATACCATGTGGCTTGTTAGTAATTCCCCCCAAAATCTAAAATTTCCAAAAAGCTATATAGATAGTTAGAAATTGATAGATTATTTATCATTGTGACGATTTTACTTACCATTTTTAAAAATTGCCTGACACTCACCTTAATCTAATTCCTGGCTATGCAGAAGGTCTTAGAGGTGAAAAGAACCTATAATGGATATTAAATGAAAGGTTTATTCATGTTTTGTGTATTCTCATTCAGAAATATCTTTGGAAATACTAAAAGTAAAAAAGCCTTCTTTAATTAAGCCAAATGTTTCTATACTTGCTTTGACTAGCTGAGTTATATTTCTCACTCTAATGTCCAAGATCTCAAATAATCTTGTACCTGATGTCAACTTATAGGAGGGTATTTGTTGCTTATATTAAGGATTCTTGAAATAATGGATTTGTGCATAGAAACAAACTATGTTTTGGAGAGCCCTAATTAGTAGATATTTTTCCCCTGATACATATGAAAGTATTTGAAATTTATCACAAGAATTGACATATGTATATAAGTACTTGAAAATAAGGTTTTGTGTTTCCTACCATGGTTGAATAAGCACAGTTAGCACAATTTAATACATAGGTCTCTCAAAAGTAATACATCTTGTTAATTTCCATGGAAATCATATCAGACACAAAGAGCACAATATCATTATTCGATAGAGCAAATTCTCAGTAACAAAACACTATTTTTCAGCAGAGTCACCATCATTATCCAACTTGCACGGATGAGCTTATTGAGACTCTTCTTTATTTTGTGGTGTGAGAGCTGCACACAGCCATCTGGAACACGACTTGTCTTTCACGTCACTGTTGTCACCGCTGAAATGCACTACATACCATCTCAACTACCTCACTGTGCTCGTATCCTAAGTTGGGTCTCCATCAGTGTTCAGTAGGAGTCAGTGAATGTCAGTGGGTGCCATTTTTTCTGCATGGAGGAATACAATGACATATCTTTGCTTCATACCCACTTCCACATCAGACACTATTTTGTCAGGTCCCTCTGTTGCACAACAACAAAATGTAATATAATATTGGTAGGAAGGTTCAAACTCTACTCCCATACCACTAACATCCACCTCTGAAGTTGTGTGCCAATGTAATAAAATAGGAGGTACTACTTTCAGAATAGTCCTTGTATATGTAAGCACTGAGTCAAAATGCTTGCAGACTAAGTGATAAGGGAATTTTATCTTTAATTCCAGTAGACATGAAATAAAGCTGTGTTTTCTGGTAAGTGTAAATAGCAAGGCTATGTTTGCCAATTGCAACACTATGATGTGGATTCAAATAATGTAGGTTAACAGCCAACAGAATGAGATACATGATGCATATTGTGAAGTGTTGAACTCAGGGATGTAGTTGACAAGTTTGTATTGGAGTTTTACAGCTTACAGATAAAAATAAGATGCTTAGGGAAAGGAGAAATTATTCTGAGGAGAGGTCTGTGACATCAGTCTTCATCTTGCAAACATACTGGAGAGAAAGTTTGTAATCTTGCAACAAAGCCTACAGGAGCTTCTAAGAGTCTGTCTTTATCAGAAAATTTATTTGACAGTCAGTAATGAGGAGAGTTAAGTTTATATGTTGTCATTTTATTATGCAAACATTTGCTATATATAACTATATTACCTTTCATAATTTTAATGTGGTTGTTTAAAAAAGAAATCAAATAGAGAAGAAAGCATTTAATGGGCCTATTTTTATCAGTGCATTTTATCTAATAGTTTATGATGATTTATGTGAGATTATGTGTCAGTAACTGGTATGCCATTTTAAAAAAGAGTTTACATCTGCCATAAGCTGTACTGAGGACTGGATTTTAATGTCAAGAAAGATGCAATAAAACAGAGAAAACTGAAAAGAGTCTTTCCCCCTACTAATAAATCTAGACACAGAGTCCTGTTTCTGTTCCAGTGACATCAGAGCACTGGACTGATACCAAGTCATTCTGAAAAATGACTCGAAGAAACATCTCTCTTCTCTGCAGTCATGAGATGTAAGAACTCAAGTTATAAGAATACATTTTAGTACAACAAATCAAATAAATAATCAGTTAAACATTTTCCCACAAACTAAAATCTGAATAACTTACGTTATTATTTGATTTATGGGCATGAATTGAAATTTCCTACAAAACCAGCCATTGTGTCTACTTTTACAAGCTAACCAGCAGCATGTGACTGTTTCTTCTATTTCTTAAGGGATATAAAAAGTCTCATTTAAAATACTTTGTTTATTGTATGTCACATTTCATTTCGTATGTGTATATGCTGGGCTGTATCATATCAAGTTGACTTCTAACTGCAACATAAAACAGAGCGGGACAATAGGTTACTATCTACCAACTTCTCCCTTTAATTGCATGCTTTCCCACTAGACATAACTGTTGATTTAGTTTCATCTGTGTTGGGAGGACACCGTGGAGTGCATTTGTTTATGTTCTTATGGGGTGCATATCTACTAATGAGTTCTACATATTGGCTGAGCCAGGTTTCACTTTTCATATTTTCTGCTGGAAGTTATTACCCCCTCATTTTCACGTGCAGTTAGCTTCTTAATCCATTTTGACCAAGTGAGTTGGGTTAGCAAAGACTAATCCGTTTGATTTTCCTGATTATTTATTTATCTATCTATCTATCTATCTATTTATTTATTTATTTATTTATTGTATGCCTTCTCCACAGTGGCGCAGCCAGTAATGGTGCCTTTCTCAAGGGAAATAGAAATACAGCAGCCCCTGGAATTTAGTGGGCAAATGCAGCTTTAGGCTATGGAAGAAGGAGGTAGCTAATAGATTGTGAATGCCTATTGTGTACACAAGGGCGTGCGGTAAATATGGTAATGTGTTTTAGTATTTTTGTAACTAATCATGAAGGTTCCTTGACAGACGAAATGAACTGGAGAACATACCCATAACAGTGCAGTATATTTTACATATACATATACAATGATGACACAGTACAAACACTCTTTGTTTTAGATGCTGTCTTTAATTTTCATTTTTAATTAAAGAAGGAAAAAACCTTAGGAGGCTAGCCAATTGGTGCTAATACCAAACTCTTTTTTTAATGTTGTTGTAGTGGTTTTTTTTTGTTACCATTCAACTGGTTAAGTAGTACAAGGTGCCAAGGTGTCTATTTGTTTTAAGGAGGTGTTTAAGTCTGTGGCTGTAAACATGGTCCTGTTCCCCATTTCAGAATAAGATATCGTTTGTGCATAACATTATAGGTATGCTTTTGAAATTGCAATGATCTGATAGCAAAAGCTAACATGAATCAACTGCATTTTAAATCCACCTTTACTGAATATGGAAGTTATCATCAATGTAAGGGGACTAATATATCACTTACAACTCACATTCATTGTTTCATACTGGTAGACAGCTTGCCTCATATATTTTTTCCCCCATAAAATGTCTGTGTCAATTTGTACTTCAAAAGAAACCACACCATTAGGATGCTTTTCAGCTTGTCTTTATTTTTATTTTTACACTAACTAAAGATTTGTAACACAGAAAAACTAATTCCAGGCATGAATTTTGTATGCACATGTTTTTCTTATTCTCTTTTCATATTCACTCTTTCTAGTAATAACCAGTTTTTCTGTTTAGAGGTTCATCAGTTCACAGGAGAAACTAAGTTGTTAAAGATGGGCTGATGCTTAGAAAGTTTGTATGCAAAGAAGTTTGTTTCCCCACGGGATTATACTGATCTTCTCAGAGTAGTCCCTCAATAACTGTCAGTTATAATAAGAGTATTATGAATAATGACAACCATACTTCTACTGATGCACTATTATAACATCATGGGACAATCATCTCATAGTAAATGTGGCTCATCGATACAGATACCATGAAGAAAAAAAAAGAAGGCATGATCTTGTGTCTGGGTTCTATTTTGCTCATCCTTTGAAAATGAAATACATTTGGAAAAAAAAAATATTTTTCTCTCTATCTGTGGCATATCCATTACATTCTATTTTTTATCAGTTTGGGCAATCCTAATTAAATAACCTTTAAAAAGACCGTTCCTTCATAACTCAATCCAACACCAGAATGCTTACTATTTTTCCTAGCCTCAGAAGTTCATTAAATTCTTCCCATTCCAGCTTCCCCTAAACAAGAACAGAATTAACCAAAAATGTCCAAGAAGCTGAGAATCTCAAGCTGTGAATAGATGAATAAAGATTTCTTCAAGCAGGATGAGTGGGCTTAAATGTCAGTGAAACAGTTTTTATTATGTGCCTGATTCCAAATGCATTAAGGCGAGCTGTTCCACTGACTTCATTGGGTTTGAATCAGGCCCTATAGAAGGTAGTTAAAAATGCTTTAAAAATAAAAACCATCTCATGGAGGATCCTTTCCAAATGAATGTGATCTGGTTTGTCCAAGAGAGTTAATTTATACTAGATTGGAAGCCTAGTTACATACATTCGAGTATTCCTATGAACGTTCTGGGTTAGACCTTCAGCTGGCATGTATCAGATTTAATTCCATTAGGGTCTGTATGTGTGACAATTTACATCTGGACCATACTTTTGGAACCCACTTTCTAAATCTTCAGAGATTTTCTCATCACGTCTCACTGCATTTTTCTTGTTTGGTTTTTCAAGTATAAGTTGAAGCAAAACACCATGTCCAGAAAAGCAGCCTGAACTCCTTTCTAAAAGCAAGGAAATACAATGGAGGTTACTTGAAAAGCACTACATATGGAAAAACTTTTCAGAAGAAATCTGGATATCAAATTGTCTCCAGTAAAATTCTCCTTCAATGAAAGGAGATTGTTAACAACTTGGATGCGGCAGCCTTTATTGTGCATACTTTGAAAAATAGCAGCCACTCCCTTCTGATTAGTTTCACCAGGACTGATCTCTGACAGGGTCTGTCAGCCAGCAGTGTGAATCTTAAGCACATATCAGACTGTTTCAAAGGGAGAGAAAATGCTGAACTTCAGAGCAACAACTTGTATTGTAGAATACAACTTTGCTTTCCTAAAGTAGGTGGGATTTTTTTTATTTTATTTTTTTTTCATTTTAATAATTCAATTTAATCCTGCACCTGGGTCAAGTGAACCCCAAGCACGGATGCAGGTTGAGTGGAGAATGGCCTGAGAGCAGCCCTGTGGAGAAGGATTTGGGAGGGTCAGCTGATGAAAGATTCAACACGAGCTGGCAGTGTGCCCTTGCAGCCCAGAAAGCCAACTGTATCTTGGGCTGCATCAAGAGAAGTGTGAACAGCAGGCTGAGGAAGGTGATTCTACCCCTCTACTCTGCTGTCATGAGACCCCACCTTAAGTACTGCATTCAGTTCTGGAGCCCCCAACACAAGAAGGACATGGAGCTGTTGGAACGAAGATTAGCAGAGGGCTGGGGCACCCCCCCTCTGGGTACAGGCTGAGAGAGCTGGGGCTCTTCAGCCTGGAGAAAGAAAGGCTCCAGGGGGACCTTAAAGCAGCCTTCCAATACCTGAAGGGAGCCTGCAGGAAAGCTGGGGAGGGAGTTTTTATAAGGGCAGGTAGCAAAAGGATGAGGGGACATGGTTTTAAATTGGAAGATGGCAGATTTAGACTAGATATTAGGAAGAAATTATTTACTGTGAGGGTGGTGAGGCACAGCAACATGTTGACCAGTGAGGTTATGAATGCCCTCTCTCTGGAATCATTCAAGGCCAGGCTGGACGGGGCTGTAACCAACCTGGTCTAGAGGGAGGTGTCCTTGCCTATAGTAGGGGGGTCTTAAAGGTCCCTTCCAACCCAAACCATTCTATGATTCTATGATTCTATAATGCCCAGTGTCAATCAAACACTGACATACTATGAAAAACAATAAACATTCCTGCTCTCTTTTTCAACATGTCTTATAAGAAATCAAAGCAGATTATAACTTTTGAAAGCCAGTCCTGAATTTGTTCTAAGAAGTAGTATAATAAATAATAATAAATTCTGCATTCTCTACAAGTAAGGAAGCACAGGAATAGTAAAAAGATCATGAGATTGAAACCAAACAAAAATTCCTGTAATCTAAGTTATTTATAGTTCAAATGCTAAAATTGACTAGAACAAAAAACATGTTGCCATTGCTTATTACAGTTTCTCATAAAAATATAGAAGAGGGATGGATGTAGATGGTATGGTATAGTTATGGGACTAGTCACATCTGCCGATGTCACTGAATTGGACGAGGTGTGGTCAAAAGCTTTTTGTGTTCAATCCATACCAGATTTAGAGTTAATTCAACAGGACTATGATATAGGTTCAGGAATCTTTTGATCAAACTGTACGTGCTTGACTATCGCTCAGTCAAAAAGGAGCTTGACTTTTTAGAAATGTGTGCAAATATACTTCCTCTCCTTAGGCTTAATACTAAGAAAGTAAGCAGACTACTTTTGAGTTTATCATTTACAGACTTTTAGTTCTGTGTCTGGTACGAATTAGTATAGCACTTTTGAATTTACTTGTATTTTGAGCTTCAGAGAAATGTGATTATGACTTTGATAAGAGTACTCATTAAAGTAATTTTCTTTAATATCATGTAGAAGCTGTAAGATTTGGGATGTATTGGAATTTCAGTGAATAGTCCTACAGATTATTTGCAAGTTAGAAATCATGTAGAAAATGACTTTGAACAAATTATAAGCTTTCCAAAATCATTTTTAATAAAAAACTCCTAGTTCAATACAGTTGCTGCATGTCACAGTGTATGTAGATGTGTCTTATCAATCTGCACAGTAATTCTTCTCATCCATTCAGAGAGCTATTTACTCCCATACCAACTGCTCCATGAAAGGCATCTGCTTTCCCTTGCACAGGTGAAGAAACACTGTAGACTGGGCTTATCTTGCATTTGATAACATACCACATCATTGCATTTTAGTCCTTCAACAGGGAAGATAGAAATTGATGAGGAAACTGTATAGAGTACTCACAACAACAACAACAACAACAACAACAAAGTCCAAAAGAAGTAAGTGGTATTAGAATAACTGTATGGTGCACTTTACCACTGCATTAGCACTGGGCAAGGATACACTTTCTTCCCATATGAAGTGATGGGATTGTGGTGACCTCAGTCAATACAGGCCTCTTAAGAGCTGGCAGTGCAAGCAAGATAGTATAGGAAGTAGTACAGACACAGTATCATGATAGGTGACGAATTCCAAGAAGGCTCTCAGTGTGTTAGGCACTATCAGAAATATTATTAGACTTAAGATAAGTGATGTAATTGCACCTTATTACTTCTACTTTGTTTACTACTTACTTACTGCTACTTACTATTATATTTTTCAGTCAGTGACTTTGATTTTAGATCGCTTTCCAAATACAGAAACTTTCGTTAGTACTGCCACAGCAGTACCTCTGAGCTTGCTGTTGTCAAGCAGGGCAATTTTCTGTAATGGTCTGTCTTTTTTTAATTTCCGGCTAATAGAAATGGGAAGAGAATCATAATGTTTTGATTTAGTATTGAATTTATTGCTTATTTATTTATGTGTTCATTTCTTTATTGTAATATATTATCAGTCCAGGCTAGATGGGGCTTTGAGCAACCTGGTCTAGTGAGAGGTGTCCTTGCCTATAGTAGGGTGGTTGGAACTTGGTGGTCTTAAATGTCCCTTCCAATCTGAGCCATTCTATGATTATATGATTAATTCTTTTAATTGTGTTTCTTTTGTTACCTTTCACCAAATGCTACTCCCTGACTGTAACAATACATTTCTGTGTGTCCCAGACATACACATCTGATCAACACTTCTATTTTAAAGGTACCCCTGGTGCCTTACAAGTGTCTGCAAGGTTTAATCCATATTATAAAGTACAGTTTTGAAATAAAATTCAGGCCAGTAAATGTCTAGTTTAATGGTGATTTTTTGTTCTCAAAATTTTCTCCCTTTTTTACTGTTTCTTTCTACATTGTTAAAAACAGTTCTGAGCAGTTAAATAATAGAGAGAAAATCACAAAACAATGAAGGGTGAGAAAAAAGATAAACCCTGGAAACTTTGTGGAAGCAAATCTGGAAATTTATAAAGGATCATAATAGGTAAAGCTCTCTTAAAGTCAGAAGAATAAGTATGTTTGTTTGTTTTTTTCCTTCATGTGTTTGCAAGTGTGAATTATATACATGCAGAAGGTATTTGGGATAGACATAGGAATCTGCTTCCACCCACCACCTAGTCCCCCAGGGACCTAGCCTGCAAATTTAAGGAACTCAAATTTTAAATAGTTGAGATAACTTTAGACTTAAATGTGCAGTGAATTAGAGTGCACTGGACAGTTCCTTTATGCTTTAATATGTCCATACCAACACATTCATCCTCACACATTCCTGTGGACATGATTTTCAACCTACCCATTGCTTTATGTACTTGCACATTTGCACTGATGAATATACGTATTCACATCCAGCAGTGCAAATATCTGTGCACACACTTGATCTGCTACTCAAAACAACCAGTACACTAGTGGGAGAATCAGCATTCAGACATTCAGAAGATAATCTACACACACATAATACCACATGTTTTCACAGGTGTTAGATTCAGTCCAGGCTGTAGTGTTACATACATGAAAGAGCAGTTTTGTACTCATGTATCTTCAAAGCCCAAGATAAGACTTAGCTTCAAATATAGTTCCTACTAATTCAGCACTAGCACAATTTCTCTTACGTACATAAACTTAATTGATGGTGTAGACTGGAAATGGAAAGACATAAAACAATTTTAAAATGTTTTAAAAGGCCTTATAATGCATACTGGCTTGAAACAGTAATGTGCATTTTATATTACTAAGCAGTCTGCCTTTCTTCATCTCCCTATATACTCCAGGACAAAATAAACTCTTGAGTCCATTATATATACTTACGAAAACACACTTAAAACAGTGAACAAAATTTCTCTGAAGCAGAAACAAGTCAAGACACTGCTCATCTCTTACAGATTTACCTAGTATGGACATCTTTATGAACTGTATATATTTTCTTTACTTAGTAACAAGCAATACTGCTTATGATAATGACATTTTTGTTCAACAGATGAACCATCTAGGAAAGCAATAATGTTTTTCAACAATGTAATCAACTTTGAGAAGTTAGTGTTCAAAGGGAACTGCAGTTCAAATCACATTTCTACTTTATTGCAAATAACAGTCCAACCAAACTCAAACCCAATAGCAGCCTTGCACTTCTGTAGGAAATTGAAGTGAGAGTCTAAATCAGGCATGACCAACCCCCAGTCTGCAGGCTGCATGTGGCCCTGGACCGCAAATATTGCAGTCTCACAAGACTGTAAACCTTTTAAACATTATTATGTGATTTTTAGTGATATACTTTTCATGAGTTGACTACATGTAGTTCAAGCGATGACTGCACAGGCAGCAATGGAACACTGTGGAGGGGAAGGTGCAGTGCACTGCTGACTCCACTAGTCATGTTCACCACGCACGCTCAGTCAAACTGAAACCTCTGTGTATTACACATTCCATGCACTTGTGCCACTTGGTAAGTAAAACACTATTAATGCCAACAATAATATTTCAACCTATCGGTGGCTAAGTTGAGGAAAATGCTAAAAATATTTTATGATTTGAGAAGTAAAATCAAATCATTTATAGAATCAAAAGGAATACTTGTTCCAGAACTTGAAGATGAAAAATGGCTCACAGATTTAACATTTTTAGTGGACTTGACTGCTCATTTACATAAGTTAAACTTGAGTCCTCAAGGTAAAATCAACTTATTTTTGCTATGGCAGTGTTTGAAATGAAACTTATTATGACAAGCTCGAGTTATGGCAAATAAATTTATGCATTTTGATAAGGTAGATAAACACAGTCCTGTAAATAGTAAAAAATATGCAGCCGTGTTTTCCATTCTGATAAAGGAATTCAAGAATTGGTTTCAAGATATCTGAAAACATAATCTTTTTTTGTTGTTGTTGCATTTGTGACTCCATTTTCAATTGACATAAACACATCATCTGCAAATTTTCTAATGGAATGCATAGAATTGCGATCAGACATTAAACTCAAAGAAAAACATTGATCATGTCTCTCAACTAAAATTTTATAAGAGCTATCTTACCAGAGAAATTGTCCGTCACTTCAAAACCACACCTTACTCATGTCGATTTTTGGCAGTAGGTACACTTGTGAACAACTGTTTTCAAGGATGAAGCATAGGAAAGGTAAAATTAGATCAGAAGTCTCTGACAAGCACCTTGAGAACTCGCAAAGAATTGTATCCACTACCATCAAACAAGACTGATGCATTAGTTTCACATAAAATAAGGTCAAATATCCCACCAGCTTTATGTTTTTGCTGCCCTCCTTTTTTTATATATATATTTTAAGCTTTTTTAAAAAAGTTTTTTTTAAAAGTTTTTTTTCCTTGTACACATAAACTATATTATATATTTTATACTGTGAACCAAGGCAATTCCTCTTCACTCAGTGTGATTCAGGCAAGCCAAAATTTTGGAGAACAACAGTCAAGATGGAAATAGAACGCAGATCTTGATATCAACATCAACATCATCATTAAGCTCTACTTCAAAAGGTTTTCTGTATATTTATATAACCTGTAGGTGGGTACTAAGTCACATGAAAGATGTAATCCTGCCAATCCCAAATGATTCAGCTAATATTCTGTAGGAATCTGTTCTCCAACCACATGTTCAATTTCAGAGTCACTCCAGTAATTTCAAGGAGAAACTTATGGGGAGGGGAGCAGTCCTACTGTAAGTGCACTTCCATGTGCATTTAGAAAGAAGTATGTCTGCATGTGCATACATATATACAGGTGTTTGCGTATACCAGTGCAGATGGAAAAATGTAAAAATTAGATGAATCAGGAAAAAAAGAGAGAACAGAGGAACTGGTTGCTAAGTATTGCACCACTTTGAATTAGTAAGAAGGAAGAGGATGAAAAACCTAGGTGTCTGGAACAGCCAAGTCTGTATTACCGTTCTGATTATAGATTAAAGTCTCTTTCATAAATAAGCTTTTATCCTAATAGGGAACTTCAATCTTTAGATAAAAGCCAAGGAAAAAATCTTACTTCTGTAAAGGAGTCATCATAAAATATATTGTTTTAGAGTTAATTTTAACCAGGTGAAAAGATTTTTATAGAAGAGAAACTCATAAGTAATATCCTCTGAGATAAAGATTAGTGCATTTAAATTAAATGTATGAATAAACAAATTTAGGTCTATGCTAATGACTGTTTTCATTGCTCCAAAGGGTATACATTTTGAGATGTTTAGGTAATACTTAAAGGACTGGAGAATTTAGAGTCTTAAATGCAAAGGACAAATCCAATAGAGATCCCTTGAAATACGGCATAGAGACATTTATATATATATATTAAAAAAAAGTAAGTCGCAATCAAATTGAGAAAAATCTTTTCAGAGTAGACTCCACATCCTGGTGACTAATCTAAAATTTTACCAACATTGGGAAAAAAAAAAAAAAAAAAAGAAACATTTGGGTAAAGTGGAAGACTTGACAGAGAAGAAATGTAACAACAAAAATAGACCAAGTTATTGTGAAGAATTAAAAAAAAAAAAAGTCCATAAAGAAAAAAAGAAAGTACAAATGAGGACTTGCATGCTAGCGTTGAAATTGATATTAATCCACAGATGGCTTCCATGATAATCCATTATGTCTTCATTTTCAAAAAATGAAATTTTTATTTTTTTCAAAAATATCAAATAACATTGGTCCAAGGTTTCCTGTCAATTAAATAAACAAATCTATGTCAAAATACCTCTTTTTCACCTCCACCCCATACCAGACAAACCACACTCTCAGCACACAGGACTATGAGTATCCAGTATGTAAGCAATTGGGTTATCAATACTCTGTTTAAATGATCTGAAATCCTTCAGCAAAGCTGGTGAATGAGGATGAAATTTCAATGCAGCTAACACTCAAGAGGACTGAATCAAAGGAAAATAAGGTCTTATACTTTAAAAAGAAGAAGAAAGACCTGAGAATTATATACATTCAGCCTTATGATAATTACTAGACAGATACTGAGACTTGTAATTGAACGGTCAGTTTGTAAATGCTTAAAAGGCAATAAGATGAAATAGCATACATAAATTTGTCAAGAGCATATCATGGCAGATTAGTTTAATTTCCTTCTTTGAAAGGGAGTGACCCATCAGAAGAACAACTAAGAGACATGATGTACCTTGACTTTAGTAAGGCTCCCCCTTTGATATCCTATGAGGAAGTTAGAAAAATGTAGCCTATAATGAATTAGTACTCGCTGATCTAAGAAAGCACTTAGTGATAACAATCAGTTATTCCAGACAAACCAGGAAGACATCCAGGAGGAGGATGAACATTACGTTTACAAAAATAGTACTGTGAAGTCCACTGTAACGAAATCCACTGTAATGAAAATTTTGCTAAAAATGAACTAAGAAATTTGACTGTGGGGAAAATGCTGAAGCATTTTGTTTCATGAGTTTCTGGAGTAAATATTCTGCTTAGGAAATACTGAAACAGTTGAATTTACCATATTCTAAAATCACCTTCACCTCGGAAAAAGTAGTACAGGTATGTCCTAAAAAGATTGTAATGTTTCAGAGCCTAAACTGAAACAAAACATCACATCTCTGTCATGGAAACAAAAATATTTTGCCCCATACTTTCAACTGCAAATAAACTGGAGATGATTCAAATGTTGCTATAACAAGGCTGATGATCAGTTGGTTTTATATTCCCAAGAATACCAGAAAAAAATTAATCAGCTTAAATCTACTGAGTGAGAGCTGAATGGACTGTTAAGCAAGCCTTTATGAATATACAGACAGCTAAGAACTGGAACAAGACAGAAAA
The DNA here is from genome assembly GCA_030625065.1 of Alectoris magna. Lineage (NCBI taxonomy): Eukaryota > Metazoa > Chordata > Aves > Galliformes > Phasianidae > Alectoris > Alectoris magna. The sequence continues at coordinate 62,969,157 of CM060562.1, forward strand.
AATTCATAGAATCATAGAATGACTCGGGTTGAATGACCATTAAATGATCATCTAGTTCCAACACCCTGCTATAGGCAAGGACACCTCCCGCTAGGCCAGGTTGCTCAAAGTCCCATCCAGCCTGGCCTTGAACACTTCCAGGGAGGGGGCATCCGGAAAAATGGTAAAAAAAAAAAAAAAAACTGGTAAAAAAAATAGATATATATTGATGTTTCCTGAAATATTAATCAGAAAACAAATACTGAAGATGGACAATCTCTTTGTGTTATTTTTATGTTGAGTTAAAGCATAAATCCAACAATCTTGAGATCTTAACCAATCTTATATTGCTACATAGTCTTTAGCTTCATGAAAGTGAATGCAGAGGATACCTCGTTTAGTTAAACGTTAAAAAAAAAATAAGAAAATAAAAAATCTGTTCCAGTTAACAATGTTGTGTTTCTGTCCATTAGCAGTTACTTCTGTAAATTTCCATATTGTAAAGATAAACCTTGCAGTGAATAAGAACATGTATATATACAGGACATCAGTTCATCAGAGCTAGAAAGTCTTTTAGGAAAAGTACTGTTTAAGTAAATTTAAAATGCTTTATGAAGACATGGCTGGATGAATAGCTGTGTCAGAACTGAATGGACAGAGAGAGAAAGAGAGAGAGATAGAAGATGATGAATGAGAGAGTGTAAGAAGCTACGGTGTGATGTACAATACAAAAAAAAAAAAAGGAACTTCAGGTTGACTTGGAGTGACACAAGTGAAACAGGTCCTTTTAGCAATAAGACAAGATTCGAACAATCAAGATGTAACAGTTACAGCTAGAAGCATCAAACAGATTCAAAGGTTTGGGGAAAAAAATGTATCACTTTTTAAAAGTTGTCTGAATTTTAATTCAGTACTTCTCATGAAATTGCACTTCCAAGTAGAAGAGAAATCCTTTTTTCTCCCTAGAGAAGAATTTATTTTTGCCATCATTTCTTGCCTCCAGTTGCTTCTGTCTAGTCCCATTTGTTGAATTCCTAAAGGATATTTGATGGAATGAGATTAAGAAGAAATTAGGGGCAGCCATATTATTCGTCTGAGTAACTTGGCAAAGAGTTTGCAGCTAATTGGGGTATTTTACTGGCTAAGATGCCTTGGCCTCTTGCCCAGTCATTGGACCCCTTGGAATAAGCTGTAAGATCATTAGTTTTCAGGATGAATACCAGCTGACCTTTGAACCCCTATTTTTCTGAGAATAAAAAGAATCGCCCGGTCCCTTTAGCATGGGAGAGTGACACTTTAATTCTGCTATTTTTCATTCCCTTGCCTTCTGTCTAAATCATGTACTGCTTCTTCTTTTTTTTTTTTTCTTTTTTTCTTTTTTTCACAGATGACTGAATGACCTGTAAACGAAGATTAAATAATTTCTTTAACAACTTCAGTAGATTACTGGGCTTACTTGTTGCCTTCTTTAGGTATACTGCAGGTGTTCCAGATTTTTAAAACTCCTAATATCTCTTATCACTTTTGTCTTTTCTTGGTCTTACATATGAGTTGGGGATAGAAAATTTAACTTAATATGTGTAGACTTACATATGGATCTACGTTCACTGTCCATGATTGTGTTTCTTTTGTCCTTGCTTTCTATATGTCAGCTACTGATACTTCTCAGTATGTGGTTCTTCTTACACAAACTGATACTTTATGTACTGTTTAGAGTGCAAGAAGTACTAGGTGCAAAAAGGTTAGAAAGAACTAAGAAAATAACCAAGTTTAACAGAAAAAACCTCTGAGTTCATTGTTTTGGGTTGGGGTTTTTTTTTGTTTGTTTTATTTTTTTCTCTGTATCCTACTGGTTTCATAACCAAGGTTTCTTCATAACCAAGGATGCTTCTTTGATGACTTCTGACTTCTTGATGTTGGCTGCCAACATCATCATCATCTTCTGACATGCTTCATGTATAGCGATAATAGCAGTGCTATCTGTAGGGAGCTTTCTCTTGTACATAGTGTTGGATCAAGGACGTGACAGAGAAGCACGTAGTTTTTAGATAGATAGTCATCAAGTTTGAGTGCGGAGTTGTTTATCTCTGCCTGTCAGCACTGGAACATTATTGATGTGTGCAAGGTGAAAATCTCTAATACTAATGTGGTGAGGAACAGTAAATGGGGAAGTGAGAAGAACAGTCAGAAGCTATCTATACATTTCTGTATGTCCCATTTAATATTAAGTTATGGCCCACTTGTGTTGCTTCTGGCCCTTGGTAGCTAAAGATGGTATCAAACTACAGACTTCCAAGAAAGGGAATGATTGCTCATAGTATCTGTAAGCTGATTGATCTGCACCCACAAAAAAAACCATGGACAATATCAAACTGAAGGAAATAATGCATAGGAGAGAAGGTCTGCTATTCAGAGAGACCACATACAGGTTGGGGAAATGGGCTGAAAGGAATCTCATTAAATTCAACAAAAGAAATTGCTTACTTTTGCAATTACCTGTTACAACAGTACAATCTGGGGACAGACAGAATGAAACTTTGCAGAAAAGGTCTTGAGGGTCCTAGTGGACAAAAAGTTGACCATGAACAAGCAGTGAGTCCTTGTGGCAAGGAAGGACAACATTACCTTATACTGTGCTTCAAAATGGATCACCAGGGAGGAAAATGATCCTTCCCCTCTATTCGGCACTAATGAGACATCTTGAGTGCTGGATCCAGCTCTGGACTCCCCAGTACTTGAGCAACAAGTGCATACAGCAGAAAGACCTAACAAGGGCAGTGAAGATATATAAGGAACTGGAGCATCTATCTGAAGGCACTGAGAGAGATGAGACTGTTTAGAATGGAAAAGAGATTTGGATGGGTCTGATCAATATGTATAAATAGCTGATGAGGGATAGTAAAGAAGGTGGAAACAGATTCCCAGTGGTGCCCAAAGCAGCTGTCACAAATACAAGACACTTCATTTAAACATAAGAAAAAAAAAGTCTTTACCATATGGATGATCAAACACAAGAACATGTTGCCAAGAGCACTTGAGTGTGAAGTCTCTAGTTTCGGAGATATTCAAGCCCTGACTGGATGTAGATTGGGAATCTGTTCTAGGTGACCTTGCTGTGAGCATGGGAATGAGACTAGACCATCTCCACATGGACAAGCAAGGAGAACTGGATTTACTCAGTGTCAGGAAGAAAAGGCTGAGGATAGATCTTGCTGTCTTCAGCTGGTAGAGTGTAAGACACAGTGGAAGCAAACTCCTCTGCTATGAAGAGGTGCACAGTGCAAAGGTGAGAGGCAATGGATGCAAATGGCAACAAGGCAAAAAGATTCTGGGAAGTAAAAATATCACAATTAAGATGGACAAACTTTTATTTGAACTGTCATACAGCAAAGTTGTAAAAACTCCATCATTCATCATTGCAGATATTCAAAATTTGACTGGACCCAGCCCAGAGCAACCTCACTTAAATTGTTCTTGCTTACTCTGAAGGATTAAATCAGGTGAACTTCATAGGTTCCTTCTAATCAAAATTCTTCTATAAATATGTGACTTTGTGAAAGTAGATGAAGCAATGAGCATTGTGTTTTTCTCAGAACTTATCAATGGGCAGCAAGATTTGTCAGGAGGCTTCCCCAAATCTCAGCCAACACTAATGAGAAAAAGTGTAGTTCCGCTTCTGAATTTTGCATAATGTATGTATTTCCTTTTATAGTTTATAGTGACGTAGTTGTAGTCAACTTCATACTGTTCCTTGATAACCAGTTTTCTTCCCTTGTAAGACAGTGTTTCCGGCAGAAACTATTGGTTTTCCTGCCTTTTGTCACAAGAAAATGTCACTTGCCAATATTGTGTACTGAAAAGACGGGCTGTTTAAAAATATAGGAGACTGAAGATTCATGGGAAAGCGTTTGTTTGCTCTACCTTTGGCCAAAGGAAAAATATATCTGTCATTTCAAACATGCCGAACATTTTGTGGTCTTAATAGTCAGCATATACAGTCATAGTGATTCAAAGATTTACTGTAGCACCACACATTCCACTCTCACTTTATCCTCTAGGAACATAAAGGCAATATCAAAATTTCCTAAGTAAGCCACAGATGACTTCATATGCATATAATTAAAGAGCTATTACCCTTCTTTATCAGTACAATATGGCTATATCTATTCTAATTAAGAAAGACTAGGGATGTTGTGCAGCAGTGAGGCCAACAGGCTTGATATAACCTATTTTCCTGGTAGTGAAGGCTGTTTTAGCTTCCAAAACACTGTGCTGTCATGCAAATTTCCAGTTTGAGATAGACCCAGAAGTCAGTGTTCTGACTTCAATCAAGGAAAAAAAACAGGGAAAATCTTAGCAGGAAGGGCACAGGCCTGTGCCACAGAAGAATTTAGCATTTCATGTGCAACTGATATTTCTTTAATGCAAAAAATCATTCTTTTGCACACTAAAACTTCCTAGTGTAGTCTGTTCCCACTCTCCTGAGTTCACTAACACTAGTAATAACCTATTGACTATTGCTAGCTGTAGGAGATTAAAAAAAAAAAACAAAAAAAACATTTCAGTACCTCCTGTTTGACTTTCCTGTAAGAAATAAGGGTTTCAGATGGGCTTATTATCTGTTTCTAATTGTATGTACCTAGTGAATATATGGAAAAAAAAAAAAAAAAAAAAAAAAAAAAGTATGTGAAGGATTATTTATTATCTTTATTTTTAGTATTGAAGTTTAGTCACATTGGGAGAAATATCTGAGAAAAATATCCACATTTTGAGCAGAGCCACATGACGACCTGGTATCTGATGAGGCTGAATTGGGATTAAGAAATTAACAGATTAAGGCAGTCTGGAGGGTGCAGCGAAGCCCCACTGAGCAGGCAGATATTTACTAGTTTTGTGCCTGATCAGTGGAATTCCTATTTCATAGCACTTTTTCTTTTTTTCTTCTTCCTCTTCTTCTTCTTCTTTTTTTTTTTTTGGTCAGAAAATGACACTGCATAACTTCAAAATTAAATACAAAAAAAAAGTTCATAGTACATAAGAATGTTAATTGATTGTTTTCTGAGGCTGTTTGGGTGCAGGTAAGAAGGGGATGATTGGTGTATTAAGAGTTTGCGTGTTTATCAGCCTGGCAGCACAGCAAAGGGCAGAAAAAATGAGGGAGGGATGAATAAAGAGGTATCACCATCTGCTGAGGAGTGCAGAAGGTGCTTTTTTTTTTGTTGGGTATTTTTTGTGTGTGTGGTTTTTTTTTTGTTGTTTGGGGTTTTTTTTGCTTTTTTTTTTTTGTTTGTTTTTTTCATGAAGAACAACATTAGGCAGGTGGGAACTTCTCATTAAAAACTGTAGAGTTTCTTGCAGAATAACTACTTGAAAACACTCACCTCAAAAGCAAAAGGGACATCTACATTGCCTGTTTCAAACAAGGTTGGAACAATTTTCTCTTCCTGACAAGAACTGTATTACTCAGAGTAACTATATTATTTCCCTCTCCTCCAGTGGAGCTGTTTCACTGTATACAAATCAGCCGCATCAGAAGGAGGTGGGTTACAAAACTGACTAACCAGAGATGTAAGGACAAACAAGTCAGATTAGTCCAGGTGTCTAAGTCTGGTGATGCGCATCCCAAGTACTGACAAACTTCAGCCCTGATTAACTGGCATTTCCTGTCAGGAAAGATTTTGTCAGTACTGCTGTACTCACTAATTAAATCTCCACTGAAATCCACAGAAAATAAGCTTTTGTCTACCAGAAGCTGGAAATAAAACATTTGCTGGGGAAGAGGACAGATTTTCTGTGCCAGTTTGTCATGTCACTGCTCAGAAACTAATAACAAGTCACAAAGAATCCCCTCAATATCTTACTCCTTTCTGAACTCATTGGCACATGCATTTGAAAAAAATGTGTGCTTTGTGCTGGGAATGTTTTTTTGGTAAAGGTGACTAATTTGACACAGCTTTCAACTAGTTAGCAAGGAATGTGCACCTCCAGGCACAAGTTTTCAGGGATGGGATAGATCTGTGCAACTCTAATGCTTAACTTTAAGGCTTGCCTAAACAATAGAAGAAGTATCGTTCTAATTGTTCAGGAGGTAAAACCTCCACGGGACTGCATCGCCTCCACCTTCCACACCTTCCACAATGTGAAACTGAAATTCTGCAGAAGGGATGTCTTAACACTGAGATGTTGACAGATGTAAAAACAAACAATTTAAAAAAAAAAAAAAAATGCGCTAAAAGATCATTGCATTATTACAGAAAAATATTGATTAAAAACATATCCTATTATCCATCGTGCTTTCTACTGTTTAAGCTATGTGTTTAAGTTTTGTATCTGTGTGGGCAGTAAAACCAGTTTGCTTCCAATTCTATTTAGTGTTGATTTTTCACTTCCTGCTTCTCCCCATGAATCCAATGTTGTTATCTTTGGTTTCTTCACTCTGCATGAGATGTTTAAACAGAAAGCCACAATATATATATAAATAAATAAAAATATTTTTGAAACTTTTTATAAAACTAGTAATGAAATGTCTTCTGCCCTAAGTGATTTTTAAGCCACTATGCTACAATATTTCCGGGTAAAACCATATAATGATCATCATCAAAATCATTTTTATGGACATTTATAGAATTACTCTATAATTTACATGTTGGGATGACTACAGTGTGTCCTCTACAAGGTACTGAACAGTTGCAGTTTGGGCCTTGAATAAATCAGTAAATAAAATCATTAAACCAGAAATTACTCCTCCTTGTGTACTGAAGTAATAGTATAAATGTAAAGCTGATATTCACCTCCAAAGCATTTGGAAGTGGAAAAACAACTCACAACCTACTACATACTGTCCTATTAAGAATCAGTATTACTTTAATTCCAAGCAATTATTTCTGTTCAGTGTTAATCCATAAAGAGAGAAAAATACTAAGTGAGGGACTGGGAGCAAAGTATATTTCCTTCGTTTGCATAATTTACTTGCAAACTTTTAGGCCCAGTGTGGGAAATATGTTTTTGCATCACTGAGTTGTCTGGGTGAATTGATGAAGGAAGCTCCCTTCCCTCAGCAAATACTCTGAATTTCTTTTATCCACTCAGACAACAAAAAAATTGGCCATTAAACTGTCTGATCTGATTTTAACTATTGGAAAGAAAATACTCTATATTGCTCAAACTGCATGAATGAATACAATTTCAGCATTAAAGTTTTTCCTGTTGATGTCTAATTGTTTTCCAATGGAATCTTAAGGTTTTTTTCCAGTCTTAAAACTTTTGTTTACACTGAACTGTATTCATGCTTAGACTGAGAAATCAGATGAGTAATCTTTGCAGGTTGCATAATTTTGTCTGTTCTTATTTTATAATATTTTTGGAGGAAATACCCTGTTAGCAAACAATAAGAGAAAGATGTTTGGCTGCATAAAGAACAATCGGGCAACTCTGGGAAATACTTAGGAAAGTTCTGTCATAGAGGTAGGAGAGCTTCAAACACGACTGTAAGGAAGAGAACTAACTGAGAGTTACAAGCTGCCATACTTTTCTTCTGAAAGACAGATACTCCCAAAGGAGCGAAAACCTTGTATGCATGAATGATGCTAGTTTTGTTAGAGCCATTTTAATGAGTATGATTGGTTAACCGTCCCTAAAATATAGACCTCTAGCTGCTGCTTCATATTCAGAATTTCTGCTTGTCCATTTTTTCAGTGTTTATAAAATATACTCTCAACCACAAAGCAATCAGTTTATATGCAGGTGCCAGAAAAGAAAATTTGTGAATTTGTGAAGCTAGCTTATATGAATGAAGAGGTGCAAGGTTCATTTTATTAATAATGAGTTCCAAAAACATGTACTCCCTCATTTTATGAGATTTATCGGTATAAAGTAAACAGAACAAATGACTCAACAAAACAGTATCCAAGTATCTTGTTATTTTAGGGTCACACTGCCTGAATTGTGAAGGCTTTGTAGTCTTCAGGAAATTAACTAAACCAGAGATGGTGATGGCGATAATTAGGTTTGTAAACATATATATGGTTTCTCTGAAAGCAATTCCTATTTACTTCCATGGAAAATACAACAGACACAAAGAACACAATAGCCAATAACACTATCAGATATGAAACAACATTTTTCAACACCATTAGCCAGTTTGGGCGGTTGAAATGATTGAGACACTCTTCATTTCAAGATGTGACAGCTGCACATGGCCCTCCAGAATGTGACTTGTCTTCTTTCACATTGCTGTTGCAACTGCTAAAATGCATCAACCACCACCTCACTGTGCTCACATCCACTGTTTGGTCTCCACAAATGATGAATTTCAGTAGGTTTTTCCTATATATTTTCCTATATATTTTCCATATAGAGGAATCCAATGGCACACCTTTGCTTCATATGTACATCTATGTCAGCCGCCATTTTGTTAGACTGACCCTCAGCTGCCATCTGTCACACAGCAACAAATCAGAATGGAATACTGGAGGGAAAGTTCAACCTCTACAGCCATACCACCAACATCCACTTCTGACACTGTGGGCCAGAATAAAAAACCAGGAGGCATTACTTTCAGAGCAGCCCTTGTATGTTAATTGTCATTCTGAAAGTGCGTCATAAATGTCAATACGTTAATAACTAGTACAGTAATACCACCACCTATTTACCTTTGCCTACTAGTGACACAATAAACTGTGACTGACGAAATATGAGAACAAACTAAATATTTTCTAGTTTTTTTTTTCCTTTGTATATTAGAATCCTTTTTTTTTTTTTTTTTTTTTTTGAGCTATAGTAGAAATATCACTATAAGCCTGATAAAATATTTCAAACTTTTCAGATTGCAATTGATGGAAAAAAATACATAAAAAGTGAATGTTTCACTGCTTTTTTTCCCCTTCTTGTAATTTAGGAAAGATCTAAGAATTAAAACTGTAAGTTAATTGTAAGATAAAGTCTAACAAATTATACATTTCATTTCATAGTGTTACTTTTTTTTTTTTTTTTTGAGTTTTTTCTAAACTGAGAATTCCATTTCACAGTGATCTTTTAAGTGATCTGATTTCTACAGAAGTTCCATGATAAATAAATGAATATGTACTCATATTACTGTGTACTCAAGATAATGCTCAGGAATGTGTCCGACTGAAATATGGGATCAAATTTATGTTTAGAAAAAATTGCATTTCCAATATCATTTTTTTTACAAATAAAATGGGGACATTCTGAAAAAAAAATTCAAATCCATATTTCAGTTTTAGCACTTTTCATTGATTTTTAATTAAAAGATTACAGTTTTGGGAGAACAAAAAGTTCTTAAAACATTGACACATTTTGAATTTGGTACAATGCATATGATCCTAAATAAATAATTGGTGTGTGGAAATTTTGTTTTTCCAGAAGTAATTAATAGAAATAGTTTACCAATTATTGTAACATTTTTTTATGAAAAAAAAAATTAGATTTAAGATAAGATTCCAATTCAAAGTGAAATTTTACAGTCCTAATGACCTCAGCAATGTTCTCATCTAAAGTCAGAGTTTAGCTTGGAATAACCATCCCCAAGTCACAGAAGACAAGCTGATGGGCAAGGAGGCCAGACTGGCTGAATAGAGGCCTTTGGCTGGAACTGAAGAGTAAAAGGAAAGTTTACGGTCTCTGGAAGAGTGGGCAAGTTACTTATGATGATTATAGGTATGTAGTGAAGCTGCGCAGGGAGAAAATTAGAAAAGCCAAAGCCCAGCTGGAACTGAACTTGGACGTTAAGGTGAAGGACAACAATAAATATTCCTATAAATATCGCAACAGCAAGAGGAGGGCTAGGGAGAATCTCCTTCCCTTGTAGGACGCCGAGGACAACTTGGTGACCAAGGATCAGGATAAGGCTGAGGTTTTTAATGCCTCAATCTTTAATAGTAAAACTTGTTACTCCCTGGGAACACAGACCTCTGCGCTGGCAGATAGGGATGGGGAACAGAATTGGCCCTGCATGATCCATGATGAGATGGTTTTGGACCTGCTCTGAAAGGTGGATGTTCACAAGTCCATGGGGCCGGATGGATTACACCCCAGAGTGCTGAGGGAGTTGGTGGGTGTGGTTGCCAAGACACTCTTCATCATCCTTTGGCAGTTCTGGCTATCCAGGGATGGCCCGGCAGACCAAAGACTGGCAAATGTGATGCCCATCTTCAAAAAGGACTGGAAAGATGATTCTGGTAGCTACAGACCTATCAGTCTCACCTCAGTGCTGGGGAAGGTTATGGAATGGATAATCTCAGGAGCCATTGTGGACCAGTTAAAGGTCAACCAGGGGATCAGGCCCAGTCAGCATGGGCTTACAAATGGCAGATCCTGTCTGACAAACCTGATTTCATTCTATGTCAAGGTGACCTGCTTAGTGGATGAAGATAAGGCTGTCGATGTGGTCTACCTGGACTTCAGTAAAGTCTTTGACACTGTCCCCCACAACATCCTTGTGGAGAAGTTGGCTGCCCATGGGATGGGTGTACACTCCGCTGGGTGAAACACTGGCTGGATGGCCAGGCCCAAAGAGTTGTGGTCAATGGAGTTAAATCTTATAGGCGGCCGGTCACGAGTGGTGTCCCCCAGGGTTTGGTACTGGGGCCACAGCTATTTATCTTTATTAATAATCTTGATGAGGGAATTAAGTGCACCCTCAGTAAGTATGCAGACAACACCAAGTTGGGAGGGAGTGTTGATCTGCCTGAGGAGAGAAGGACACTACAGAGGCACCTGGATAGACTGGATTGATGGGCCAAGACAAACTGTATGAGTTTCAATAGGGCCAGGTGTCGGGTCCTGCATTTTGGTCACAACAACCTCAAGCAACCCTACAGGCTTGGGGAGGAGTGGCTGGAATGCTGCCTGATGGAAAGGGACTTTGATGTAATGATGGGCAGTCAGCTGAATATGAGCCAGCAGTATGCCCAGGTGGCCAAGTAGGCCAACTGCACCCTGGCTTGTATCAGGAATGATGTGGTGAGCAGGACTAGGGAAGTCATCCTGCCCCTGTACTCAGCATTGGTGAGGCTTCACCTCGAGTACTGTGTTCAGTTTGGGGCACCTCAGTACAAAAAGGACATTGAGGTGCTGGAGCAGGTCCAAAGAAGGGCAACAAAGCTTGTGAAGGGCTTGGAGAATATGTCCTACGAGGAGCAACTGAAAGAACTGGGGCTGTTTAGTCTGGGGAAAATGAGACTGAGGGGAGACCTTACTGCTCTCTTCCAGTATCTGAAAGGCACTTACAACGAGAGCAGGGTTGGTCTCTTCTCACTGGTGAAAGGTGAGAGGATGAGGGGAAATGGCCTCAAGTTGCACCAGGGTAAGTTTAGTTTAGATATCAGGAAAAACTTCTTTACAGAAAGGGTTGTTAAGCACTGGAATAGGCTCCCCCGGGAGGTGGTTGAGTCACCATCCCTGGATGTGTTTAAAAACTGTTGGGATGAGGTGCTCAGGGACGTGATTTAGTGGAGGGTTGTTAGAGTTAAGGTAGTATGGTTAGGTCATGGTTGGAGTCGATGATCTTTCAGGTCTTTTCCAACCTGAGAGATACTATGATTTTATGATTTCTAAAGGCACCACATTTGGAGAATTATGCTGATGCTACTGCAAAGACTCTCACTGATTTCCAACAAAGACCAGCTTGGTGAAGTTATTCTGTCCATCTGTTCTGCCATTCCATCAAATTAGAAAGACTGGGCTACTTCCGGAGCTCGAAGCAAACTACATACAGCTATATCACTTTGGGGGAGTTCATGTGGACTTGAAAATGATCAATCAACTTTAGCCTTTTGGCCAGCAAGCTGAAGATGGGTAGAGCAGAAAAATGTATACTTTTAACTTATTTCTTCTTTTATTGTTATACAACTGTTATGCATTTGCATAGAATCAGTAAAAATATGAGGCATTAAAGCCAGCTCTATGCTGTGTGTTAATATGTATTACTACTGAGCATGTATTTTTTAGCCATTGTAATACCGGAATGTTATTACATATCTTGGATCTCCATGCTGAGTCCTGAATCAGGACACAGGCAGTGAAAACATAAAAGTCTGGTTTCCCACGCTCTGCATAAGCTATTGTTACAAAAACAATTAGTTGGCAAGACTAATATCTGGAATAAAATAAGTTGGACTCTTTGAACACCTGCAGAGATATGAGGAGATCTGTCGATATATTTATTTATTTATTTGTTGTTGAAAAGCTCCATGGAGCCCATTTAGAGCTGATTGTTATCCTAAACATGCAAACGATCATCTAACCAGGACATGAGCTGCCTTTCTGCTGTGCACACATTGTATTTCAGTGTTACTCAGAAAAAGAAAGTTTGATCAATTCGTGTTTTACAAAAATATTTTTTACTTAGCAGGTACTTAGCAGACGAGAATAGATGATTGATACTATTAAATCTAACATATCATTTCATGTGCTATACATGAAGTAGTTTAGGACTTACAACACCTTCCAGCTCACTGTTGGCTAAGCTGAATGTTAATTCACTGGATACACTTATTCAAGCAATATTTTTTCTTATTATCTTATCACATTGCCATTAGCTTCTTTCCACCCTGTATTGCATAACATCCCATTAGTCCATACACAACTTCAAGTGATGCATGCTATAATTATGTAATGCTGTGTCATGCATTATCACCTGGGGCACAAATAAAAAGTAAAATCTTTCACTGAGAATGCAATTAGTGAGTAAAGCTAGCTGGGTACTTTCCACAGTGGTTTGCAGGTCTGATAAAAATGCCACACAATGGCTACTTAAGCTACTTGGCAATGCATGATAGAGTTGCTGTGAGCTATGAACTAATTTGGTTTTGAGTGAGGAAGTTTCTCATATTGTAATTGATAACTATACTGCAGAATTAATAAGCTAAGCCTATGAAATACAGTTGTTAATAGAGAAAAGTTCTCTCTGTTAATGGAGATACCTATGAACCATTTAGTAGAAGGAAACATTCAACACGGTGTCTGCTGATCCACAGCAGGGCTCTTCTGTAATATGTAAAAATATCTGATTAGAGCAGGGGAACCATGTGCAGCTCACTAAGATGTAAACTTCTAACCAGAATGTTCAAGGCTGTATTTAGACACACAATTCCCCATCAATGTTAATAGGAAGTGTATGGTTCTCATACATCCCTTTGAAAATTATATCCCACGAACAACTTTGAAACAATATATTCCCGTCAGTGTTGACTCAGAAAGGAGTACTTCAGAAGGAAAACTGAAGTTGCCACAGTTCTGAATCACTGCAGCTTAAAAAGGTGGATTTACTTCCCCGAACGTCTGTGAGGCTTATGAATTAGAAAAGATCAGTGCTTTTCAATTTTATAAATAATGCTAATGGAATCTTCATTGTTTTATCAACTATTTAAGAAGTACTTTTTCTCCATGAGCTAATGATGCAAACCATATTACTAGAACAGGAATGAATTTGATTTTTGCGTTGATTGGAAGTAATGACATTTATCCTTTTTAAGTTTAAGTGAACAGTTTTTGATTTGTTTATTTTAATTGTGTGAACATATAATTCTTAACTGTAACTGTAAAACAGCCGAAAAATTACATTTCAATTTTCATTTAATTGCTAGCACTGACTGATTTGCATTTACAAGAACACAAGGGATTGTAGCTGTCCTTATTGCATGGCTTGTGTTCCTGACCACACATCAGGAAGGCAGTCCCGCAAATTCGGAATCCCTCTCTTCACTGAAGTTGTAACTAGTCTAGTTCACTTAGTACAAAACTGATGATGTTTCCATTCTTTATAATTACAATGGATGCTGGATGCTTCATTAAAAATGTTGCTGGCCAATACCCAGAGAAAAATTTCACTTATCAGAGGACATTAGTAGAAATTGAATTTGAAGATGAATATATTAAAGGAGGAACTAAAAAAAAAGAAAAGAAAGAAAAAGATAGTTTGCTGAAGTTAATTGACCTAATTTGTCCAACTCTGTAAAGTTTAACCTAAGCCTATAGTAGCATCTGTAATCTGTCCTTTCTTCACTACCTTGTTCATAGAGCATCTCGCAACATCTTGGGTTAAATGACAATTTCTCTGGGAAATCACCATGTAAAACTACTGTTCAGTAGTTTGAGTTTTGGGATTTGCTTCATGTTAAGAAGCATGTTTTAGTATTGGCAGGAATGAAAATGAGATGTTGAGTAGAGCCCCACAATTAAGAGTTCTGAATTTCCAGTGTCAGCTCAAACCTTTTGAGATAAATTCTGTTCTGATCTGTCATTCTTTCCACAGGCTTTATCACGAGTGACAAATTTTCTGAAAATGCTTTGGAAAAGTCCTCCCAAAATTGCATGTGGATTTTATTATGATCATAACCAAGAGAAATCTTTTTTTTTTTCCTAGTGTGAGAGGGAAATATAAAAAGTGCTTGCCTGTGACAGGGATCTTCAGCATGATGACATCATTTGAAATTCCTTTGTCAAGATTTCGCTTCTCTGAATGAATACAATGAAACAGCTCTTCTTTCTTTCTTTCAAACACACAAACAGCATGAGCACATCTGTTTTGCCTGATCATTGACAGCTCATCAAAAAGAAAAATGCACGCTGCACAGCTTTTATCCAAATGAAGTGGAAAATGTCATCTTAAAAGAAAGAATGTCCCTTACCTTGCACCTTGCAATTTTGCTTGTTATTTTTATCCACTCTTGATTTTAGAAGGATGGAAAGTCATACGCTACCTATGTTCAAAGAAAAGAATGATATCCTATCTATGAAAGTGGAAAATGTTTCCAGTCCTCAAAATATTGCCCATTATATTCTCAAAAGTGTTAATAATTAAGAGAGCTGTTGGAAAGATGGTAAGACATTGAGAACTTCCTTGGTATCATTTTATGCCCTCTGAAGTGGGTTTAGAAGTGCAATGATGGAAAAAGAGAATGGAATCAATCCACAGCAATGGGTCTACTGCACACTGCAGAGGTTGTTGCTATTAGACACCTGGCGGTGAACATGTTGCAAGCTGGCTATGATAGGATACGGATGTGATATAACACGAGATGCTGAAGATACAAACAACAAGAACGTAATTGCAAGGTGGTTGCCAAAAAAACATTTGCCCTGCTATGTTCCTATCATTACTGTTTAGTACATTTGTACTTAGTTTTCTTCAAAGACTAATAAAATTTACACCTGGAAAAAAAATAAAGAAAAAAAAAATGTCCGCATTCATGTGAATTCCTATAATGGGAAATTGCATCTGGCCTCTGATCAGCACAAAACATGAATATCACACACTGCATCTGGATTACAAAGCAGGTGGGTTTTTTTTTTGGTTTGGTTTGTTTTGGTTTGGTTTTTTTTGAGGTGTTAAGTTTAAATTTTGTGGAGAGAATGTATTTCTGCTTTCTTTTAAAAAATATTGCATGGAGTTTTCAGCTTCCTCAATAGAAGCCAGATTATCTAATCCCTTACATGACTGCAACTCCATTGACATTAATGAAACTGTTCTGGGTGTAAACGTAAGCAAGTGAAATCAGAATCAGGTTTCTAATTATCCTTTGAGCTATTGTTTTTTCAAAATAACATGCCCTTGGAGAATTAGCCCAATGTAAAATAATCATTTCTGTGTGAGCTTTTCTCCTTTTTTTTTTTCTTTTTTTCTTCTTTTTTTTTTCAGCTGAAGAAATGACAAAGGAACTTTAGAAACTCATACAAGTACTGAGAGCCTCAAGGAAACTCTGCTTAATTCTCCTTTTTTTCCTATGGTTCATTTTCCTCTAAGCATAACCTTGAGGATATGCATATAGTCAAGCATCAAGCTGTTGCAGTAACACAGACAATAAAGGCATACTGAATGAGTTCAGAGAGGATACTTAGAAAAAGAACAACATAAAATTCATTCAACACTTTTCAATGTCACTCAAAATTGAAGGTTCCTCATATTTTAGACTGATACTAATTTTTAGTGAACTGACCTGTTATGTAGCTACAAAAAAAAAAAAAAAAAAATCTACAGAACATTTCAATTTATTTTCAAAAGATTAGAGCCTTATTACAGAAGTGTGGTAAGTGTGGAATTTTCAGAGGATGAAGAAATGAGGGTCTACAGAATTGAAACAGGTTTCTGCAGAAGTTATAACTGAAACAAGTAAAATGTAATGATCTATAGCTACTGTTTTTCATTAGCTTTTTACAGAACTTTTCCATGATGGCAATCATGCTCTGGGACAGAATGTATATAATGTACAACATAATCTGCATTATTTCTTGTCAATGTCTGAATTTTAAACCAGAGCAACTAAATCTTTTTCTTTCTGTGTCTAGCAACAGGTGAAAGGAAAGAAAGAAAGAAAATGGACCTTTCAATTGCATTCCATGGCCAAAATGTCTAACTCGTTTACAAGCAATAGCTAACCACATCCTCAGCCACGGTCATCCCAGGGCTACCTCCAGCAAGCCTTCAGAGGTCAGTAGTGGAGAGCACAGATAGATATGTCAAAATAAAGTATTGGTGAACCAAATAGACACAAAGATTAAGAGGCACAGGGATTTAAAGTCATACTGGAGAAGTGGGAGAAATACAGCTTCTGTAATAATACCCAGTTGTGAATCTAGAATATATTCTACTATATCCCTGGAGCTGCAGATAAAAGATAAGCTGTGGTTATGTCAGGAATGCAACTCAGCATAATCAGTGTGAGTAAAAGCAACTTACTCCAGATTCTAGCAGAACATCAGTAACCCCATGGTAGAAAGCTCTGCCTGAGTGTGAACTCTTTGTTCAGTTGGGATCAATAGTACAAGGGAAAAATGAAGTTAATGTTTGACATGACAGCCCCAAGTTTGTTGTTCATTAGTTTTTTTAACTGATTTCTTGCAGCTTTGGACACTAGCTCAGTATTCAATTTTAAGAGGACCAAGTTCTGTGAACAGATTTCAGTCCATAAAATTGTGTATCTAGCCACTAGTCTTGCCACTTTCTAAGAAATGGAAAAAAATATATATTTCCAGATAACTACTAATAAACAGCAGATGATGAAAACATTTAATAACAGTGATTTTTTTTTTTATTTGCCAATTACAAGCAAGCTAACTACAATTTTAAAATTACAAACTGACCTGAAGAAAGTCTGTTTGAATTCAGAAGAAAAGCAATGTATCAAACATTTTTGAACACAGAGAATTTCCCCATTGCAGAGATACTAAATACTATTAAAAATACTGAAATTATTGATGATGCAGAAAATTAGCAATTTCTGTCTTCAAGTAATTCATGTTTACAGAAAGAGCAAGGAATTATTTTATGACACATTGATCTGGCTTGTAGTATTGAGAAGCAAATTTCTGTGATCCATTCCACACAATGTGCCTATCTCTACCATTAAATTAAGAAGTGCCTGGTCACTAGAACAGGAGCTAGAAGTTGCCTACTTCTATTGTAGAACACTACACTTGCCTACGCTATTAAGCTGCTGAACGACCCTTAGCTTAGTTTTTGCTACCTACTTTTCTCTGTAATAATTCCCAGAGAACATTGGGAAGCTGTCATACACATTGATTTACAATGATTTCTCATCATACATGTCCCTCTGTATGATAAGAAATGGGATACAAAACCGACCTCAGTGCATGGTTATACTGGACAATCAATTGCAAACTGAGTGTCAGAAGTGCTGGTGTGATGGCTAGACAGACTGTGTTTTCAGGTTTAGCCAGTGAGAGTGAGAAAAACTGATACTTACCTCAAAAAATTTCTGTCTGCTATGAATCAGGAGTGTCTGATATTAATTATTACAGTTTAAAAAAAACAAACAAACTGGGCACTCTTAGCTACACAAGACCCAGAAAACTAACCAGTCTGCCTTTAATATAATTCGATCATTATCCAGGTTTCCTATACTAAAAAGATAATATTTTTATAATATTCTTCAGGGTCATATTGCTGACATAACTTATTGCTTTGCCAGACTGTTATATAAAATAGAGTAGATCTAATTCTGCCTATAGCTCTTTGCATTTTTTGCATCTGACAGCAGGAAGCATTTGTTACTAACCTAGCCCTTATGTAGAGAAAGATAAGCTGAGGCAGCATATCAGCAGAATCCTGTGAAGACTCCAGGGCTATATCTCCAGGAGTATATATAGAAATATATAGGAATATAGAAAGTCTAGGATCCTCTTTGGCACTGAGACCAGCTGGCATGGCTCGTGTACACAGTCTCAGCTTTTATATCCTCAAAAAGAGCCCCATTCACATTGTCTGTTGGGAATGGTCACTGGACTGTGCTAAACTCTGGGTTATGTCCAGGCATTCCTTGGGAGAGTGCTAGCTGGACAAAGTGTGCCCACAGACTGACTGCACTAGCGAAAACAATCTGTTGACTGTGGGACAGTAATCAGATTCATGCCTTGGAGCAGTTTGGTTTACCAGCAGAGGCAGGAACCAATTGACCGGTCTCCTGCTGCCCATTCTGACAGAGAATGCTCAACATTATCTAAGTGCTAAAGAGATCTAAGAAAGAAAGTATGATTGACTAGGTTATTGTGCTTGATTAGATTATTGCACAGGACTCATTTTTTCAGGCATGCCAGCATTTTTAGGAATGTTAAGATATCTGACTCATGAAAAAAATACTTTAGAAAAATTCATATATTCTCTGATCTATTAATTCTTCACAAAGATTTCTTTTTTTACTAGATGGTAAATATATCAGACAATCTGTAAATGTGTTGAGACAGAGAACTATGGAGAGCAGCTGACATTTCATAAATTGATGCAAAGATTAGGGTGAATGTTTTTTACATTGAGACTAGCTAAGGAATAAAAATTATATAATCTTCAGTGGACATCAGTGGAGACTTAGAAATGGCTCTGCTATTACTCCTACTGTGTTCTTCTTTCCATTGACAGAAATCTGATGTTTTCAAACTGCTTATTGTGTGATGCAAACAGTATATGCAAGTTATGCTAAATAGAGTAGGAAGAAACATATTTTTACTGCAAAAAAGTGTTTCTTGAAGAAGAAAAGAACATTTTAAAAGCTGACAAGTGCATGTATTAAGGCCAGGTAATGTGGCCTTTGGAAGCACTGTGCATTTGTGTACTTGAGACATCCAGAGTGTTTTAAAACAGTGTACTTTGAACTGCTCAATCGGTTTTCATTGTTAACAGGAATTACTTGGATAACTCCCCACAGTAAACAGTTGTCTCCAAAGCCTTCAGAGTTGATAAACTGTATTTCAACATTAAATGAAAAATTTAATATTTTCTTTTGAAGAAGTATGTGCATATTGCTTATAGAAAAAAAAAAAAAAGAAGAAGAAGAAGAAAATGAATTTCAAATAATATATTTATATATGGCTCTTGCAGTACGAATCCTTGACATTTTGACCATTAAATTTGCGTTATTGCTGGAAAACCAAAATGACAAGTAAGGTTCTTTGGCAAAAGATCTGAAATGAGAATAAGAAAGCTTAGGGCTTTGCAGTCAATACACCACCAGCCTTTTTATCTGTATCACATTGTCTACTGAAGGAGGGAGGCCATTGGTTTAACTGATTAAAAGCAGATGCTTAAGGCAGATGTTTGGAGTTCAAAAGAATAGAACGTACACTTATGAAATGCTTCCCTGCAAGGCACTCAAGGCTATGAAAACAGGTACAGAATGTCCTCAGGTTCAAATTTAAAATATTCTAGGTAGTGAAGAAAGAACATTCACCTTATACTCTAAATACAATATACTTGGTTTAGAGACTGTCTGTACAGTACAGTCCGATTATGTTTGAGCTTTGTCCAGTAACACTTCAGAAAAGTAAAAATCTGCTCTGTATTATCACTTCTGTAACCTTTTTGTCCCTCTAGTCCTGTAGTAGATTCAGGAGGAGGCAAGATGGCAGAATGCCTGCCTGCTGCTGCTGGGGGGAGAAAGGGTGCTATAATCTGAGGGCATCTGTTCTAGCTGCATTATTTTGTACTGTATAGCACCTTCTGACTTTCTAAGTAACCATTTACCAATAACAAAAAACCTCACTATTTTATCAAAGTGTGTATAAGAGAATAAAGTTTTAAAAGAAGGGGGGCAAAGCCTCAATATTAAGGCCTCTAGGTCACCTCCAGTTCTATGACCTCTCCCTAACTGCCTAGAGCACCATGACAAACCTTGCTCTAGCAAAGATGCAGCAGGGTCTGGCTCCTGCTCCACACTGCCCTGCCATGCTCGGACATTCTCTCTGTGAGTCCTACCTAGAGATTCACATCCTAGCCAGGCTTCAGCCCCTCCTTTTCCCCAGAGAAATGGCTGGTCTGGGGATGCCCCACTGCCTTGTCTGCCTTACTCACAGCTACGCCATGGACTGGACTCTGACAATTGGACCCTGGACTGAGAGCCCAGGGATGCCTCTGCCCCAATTCCTGGCTCCTGAGGGAGATTTAGTGCCAGTGTAAGAGCAGTGGCTGCACCTTTGGTAGGAAACAAAGTGTGTCTGAGGCCACCCAGCAGTCTGACCACTTCCATGATACCAAACTATGCCAAGCACTGCTTGGGGAGTGATCTTCATTCTACTCTAACCTGCAAACATTCTTTGTTAAGGTTGATCATGGTCTTCCACCTGCAAAGGCATCACTCTCTTCAAAGAAGACGGCATCTTTTATTATGACTGTTTTTAAAAAAGCCCAAAGCTTTAAAGCTGACATTTTTCAGATCTTATGGGCTTTAAAACTAAATGACAATTGCATGCCTGGATAGATTCCCTACTGGATGAGCACTATGTTTGTTATAAACATGAACATTTGAAATGCTCCAAAGTCTTTGTAAGCAAACTTGTCTGGCATTATATCCTTGAAAATGTGTATGTTTTCCATTTGCAAATAAATTTTTGAGAGTCCCAATGGGGTTATGATGGATTCAGAGGAACAAATATTTCTTTTCGTACATTATTTTACCTCATTTTAAGACAAACAATTGTATAATGTGACTGAGTTTAGTTGTTTCTACAAATATAATTATATTGTACTTTATAAAACCTTTTATCCTTATTGGGAACAGTATAATCTCTTATGTGTTATACTGAAAACACATGAAAAGATTCTTCCATGGACAAGCTGAACCAGAAATTACCATTATCCAGCATAGTCTGTATGTAAGGAACAGGAGGAAACATGAAGGCTCAATGAAAGAATTTAGTGTGCTACATATTCTCAGTATTTTCCCAGAAACACTGATGAAGTTCAGAAACTGTTTGTAGGTGCATAGCTCTGTGCTGAGTTGGATAGACAGGATGCATTTTGAAGGGATTCTTGAAGTTTTACCTTGATATTAATTTGTTTGGAGTCTGTAGACATTTACATGCATCTTTTTGAATTCAGATTTGTGTCACTGGAGACTAATTTAGGGAAAAAGAACAGAAAATGGATAAAGGATTACGAATCTAGGAACACCATCAGGAGGAATAACAGGAAATGTAAGACATGTCTCTAAATGAGACACTGAAAGTGCATCCAACGGTCAGGGAGATAACCAAGGAAGAAGGGAAGCTCAGAAGTTAACAAATGGCAAGGCTTCAGGTACATCATGGAAGAAACCTGGGGTAGATAAGAGTCACTACAATAACTTCAAAAAATGTGTCAGAGGATAGCAGTGAATGTGAGAATGGTTGAGCACATCCAGCTAGGAGCACAGAAATACACCTGTATCCAGTTATATATTTGTTGTGAAGAAGCCCTTTGAAACTTTAGAGTTGGTGTTTGCTCAAAACTAAGAACTTGCATACAGGCATTGTTGCTTGCTAGCAGACATCTTACAAGTGGCATCTAGATAGATTTTTTTCACCTAAATGTAATTTTCTGCAAAAGTCTTCTCAGTTAACACTCTCAAATGTAACCTATGTCATGATAATTAAGAATGATGAAGAATTCACGTGTAAAGTTGAAATGAGACATTTTGCCAGAAGCTTCTCAGTGAAAGCAAATTTCCTTCAAGTTTATACCCCACTGAAATCCAGTGGAGAAGATTTTAATTTAAAATACAGAAACAGCACAGGAATGAGGAACCACAATTAAAAAAAAAAAAATGAAGAATGAAGGCCATCTGTTTCCAGAAGCAAGGAAGTGTCTTTCAAAGATGCTCTTTCAGGAGCTCAAACTGAATGTGTTTGAATATAAAAAGAAAAGACTTCAAAAGAACAAGAAGAAAAAATGGGGAAAAATAGTTAAACAGAAGAGGTCATCGTGAATATTTTCAAAAAATCAGTGATATTAAAACTTAACGTCAAACACAAAATGTAAACTTTAACAAGATAAATGCAAACCAGTAATAACTCAGGCATTAAAAGAAGAGTGGTCAGCAGGGAGAGGGAGGTGATTGTCCCCCTCTCCTTGGCTCTTGTGTGGCCCCATCTGGAGAACTGTGTCCAGGCCTGAGGTCCCCAGCACAAGAAAGACATAGAAGTCTTGAAATGGGTCCAGTGGAGGGTCACTAAGATGATCAGAGGGCTGGAGCACCTCTCCTATGAGGGCGGGTTGAAGGAACTGGGCTTGTTTAGCCTGGAGAAGAGAAGGCTCTGGGGAGACCTCATCATGGCTTTTCAGTACTTGAAGGGAGTGTATGAACAGGAGGGGGTGAGTTTAAGAGGGTGAATAGTGATAGGACAAGGGGGAATGGTTTTAAACTGAGACAGGGGTGGTTTAGGTTAGATATTAGGAGGAAGTTTTTCACACAAGGTGTGGGGACTCACTGGAACAGGTTGTCCAAGGAGGCTGTGGATGCCCCATTCCTGGAGGCATTCAAGGCCAGGCTGGATGTGGCTCTGGGCAGCCTGGTCTGGTGGTTGGTAACCCTGCACATAGCAAGGGAGTGATAACTAGATGACCATTGTGGTCCTTTTCGACCCAGGCCATTGTATAATTCTATGATTCAAAAGAGGATCTTAGAATCAACTTGTTAAAGACATAAAATTGTTAATTAGAAGAGATTAATTAGAATGCAGTCATATGAGAAACTATGAGTCCAGCACTGTCTGCAGGGTTAATAAGTAGTCAAGATATAAAAAGTTCACTCTGAAAAGGTAAGAATATAAGAGCAGAGCTAAATGAATTATTTTCATCCCTGCTGAGTATGAAGGAGCATGAGGAAGCTTCCGTCTTGGAACCGTTATTTGTAGGGGATGAGTCAGAAGAGTCATCTCAACCAGAAGCCATGGCAGAAAAATCATAGAATCCTGGTTATTAAATGAAAAACTGAGTGTTGTAAGGCCATGATAACAGTCATGCAATATCTTTAAAAGAAAAGAAATGTTATGTTGTCAAGCTATTAAATATGGTAAGTGGTCTATCAATTAAATCATTCACCTTATAGAAAAGAAAATTGTTTGTTTTTAAACAGAGTCGCACATATAATAGCCCTGTAATCTTAATCTCCATATTTCCAAAATTGGAAAAACCAAGCACTGTAATTTATCCAGGGCTGTGCACTTATAAGGTCATTACAGAGGTACTTTTTAAGGTAAGATTTTTCTGAGAATAAAAGGCATCAGAACAAATGATGATTTGCATATTCTTGTTTTTTATCACCTGTAAAGGCTTATCCAGAAAATGACTGCACCTGTCACAATGAAATCTTTTAAGCTTATCCATACTAAAAAGTGAGCATGTGAATTGAGGGTTAAAAATGTGAGCAAGTCGACCATGCCTTAATTCTCAGTTTTAATTTCATGTGGGTAAGTTCATTACCAGGTCTCTGTGACCAAGCCAGTTATTTAACAATGCTTTTTCAACACACCATCTTGCACTTCCATGAGGTCTGTGAAGCAGCAGACCTGAGATCATACTGTCTGTAGACTTAGCCTTGTTTACAGTGGGAACAAGTGCCATCCTCATCACAGCAACTCTGTCTTCTTTAGTGTGTGTTAATTACATTTCCTCTTGATCACTGATTGGGAATAATCTTTGTGCTTGTACACTTTATTACTTGGTCTGGCCTATCAGCACATTCTTGATGAATTAAGCTCTTGGCTATGACAGAAAGAAAAGGCTAAAGAAAGCATGAGCTATGAAAAGAAAACAAATTAATTTATTTGCAGCGTCATGCAGACACTGTTTAGAAACAGTGGGCACTACCTCACATTCGCACTTCATGTTACCATCACTTTTTCATATCCACGCGAGAGTGGTGCTATGGGCCTTCTGGTCTTCTGAATGTTTGCCTGAGAACTGAGCATGTCTGCTTTGACCATTTGACACATAATCTCAGTTGGAGATGATGTATCACTGTCTAAAGATTTTACTGAAAGGACAATCTTCACGAATACTCAACTTCCCAAGAGGAAAGATGAGATTTTTTTGTTTTTCTAAAAAACAACAGCTTGTGCAAGTTAGTAACAACAAAAATGTATTTATAGCTAATGCCCTTTACTATCCTTCAGGCTGATTCCAGCATTATTCTTGATAAACACTTTGAGTTCCTCTGACCACTGATTTTGTCCATTTTTTTATCCTTATTTTACCCATTTTAATTCTTTTGCTTGTGGCCTTACAAATTAACTAAAGCTCTCTGATAGTGAGGCAGGCTAGTTTACATTCTGATGTGGAAACTAGGTCCAGCTATTTGGAAGAAATAAGGTCACCAGTTGGAGAAAACACGCCACTCAACCCAAGTGGGAAGTGATACAGGAAAGCATATAGGGGTTTTATGCTAATTTGGGCAGTACAGAGTTCATTCTCTTTTTGCATACATGAAAAAGGTGAGTTTAACCATTTTTTACCAGCAGTTGTAACACTGAGCACAAGTTGTGACTGTTGCCATCTAACACGCTTGCTAGCACCCCAACCATGTCAATGGTCTGTTGATGAAGAAACACAACTGCTACATGGTCCAAGTGTCTTTTGGACTGATATCTGCTCTAGAAAACCCTGTCCGTTACAGCTTGGGGGGTCAGCATAATGGATTTACTGGGAACCGGTGCAGCAGGATCTGTTAGGGTCAGTAAAGATCACATGTTCATGCCGCTTTTCTTTTCTTCTCTGACTGAAAACAGGAAAAGAGATTTAGATACACACAAGGAAATACGGGCTGTTACAGAATGACTGAATGTACAAGCATCTCTCAAGATGTAGTATTCAATCAGTTTTGTCTGTGCCCCAGGGAAACTGCCAGCAAGGATGTAAATACCAGAAGCAATGCCAATAGTCTTAGGTTTGCTTTACAAGAGTCTGAATTTTCCGGGGGGGGGGGGGGGGGGGGGGGGGGGGGGAGAAAAAGAAAAGAAAATGACCACTTAAAAAATATCTAAAAAATATCTAAAAATGCTGTTCTGGAGAATAATGGATTTTGCAAAGTCTTCTATGAGTTCAGACTTGAGACAGATAAGCATGTTAAAGTGAATAATGTACATGTTTGATTACTCAGCAGTGCTAGATTTAGTTTTGTCTACAGTAAAATGGGTGTCATACTTACGAGACAAAAGTTACCTTAGATAGCTTCCTTTCTTCTTGTTCACTGACAATACAGTGAGGAAAAAAAATGATGTAGAAGCACCTGGATAGCAGGTAGACTTTTCTTCTGTCTTTTTTGAACTAAGATAATGTCGATTATCAGAAACACTTCAATTTGTCTAGAAACACTCTCAGCCAATAACTAATATTGCACATCAAGATAAGAGTTTTTTGTCATGTTGCAGAACAGATATTGATAAAATAACATTTCAGATAAGAGAAAAGTTTAATTAAACTGAGGAATCTTCTTCTTTACAGAGTGGATAGATTTGTTCTTTGTAGCCAATGTTATTACAATCTAAGCCTGTATTACATTTGTTCATCAAGGGGACATAAAAACACAGGAACTTCCAGAGCAGATGAAACCAATGGTCTTCATTCCTCTTCCACCTGGAAACAACTATTTTAGAAATCAAATTGCAAAGACTGATATACTGTAGTAGAAATCTCCCTTTACCCTGTCAGTTTGAAGGAATATATTTTTTATCTTCCACTAAAATAATTGTGACTAATTAACCTACTAATATAAAGAATGACTTAGAATAATTTCCAAACATACAAACAACTACATGCTTCTGTCTTGACAGAGACTGATCAGCGTGACTTGTGTCCAGAGGACATTTAATGTAAAATAGTAGTAGTTCAGCACAAGCCACAGCCCTATAGCAAATTGAGAGAAATACAAGCCAAAATATGTGTACCTAGAGCCATTTTTTTTCAGGCCTTATGTTATTTGACAGACATGACACAGGTTTTTACAGGAGACCTATCTCTTTTTGGAACTGCTTTCGATGCCTAAGCAGGACTGGGGCACTGTCATTTGTCACCTACATTTAAGTAGCTGTGTGTCTCTTTTGCTGTTAGGGGCACGTTACTGGTTTAGATGAGTCAATGTTTGTCCTTACAGTAAATGTCATTTTGTGGTTGGCATTAATGATTCCACACTTCAATCCAGCATAAATCTGCTTTTGTTCTTACAAATTGGACATAGTTTTGGCACTATAAAGGCATTCAGTCCCCTGATTGGAAGAGCATTTCCTTTATCATAAACACAGAATGTTACAAACGTGTAAGTCTCAGGCTTACAGAGTGACAATTAAGCTTGATTTTAACCAAATGTTTAAGTGCTCTACTAAATGATTATTGTAATGTCTTCTATTTCACATATTCAAGTCTAACATCTATCTGTAAAATTGACATTTAGAATGATACGGAGACAAAACTTTCCTACGTTTCAGTTTTAAGCAAGAGTCTCTAGGGATCACAACTTAGTTATGAGAAAATATTCTAAAAGAAGATTACAGTCAATGTAAATTTTTTCCTGAGACCATTGAGCATTTGTGTGTTCAGCAGAAAAATAGTGAAAACCAGCAGTTAGTTATACCTTGATCTTGAGTTTTGAGGTCAATCCTGGTCACAAGTAATCTTTTAGTGATCTTGAGGTCAAAGGAAGGTCAGTTTAACATTCCAGTCAAATTGAACCTCACAAAAACAAAACTTTCAGAAGGAAGGGTGTAAATCCACAAAAAATGAAACCAAGGAAAATGTTTGCAATAGCCTTTGCAGGAGTGAAACTGCCCGGTATTAGGAACAGTTCTGCATGTTTTGCTATCATCACAGCAAGTCAGCAGAAAAATAATGGCTGTTAATACTGAATTTCATGTATTTTTTGTATAGAGTCATAGATTTACATGTTTTCAAAGGTTCAGCCTATTTTATTGAGAATAGACTAAACGAATCATTTTGGAGCTAAGCATTTTCAGTTGTTCTAGTGGAGTTTCTCCTTGAGAATGCCCTTGAGCAAAACATTTGAGATTTTTCTTATTGTGATGATAATGTTCCCATTATTAAATGAACTTCTTATACTTGAATCTAGTAAAGAACAAACACGGAGGAATTTGGAAGGTGAGAAAACAGAGAGTAGCTAATGGAATCCACTGAGCGAATAGATTGGTCTTCCTGAGAGGTCTGTTTATCATTTGGCTGTGGATTAAACAGATTCCCCAGGAAGTGTTTTTGCAATGAAGTTCATGTTACTCCATCATATTTGTATTTCAGGATAATGACTGTCTACATTTGAATTTATGTAAATTAACATGGTATGACCTTACCGTCTTGCAAATAAAGCCAATTTCAGCAGATATATAATGAAACAAAGCAATGCTGTTTTTTCCATCTTTTCTTAAATAAACCTTGTCAGGAAAGGACTGAAAGTGAATAACCTGTGCATGAAAACTTAAAACGTAATGGAAAGTGAATTTAAGAGTCTCTCTATAGTGCTACTAATGTGATGGAGAATTTAAGGGAAAAATGTTAATTTTAAAGTCAGGGAGTTAATGTACAAACCTACGGATTTATATGAATTAATTGCATCTATATTTGTACAGATAAAAAAACATGATTTCATTTTTATGTGTTTATATGTGCGGTTACAGGAATGTGTTTAATTTTTCCCTCACTAAATTCCAAAAAGTTCTTTAAAATATATATTGATACCATGCTTTCATTTTGGAATAATTAAAAGCAGTTAATTTGGCCTTTACCAAATTTATGTTAAAAAGGTCTCTCTTTATGTAAGGAGAACTGTGTCAAACATGACTCTCAGGAAAACTTCTGTGGACAGAAATAACTTACATGCACCATGAATGAGAGGGGCCAGACCACAATCACAACTTTATGCTAAAAAAAAGGCAGACAAAACATGCTACTTGACAAATTTGAGAAGTGTGAAATCACTGGGAAGTGCAATTGATGTAAATGTATTAGTTAATTCAGAAGATCTGGAGAGGAAATTATGTCCCATGTATTAGACTTCTTCACCAAAACATAATGCACTTATAAAACTTCACTCAAAGTCCTAAGTCTCATCATTTTAAAGCATTTTTCACATCTTCTGTGACTCTGATATCATGGTAGAAACAGAGATTTATTATCCTGAATACAGTAGGTAAAGGAAGTATACTATTCATGGAAAAAAAATCCTGTGCTCAGTTCTGCAAAAGATTGCATTTTGATTACATGATATTGAAAGCTTGTCTACGAACACTGAATTATTGAATGTGAGCTTGTGTTCTAACTTCTTGACATTAATTTTTCCTAGTGAATTTGAGATGCTTACAAGGTTATTCAAACAGTTTGTTCTGGTTACTATTATTTCTTATTTTAATGGTTCTTCAACTGTTTTGCAAAACTTGAGGAAAACTTTTCTAGATGAACATGATTATTTATATCCTGGTGATATTCTGAACATAATTTTTGTTTCTGAAATGTTAGCACTGCCCATAGCAAACTGGTAATTTTATTTATTACTTTACATTTCAAAATGAGATTAACCATACTTATCTTTGAATTTTGGAGGTTCTTTCTTCCTTCTTTGTCCTTGTTATGTTCTTGGCAAAGAAAACAAAATAAAAACAACACTCCTCAACCTTTCAGAAATTTTAAATCTTTCAGAATATTTGCCTGATAGATTATTCTAATTTAATCTTTAAAGTGACTTTTATTTCAAAATAATAATAGCAATAAAATGAAACATTCTGTTTACCTTAAACACAGCTGGCAAATTCTTCACTTTTTGCCTCATTTTACCCCAACCAAGCTGCACTGTGGAATATGTTTATCTTATAAAGGAATGTTTCTTTAAATAAGGTTACATCCAGTACAATTTCTTAACCACAGAAAAAAAGGAAAACTACATACAATGATATGGATCTCAGATTAACAAAATCTTCACCTGCATTCTATGCAAAAATTTTAGGTTCACTTTTTTTCCCAATGAAGAGCTGAAATGTGATGGGATCTGCCATGAACACAAGAAAGCAGAATCCCACATAAAAGACTCAGAAAGACCAATTAAAACTTTTGTGCTCACTTAGCGTGACCCAAGTGATCCTAAAACCTGTAGAGTTTTTTCTGTGATGTGGACATTAGCTAGATCACATGCCAAAATCTGAGCTCTTTAGAATTTATATAATTTTCCAGGAACTAATTCTGCTTGCTGTGGCCAAATAGTTATGAAGAGCTATCAGGTATCTGAAATGGATTGTTTCATCATTATATATTTGCAAAAGTCTAACAGGAATTTCAATTTGTGAGTGTGGTTTTGGTGCTTCATATTTTCTGCGCACTTTTTTTAAGCACTTGAAAATCTTTTTTTAATGATTGTTATCAGTATTTTAAAATTGGACACACATGAAGATTCATAGTGGGAATTCACACACAGGAATCAAAAACAATTGTGTCACCGTGAAAATGTCTTCCACCAAAAATCTTTCTAAAACCCATTTTAAGGCTCAGAACCTGCACTGAAGTGTGCAAACCACAATTTGTATTGTCTTTTTTTGAAACTGCTTGCCTATCTGCAAGGGAGAAGCTGCACTGTAAATATGTTGCTTCAACATAGAAATCAGGAAAAGATGTAGAACGACTAAAATTTTACTTCATGTTGTCATAGTAAACATATTTGGTCCAAAAATCTATTAGTGCTTAGACAGTCAACTTCCAAGTGGCAAATTGAGAAGACTTCTAGAGCCCTCTAGACCTTCTAATATCCCAAATTTCTTATGCTATCTTTTTATATATAGTACAAGTATGTATGCATGTGTTTGTAGGGTGATTAGAACGTGTCCTGCTGTGTGCATAAACAAAGAGTTGTTCCTGAACTGTGATGTTTTGTAAATGATTAGACACAAAAAGATATTAGGGAGTAGTAAGAAAAAATGTATTTTAAGACAAGCAACTTTTCACCTTCGGATCAGCAAAAGTTGGATTTTGCTCAGTTTATTTTTCAGACTGTTTAAGAGGATGCTCTTTCACTGAAAGGCCTTTCTGCTAAGTAGATATGAGATTTTCAAGAGGACAGTTCAATCGCTTTTGCCAGCTGTACATTTGGACACCCACAGAAGGAGCCTGGGAAAACCTAGGTGATCAAGTGAAGCAGGCAGAACCATCATTTCCAGCCAATCCTTTGTACTCCTAAATTCGGGAAGTGGCTAAGGGAATAAAGGGCTGAAAGAATGATATAAGTCTTTGTGAGGAATCAGAGAACCAGCACATCTACTCAAGGTGAACAAAAGCAGTAATACAAAACCTGCTGTCTTCATTCTATGCTCTTATGTTATTAAATTCTTAAATTATGTTTTCAATAAAGGTATGCATATATCATTAAGAAGTGACTCTTACGCAGATCCAGCAATGGGCTAAACAGAAAATCAATAGTTTCCAGAAATATTCCATGGAAAATATAATACTCTACAAAGTGAAATCTGCAGTCAAGGACATGTGAGGGTAGGCTTTCATGGAGGTCTTCCTCAAAGAATTCAGTGTGTTAAGACGTTATATCATCAGATTCCTCTCATGCAATAATCCCATAGTGAAAACAATCTCAGGGGTGCATGATAGGATTTAACATGGAGAAAAGCTCAAAGCTATCAAAACAGGTCAGTATCATTAGGAAGGTTTGAACATTCAAGCAACTTTTGATTCAAGACACTAGAATCTGCAAGTGATTGATTAGCCAGAACCTATGAACAAATGAGAGAACGTTTATTTATTTATTTATTTCAATTTAGTTGCTGTGCTTTGGAAACAAAACAAAACAAAACAAAACAAAAACAGCATTACAATTGCTTTGACATTAAATCACTTAATAGT
This sequence comes from Alectoris magna, assembly GCA_030625065.1. Lineage (NCBI taxonomy): Eukaryota > Metazoa > Chordata > Aves > Galliformes > Phasianidae > Alectoris > Alectoris magna. The sequence goes on from CM060562.1 coordinate 63,000,259, forward strand.
GGAGAAACTATTGTCCTCTGCTCTTAAGCAGTAAAAGAGAGGAAGATGAATGAAGTCTGCAGAGTTAGGTAACTGTAGAATGACAAAATGAAGTGTAGGACTTTGGCATCCTGAAGGAATTACTAAAGCCAGGAAAGTGCAGATGAAAAGAAGACATGATATGTAGATGGATTTACAATTATTAAACTAGAGATGCTCAGAAATTCCTGACAAATTATCATGTCACTTTCTATGTAGATGTCATGGTTTTGTAATTTTTGCTATTGGAATTCCACATCATAACATCATGTGGAGCACAGAGAAGAAGAACTACACGTCCCAGAGGACCTCACGGTCAAAGAGGAAAATACATCATGTAAGCAACGCTCGCTCTCTCTCTCACTGCCTGGCAGCGGGTGTGGGTGTGCTTCCAAGTCGTGCGCCTTCAATTTCAAAGTAAGCTTCTCGGTCTTCGGAAACCTCTCTCCCTTATTTTACTTGATTTATTAGCCTCAATTTCAATTAGATTGTATTGTATTGTGTTATCTTGCATTCCAATATCCTAGTTAGTAAAATAAGTTTTCCTCCTTAGATCGTTGCCGCTGCTCTGTTTGTTTCCTTGAGCCCAGCTCTCATCTCCCTACTCCCTTTCCCTTTTCCCTTCCCGTTTTTGGGGTCAGGTGGCCCACGGGCCTACTGCCCACCTGTCACAGACATAGATTGATCTAGATAACTCCGTGACAGTAGACCCACGTATAATTTTGACAATGACATGGTTTCTTTTCAGAGAGAGATGCCTGAGAAGTTATTCAGCTATTAAGATGTCCATTATGCAAAAAGACACAGCCAACAGAAGTCAATTGAACAATACAGATTGGGAGGAATTGGACTTGATGATCTTTGAGGTCCCTTCCAACCTGAGTGATTCTACGATTCTATGATTCTATGAGTCAGAGAGACATCACAAGTTTCTTACCTTCCCCCGTCTAGAAGCTAACTGACTGGTCATTATAGCTCATTGATGTTCTCCATGTCTTTCTTCCAATCCGAAGTTAACCTTCTGTGCCAAAAAAGATAAATCCTCCTAATTTTTCTATTAGGAAATAACCAAGTTCAAGAGCACATGAACTAGGTGCTGAATCCATTTTGTCAGTGTTTAGTAGATGCTTAGTGAAGAAAATGATTTGGCAGTGGGTACCTGTCCATAATCAACTGGAACTAGAAGCCAAGATATTAAAAAGTAGCTCCAAAATTAGTTTTTAAGGTCTGACAACAGAAAGGAGATTGACTCTACTTCCTTGCAGTTTTGCCTCTCCCATCCTCACAAATAGGAAATTCTGTTCTGTTGCCACTGTGCAACTCAACAATGTCTGTATTATGTATCTGACTGCTAATGAAAACTCTTATAAATATCACTGATGAGCTACAAGAAATTTCTACACACAGTACTACTGCAGTGCTGGTTCCTCCTACTGGGCCATAGTCTTGGAGAGTGAAAATCAGCTAAAGAAATACCAATCAGAAATATGACTGCGAAGTTTCTGCCTTTTATCTGTTTCTGCCTTGAGAGAAGAATTAAGATCTAAAGATAGCAAGGCTATTTCTGGAGATATGCTTTTCTTTCCTCTTTTAAATCACTATACCTGTAAGAATTGCCTAGATCGTAAAACAACAATTACATTAGCTGACACTGCTTTACTCATTTTTTCCAGTGCTGATTATTCTTTCATCTTCATATCTGCTCTTTTGCTAACCTTGTTAACCAACCACTAACATTTGCTGAAGGAAATATCTCTCAATGGGATAAAAAGGAAAGGTCTTGATAATGTGTAGAGATTTCCTGGAAAGTGGATGTTGTTGCCCGAAGACATTATACACCCATTTCTTGGATGATTGAGTTTTTTCATCCCTCCCTTCAAAAGTAAACATGCAAAAGGTTGTGGTCATATTTTATTTATCTTTTTTTGCCCAGTAGGAGTCTAAAAAAGCAGTATATCTATGTGGGGTGCCTGACTTAAGCCAAGTGTTCATGTTGGCTTGGGAGGAGATCATGTAATACATGTCAGAAGGACACTTCAAGTTAAACACATCATCTGGTTGAACGCAGAGTCAGCTTCACACAGGTATGTGCTAAATTAGGGCTAGGGTTTTGCCTCTGTCATTTTACTTATATAGTTTCTCTAAACTATACAAGTATATAGTTCATACATAGACCAGAATGCAAGCCTTTTTTAGGGCAAATTGCATAAATATTTGTCAGGAGGTGCTGAGAGCCCTGCAAAAGGACAAATTTCACACCTGGGTTATCACAGCAGAATATCATCCTGGTGTTTTTCAATACTGTGTCAGCAGGATGGCTCCAGTACCCCCACCACCGCTGTTCACCTCTTCTCCGTCTCTACAGATCTAGCACTAACTTGCTATATGAGAGCTCTTTGTTTCACTGCAACTTCCAACACCAACATGCAGAATCTTGCTTTTATTAAAAATGTGTTTTTATTTCTATTTTCTGTACAAAACAAGCTTTTTGGCATGAAGAGCAAAATCGGTCTCATCAAAGGAGAGCAGAGTATATAATACAATCCATTCTCATAACAATGAGAGGAGGCAGAAGGTGGTGTTTAGATATGCTTGTAACTTACTTGCTTTGTGTGTCACACATTCCTGTGGTTGACAGGATGCCAACAGTAGAAATAACACTACCTATGAAATGAGGGGCTGCCTTTCATCTGAAGATCAGAAAAATACGGCTCCTGCACTTCACTCAGTTTTCAAAAGGCTTTTATTTTGTGCATAAAGTACAATCAAATACCAGTTCTGCCACAGTAACAAGAAATTACTGACCAGTGTGAGAGAGAACTGGGACTTGGGATACATACAGAATTACATCGAGAACAGCTTGCATGGCTTCCAGGGTAATATTTTTTTCCATCAGAAATGCTTATTTGTCAAAAATTTGTTCAATCTGGAAAGTAACACTGATATAAAACAGTTGTTTCTTAAGAAAAACTGAAAAACGGTTTCATGCTGCTATAAGACTTACTAGAATTGAATTTTTTTTTTTTCTATTTTCAAACTGCTTATTTCAACAATAAATTTTTATCAATCTCATAAAATGAAACACACAGAAATGACAGTCAATTATTTTCATTTTTAGGAAGCTTCCTATTTATCCAAAATTTATTAAAGTCATTGCCAGACTTTCCCTAAAATGCTTGCTTGTACGTCTCCATTCTTATAAAGAATCAGGTCAAGTTTATAAATGTCTGACTTCAATTTAATGATTTCAAAGTAAAGGTACCTTCAAATATCTGTGGTGCTTTGACCATGCACAGTAAGAACAAAAGGATAGTCCATCTACTGTCTTCTGATAATCCCATGAGACGGAAATCAGATATCAACTAGAAATGTAAAACTGTTACTTCCAATGTCGGGAAAGCTATGCTTTAGAATAGGATGAAAACTGGTAAATGGTAGGAAGCTGATTTAAGTGAGAACATATAAACACACAAGTATATCTGTCTAACTGTTTTCCAAGATTTTTGTTTCAGTAAAGTTGAAAAGCTCTGAAGTTAAGAATACCAAGATGAACACAGATATTTAATGATAGATTTTGCACATAAATCATAGCAAGGAAGGCTCCGAGGTGAGAAGTATTAGCTTGAAAAACTCTAATATCTTACAAAATAGCCCAAATCTCTTATTTCAGCAATGTGCTGAGCTCCCTGGGGAAAAAAATGGGGAAATTATTTGCAGAACAGAAATAATTGCAGAATGGAAATAAGCAAATACACAGATATTACTATTTCATGCTCTGGTCTACTGAACACAAGGTGAAGGTAAGATAAAGCAGGAGGCATTACTTCTTTGTGCAGTTATCTTCATCAAGTCACACACTGATAATATATCCTGGCCTATAAATGAAGGAGGGAGGAAAAGAACAACATATTCCTAGACTGCTTTTGTACTCAGTAAAGAGTGAAAAAAAAGGGGAGATCTCTTAAGGAAGATTAAATAGAAAGTCTAGATTTCATTCCTGAGGAGTCTGACTTGCTCCATTCAGACACATTGCTCAGACTGCCCACTCTATGCAAAAACTTCTCTTTGTGACTGGATCCAATACAGTAAATTCTTTCATTAGTAGTCAGAAGATTAGTGCTCCAAATTACAGCAGATGCACATATCTATGGCATTGGATCTGTTCAAGGTTCTTACGGTTATTGTGGGTCTTTCACTCACCTTTCTGGAACCCTCCTTGGTACTGAACAAAGGACCTCCAGAGGTCCTTTCCAACCCTTGTGATTCTGTGATTCTCACTCTCTGGTTGACAACGAAGGAATCACAACAGAGTTTACATAACTCAGAATGGTTTTCTTTCACACAAGGGAAAAAGTAGGCTTTTAGAGGATAGCGTGATTCTTTGTTCTTGTATTTTCAAAAATTGTTATAATTTCTAAAATAATGTCATAGTTCATCTGTAGACCAGACTCATGATGCTGTATGGGGAAAGAAGGTTTTTTTCCTCATATATTGTCTCACATAGTGCGCTAACTTCTGACCTTGGTAACGAGGATCTTTTTAATTTATGGAGGAAACTGCAAGATAAATGAAATACTGTTCATGTCAGCAAGAAAAGGTGTATGGTATTTCAATATACTGTTTTCTGAAGAGTTATGGGTAAATAGTGGTAAATGCTTCTGTCTTTCTGAGAGTTCAAAGATGGGATGTGAAGCTCCCGAAATCTGTAATAAGAAATTATATTAATTGCCCTTTATGTACTGGTGCAATTTACTTAGAATAGTTTTCATTCCATTTGTATAATGGTTATTATTTACAGTAAAAAGCTGAAAGGAAGCTATTACGAAGAGTACGGGATGTTAGTCAGAGCCCTAACCTCTTCTGAAAAGTTTGATTTTAGGTGAATATGGGGTTTGGGTGGATAAAGAACTATCCACACTCATTTTTCTCTATCAGTTCTATCAGTTCTTGGAAACAGCATACTGCTTTTTTCTTCAGTGTTTCACTAGTGTCACTGCAAAGTCCTTCCCAGGGGCATCTTAGTAGGAAATGCATCGTGTAGATGACTAATGGGTTTCAGAACCACTTACAGTTCAGTATCAGGCACACTGTGAGTCATCATCTTGCTGTGCAATCACTCAGGAAAAAGAAAAAGAGAAAAAAGAAAACGACAAACACAAAAGCAAAACAAAACAAAACAAAACAAAAAGAGAGGAAATAAAAGTTCTAAGTATAAAAAAGGCATCCTTAACAGTTTAAGTTAATTTTCCCATGTAGATTGGCACATTTCAACATATTTTACTATGAAATACTTTACTGTAAACCATAGATCAGTAAGATGACTCTACAAAGTCTTATGTTTAAACAAAATACAGGATTATGACAAATGCTTCAGCTGTTATGCAGAATGGCAATCAACAGGTAACATAAGTTAAACTGATTTAGTAGTTTTTTGCATAAGTTTGTGTGGAGACTACTGCATTCAATAAACCTTTCACTAGAAGAAAGGAGCCTCTGCAACCTGTTTCTTTAGTTGACTGTTTATATGGAAAAATCTATTTGATGGCTGTCTTTATAACTAACACTGCCCATATGGACATACTTTTCCTTATCTATGAAGGCTATTCTTACACCTTGAACATTAATGTACTCATGTGAAGCTTGGTTGTTTTATGATTTTTTATTCATTAGATAGTGAGACCATCAGTGATAGTGAGACCATCAGAAGAGCAATTAAATTTTATAACTTTTTCTTCCATTTTCTAGTATTCTCTGCTCAGCATCTGTGCAATTTTATTTCTGTAAATTCTTTTTCTTCTTCTGCATTGCTATTAAAAAGTATGTTGCTTGGCCCTCCTAAAGCTGGAAAATTTACTTCAGAAAAGCATGTGAAAGTTCAAAGCTATTCTCTATATATTTTCACCTCTTTGATCAAAAACTCCTTAAGTACAAGTTTTCCCAGGGACCCTCCTTTCCTTCCTGGTAGCTGACTGGAAATTATGGTGAGAATCTGCTTTTGCACTTTATTTCCAAGCTTTCACTGCTAGTCTTTTCCTGAATCATTAAGTAAAAATACACATGAAAATATATGTGTGAACATTTGTGATCAGTTTTTAGATATCAGACAATATTTTCTTTTCGACTTGTTTCATTTACACTCAATCAATGCTTACAGTTGTTTGCATTTTCCAAAGCGTTTTGTCAGATATCTGAACAACTCTACTCCTTTTCTCCAACAGAATCTAAATTTCTAAAATTCCCCCAGTACTTTTTTCTGTTTTGATTTTTCCATCTCTCTCCTCATTCATGAATTTTGTTTTTCTCTTCCTTCCTAGTCTTGCCTCAGTTTTAGATCTCTTTCTGATGTAGTTTGAACTCTTCATTCCTATTTTCCTTATATATTCTGTGATTTTTCTTACATTGGGATTTTACACCTCTTTATCCCCCCTTTTATGTTTTTTGTCTGCTGGATCATGTGTAGTTTTACTGCTGGAAAAAGTTTAAAAATTTTGCTCCCATTCTCACTGGTCAGTTGTCCAAACAACTATTTCATCAAGATTGCTACATGTAAACCAGAATTTATATATATATATATATATATATATATATATATAATTTTATTATATTTAGCTCTCACCTTATGTAGTTTCTAATACAAAATCTGTTCCCAAGTTATACGGGGTAAAACAATGACTGCTGTCATGAAAACCAGATCCATATAGCAAAAACCTTTTGCTACTTGCCTTCTTAGGTAACCACTCAGGTGTTCTGTATAGCAACACCCAGTTATCCTCAGCATCATAGTTGTAGGCATCAAAAGGGAGCACAAGGAAATCCAGTCAGAGAGACAAGTGCTAAGCAGAAAATGAGGAAAAGCACAAGACAAGTGAATAAACAACGATGTTAATTAAGTAATTCTGCTTTTGCAATTAAGGTGCCTGAGACTCAAAGCTTTGCAATAAAGTTACCAAATTAGCCATAGCCTGTGTAAATAGGAAGAGTCTATTCCCATTAAATGCAAGGATGTGACACTCCAGGCCCTGTTACACAGTGATACTGTACTTCTCTGTTCAGCCCTTCCTCCCCTTCCCTCACTTTCCTGCTTCTTCTCTGATACTGTATCCAACTCAATCATCAGCTTATTAGAAAGAATAGAATAATTCTCGCGCTATATTGCAAAGCCTTTGGGGCAATGATCTGGAAGTGTCTGACAGCTAATTTGCTAACTTGTGGTTTGCTACTTATTGTTCTTCTGAGACATAATTTAGACATATGTAGACCATAGACTGGAATAAAGTGTTGTATAGTACAGTGATGTACAGCACCTTGTTGATTAGTGATGATCTGCTAACATATGTTGCACAGTAATAGTCAGATGAATACTACAGTGATAAATTTGTTTCTCTCCACTCACAATATATGGAATTTCAGACACTTCTACCAAAATGGCCTCCTGCTCTGAAAGTTTTTCCTTTGGCTCTTTATCACTACTTATCATTCTTTAACACTTGATCTCAGTAGCAGCTAAAGCCTGTGTCCTGGTCTGAAAGGCTCCATTTCCTCTTACTTTTTTACTAATTCCAGACAATTACAATGTTTGCTTAACAACATGCTGCTGCAAATGATGCTAATCTATCAGTTGAATTTGCACCTAGCTGGGATTCCTCATGATATGTGGATATCCGTACTTGTTGAGAAATTAAGAGAGATGGGTGTGATGAATTTAATTCAATAATTCATCATCATAAAAGCAAGCCCAAACCAAAACTTCTGCAGACTACTGTCAAATCTGAAAAGCTTGGACCTGAGAGATAATCTGAAGCTTTTCCTTCAAAAAAGCTGCTGAACTGTTGAAAAGGTCTCTTAAAGAGTCTGATTTCTTTAGAAATAATTGTTTCTATTTCCCTTTAGGTGGTTTGATAAATGAATTGTTCTGATAGCTCTTAGTTGCTTAGCTGCTGAACAGCCATACAGCCACACACTTTTTTCTCTTCTGCTGAAAAATGAGTTACAGGAATGGGAAAGGTAAGATCTGCAGAGAAAATACATTCCTAAATCATGCTACTCTATCCTTCAGCCCTCCACTTCTACAGCCCATGAATTTTCGGCACGAGGATCTACCTGTTTGTTTTTTACCATCCCTAGACATCGTTCTTAAGCCTTCTGGAGACTCTTTGAATGATAAAACAGGTTACAATCCAAAATAGAGAAACATAAAGTACACATTTCCAAACAGCCCTTAGTGATTACCAAGATATTATTGTTTCCTTATGTAAGTAACAACATTCTGATCTGTGTATGCTGAAGTAACTTCTGTGGATTGACAGAAAGAATTGTGAATTCAACACCGTTTCATAGCTGGACTCAGATAACATATGAAGTAAAATTTATGCTAAGTGATATATGGTGCAGTTCAACCTGGAATCTCACCCTGAAAATACACTTCATTTAAAATACGCCATTTTGTAACTGACCTGACAATTGCACGTATTTCCAGATCCTGCCATCACATTACAGTAGGTTTGGGTAACATCACTGCGTATACAATTTCCATTGCAAATATGAAACATTTTCAAAATCTAGAGAGAGGGTGGATACTTTCTAAAATAGGGTAAGTATCTATACAATTATTTGGAGCAACAGGCTATTCCAAAAGAACAAAGAAGAAGCAATTGTTTGCAGTCACTTATTTTTCTCATGAACATTTTACTGTTCGTCCAGGAAACATACTAGTAAGTTCCAGACATGCTCATATATTCTTAATATTGGCAAAAATACAGCATCGCCAGGGGGGCACATTCAGAGGTAAATTGATTTCACTCTTCTAACGGAAAGAATGAATGGTATTCCAGAGTCTTTTGAAAAACACCAAAGTGAAGCAGCATCCCTTTACATATGCATTGGAATGATTCCTAAGTGCATAAATATGCTTAGGTGATTTTTAGTCAGACCAAAAAGTTATATCCAGATGTGAATAAATGGTTATGTGGATTGCTCTTCTCCTTGAAAAATGATCTATGTACCACAAAATAAAATACAATATATACCAGACTAGATTCATAGTGTCATCTTGGTGATGAATGAATTTAGGGGGAGGTGAAAACCTGTTTTTTTCCCATTTTTCCTTCCATACTTGTAGATTTATATGGAGATGAAAAATGAAACTGATGCATTTGCTGTTAAGTTGGTTTTGAAAGATACACCCCATTCACCAGCACTGTTCAAAGAAACCTGCAGTTTATGGGAGAAACTTGTGGCTACATCTAGACAGTGACCAATGGAAATGGAGAGAGAGGCTTAGGGCTCTGTCACCTGCTTTCCTTCCTGTTGCACACCTGATTCATAGACAGCCAAAAGGCTATCAGTATAAAGGGGTACACTTAAATAGGGGAGTCCTGTGTGCTCCAGGGTTGCTATCCAGATTACCCATGCAAGATGATTGTCTGTATGCATGCAAAGAAAATGGACTTCAAGGGCATCTGTAAAGCCAAGAGCATGCAGCCTAGCCATATGAGGAGCTGCACAGCAGCTAAGAACTCTCCATTTTTTCTCCATCTCCCGTAAAAAAAATTTACTACCACTTTCCAAAAGCATCTTCACATAAAAGGCAGAGAGGTATGCCAACCAAAGCAAATGGAAATCCTTAAATGTAAGCCAATGCTGTCTCAATGTATTCAAATGCCTGTGTGGCAGGCACATTTATACAAGATTTTTTTCCCATTACCCATCCTCTTCCATGTTCTTAAGAAATGCCTTTTGCCTACATGTGCCAAGGAAAAATGGTACAGCACCTCTATAGCCAACAAATTAATCTCTGACTCAGATGCAAACTCAAACTTCAGATGCAAACTCAACAACCATAATAGTTGTTCTGACCCAAACAAGTGAGGATGGGTGGGAATGTGTATTTTTGCTTTTCCTGCGATTAACATATCAGAGAAAGGTGCCACTAAAATTATGCTAAAATTATACTTTTGTCTATGTCTAGCTCATCAGATGTGAGGCAGGGTTTTTTACATACAGACTAGTGATGTTTCTAATGAAGAATTATCAGTCATTTTGACAGAAAAGAAGTGTGTTTTGTTTTGTTCTGTTTATTTTTTACTTCTCTCTAGTATCTTGGTAGTCAGGAAAAGATAGACGTGAGTTTGTTTTAGGAGGAAAACCACAAATCTGGATTTGAAACTTCATGTTTGCGAGACCAAATTAAGTCAGAAGAAAGGAATTGAAGGAATGAGGAAAAGTGATGTAGGAATCATTTCTCAAATTGAAACGATGAAGGTGGTTCATAGCTACATGTTTTATTACTTGTAGGAACTGAAGTGGAATTTTTGACTTCTACTGATGTTACCAGGATATCCTTGTAAAAGAGCAACATCAGCAATGTTACATATTTACAAGTTCTAACTGAATACTACAATGAGACCTTCCCAAGACTTTGGCTTCCAGATAATGCAGATGATATGGTTTCCTTTTTGGCAGTTTCATAGAAAAACAGAAAAAGAAATGCTACAACATTAGCTGGACTGGATATGTCTATCTGCAAAGGAGTCTCTGGTGAAAAAATGTCATGAAATAGCCAGTAGCTCTCCTCTCCTCTCCTCTCCTCTCCTCTCCTCTCCTCTCCTCTCCTCTCCTCTCCTCTCCTCTCCTCTCCTCTCCTCTCCTCTCCTCTCCTCTCCTCTCCTCTCCTCTCCTCTCCCCTCCCTTCCCCTGCCCTCCCCTCCCCTCCCCTGCCCTCTCCTTCCCTCCCCTGCCCTCTCCTTCCCTCCCCTCACCTCCTCCATTCCCCTTCCCCTTGCCCCTTTCCTTTTCTTATTTTTTTCTTTTTTTTTCTCTTTTCCTTTCCTCACATTTCCTTTTTTTTTTTTTTTTTTTTTCTTTTCCCTTTTTCAATTATGGTGGACACTGAGTATATAAAGCAAGCACTTACAACTACCTGCAGCAGGTATATTTGGTACATCTCACTTCCATAAGATGATTGCAGATATGCCAAATCTTTGGAGGAATAATCTCAATCACCTCCAAGAACAGCTAGCCAGTGACAAGAGAGAAGACAGATTCCTGAACTCTGCAGGCACCATCAGTCCTGTCAGTTTTCTCAACATGTAACTGAAGTGGGAAGGAAATCATCTTGACTGTTTCTGAAAATAAGAATAGTTGGATGAATAAACTGCATTTCAAATCAGCACTTCGGCATGGCCCCTTTATTCCCAGCACTAAAATAGTTGGTATGACACATGTATCACAGACACGAGAGCTGACACACACTCCCCTGACTTAATATTCCCCATGACTTTGGTGCACAGTAGCTACACAGCATTCCTTCTCTTAAACAGGCCTATCTGAAGAAGACGTGTAGTCCAGACTAATAATCAAAACCTTTTGGTGGATTGCCCAGTTCACCTCACTCAGCCAAAATGTACTCCTTTACATTCTGGGCATCGATCCAAGGTCTTTCTCTGGTCGATTTAATGGCTGACATCAACACCTTGTGGGACAGAACTTTTGGGAAACATCAGAGTCTGTGCAGTTCACCAAAACCTTCCCAAAACTTTCTGTAAGCAAAAGCCCAATTAAGATGTTTCCTGCATCAGGGAAAAAGAAGCAAAAAAGCTTATAGAACCACTTTCTTTTTGCTCTTGACCTAAATCAGCAAGTGCTCCTGCAGCCTGAAGTGCCCTGTAAATGACCCGAAGCAAGTCATTTAATCCGTCTGTGCTTTGCTTCCACATCTGTAAAATGGAGGTAATCCCTCCCTGCTTCTCCAGGCAGTTTGGAAGATAAATTCACTAATTCTTGGGAGTTGCTCAGCTCTTTGACAAATTGGGCTCTACACATGCAGATACATTCAAAATAAATTCTACTCCTGAAGCAACCCCTTTTCTTTCTGACAGTTGAAAGATATAGGATTGAACATACTAATCCACTGGGCCTTAAGACTTTAATCCTCCAAAGTCACCCTAGTGATTATTATGCCTGGTTGAGCATCAGAACTGAACAAACAAATGTTGAATAAAGTCAGTTTGCAAAAGATTTAATTTCATAGATTTAGGCTGTGTTAAGGTTCCACCCCCAGTCCAAGTTCTATAAAGAAAAAGAAAACAAGCTGGTTGAATATTAAGACAGCTGCCAGACTTGGGTTTTGCCACAAAGACCATGAAACAGCAGCCATGAAACACAAAACCCAGATGTGTGAGGGGGAGGCAGGAAAAAGACTGAGAATAAAGAAAAGAAAGGAAGAATATTTAAGAACAGATAAAAGTGTGATAAAGTTAGCCTTGGTCAGGTCCGCTGAAGTACTGTGCATCGTCACACGCAGAAAACTCTAGGACAGAGGCTGGCACATGGGTAGAACTGAAGCATTGACACTGTAGACATACCAAAATACTATGCAATACCAGAGCTCATCACTTGCTTTTAACTTGGAAGTACCACTTTTGGGTTCAACAACAACTTCGCGTTTGTGGGTGGACCTAAGATTTACAAGATCGGTGTGACTCTAATCAGCAGCATGTTGTTCAAGCACTACTTAAGAGAACATGTTGATATGGAAAATAGGGCTGAAAATATTGTAAAAACACACTCTATCTGGTATGGAAACAACTTCCAAGAAGTTATTTTTGAACAATTTCCACTTCTTGTCTTGTCCTTAAACAGGAAACAGTAGGAATCATAACAATAACTATGTTTAGGCTCTTAAGCTTTCCAAATCTTGCAAACAAGCTAAAGTCACTGGCATAAGTACTGAGAAGTTCTTATTAAATTCAAATAAATTTTATAATACTCATTTTTTGCTTTCCTGACAAAGAACACCTGTAACTGCAAAGGGATTTTCATCAAAAATGCATTTTAGAAATCAAAGATTACATTCCTGTCCTTGAAAATCCTTTGACAGCAAAGGACTTCTACCAGTTTTCCTCAGTTAGAGAAACTGGCTGAGAGCTCCTCATTTGATGATCTCTTTAGCATGGGAATACATGAACTATAATGCTTGCCATTGTCCTGAAACTGTAAGTAAATGTCCAGAAAATTAATCTCCTCACTTCTAAGTGCACAAGAGTCTACTTTAGGATGGGATGGATTTTTGTTCAGATTAATAGGAGGAACTCTGCATTCTGCTTCAAATATACTGTTTGTTCAAGAGAGTGCCAGTGACACTGTGGGTGTGATGTGTTTATCTTAGCTGTCCTTGGCTGTTAATAAAGGAACTGATAACTAGCAGTTAGAATAGTAATTTTGAGGAAAAATCTATGCTGTAACTTTTTTTTTCTTTTTTTTTCGTCTTTTTTTTTTTTTTTTGTCAGATTAAGGAAAACAATTTAAAAAAGCATCTTACACCTGAAATTACTGCCAGCAGGACAGAAAAAAAAAAAAAAAAAGAAAAAAGAAAAAGTAAGAACTCCAATCACTCAGCGTGTCAGCATGTTCTACTTGTTTTACTTGAGAAATCATTTTGTCAGCTAATTGTGCTTGTAACAAAAGCTGATGCAGAGCATGGGAAGCTGAGATGCATGTTCACTGCCCACGTGTCTGCTTTAGTTGCCCACTGAGTGTGTGAGCCTTCAGTACAGAGAGGATTTCTGTCAGTGACCTTCACAATTCTCATGCTGAACTACTCTTGTTGAAGGTGTTAATTTTGGATATAAACCAGAAAGGAACTTGTTACCACAAGGAAGAAAAAATACCTCATAAACTTCATGGAAGTTTTATCTGTGGACCGTATCTCAAAGTCTTAAAAACAAATCTGACTGGTACTTGCGAATACTGAACCATGCGCTTAAAACAACTCTTTTTCTACTTTTCTTGCAAGTGAATTCAGCATTTATATTTCATCTGGTTTGCTTTAAATGTCTTCTCCTTACTTCTCTTTTACATAGTTCAAGGGTAGGAGCAGGTATGTGCTTTATTTAGACGACAGTATTTTATTTAGGTGATGGATTTTGGCAAAAAAAAAAAAAGAAAAAATACACCTAACTAATGATCTTTTTTAAACTTCAAGGAGTTACTAAGAAACACAATACAAAATATGATTGTATGACAGGAGCTCGGTCAATTCCTGCATAGATTTAGAAAAGGAGAGGCCTAATAACGCTATCTTGTTGAAAAGGATCTTAGAAAAGTCGACCAAAAAAGAGAAGCATAGTAATTGAATTAAATGCTTGTTCCCTTTCTCTTTTTTCTTTTTAATTTCTACCCCAAACCATTGTGGATAGATTACTGTAGTGAAACTACATATGCCCCCACAGTTCTTATTGAACATGCAAGGATGGAAAGTAATTTGTACTCTCTTCTCTTTGCTGGAAGGAACTACTAACAAATACACAGACATGCACAGATATATGTGTCTATATAGATGTACATATACCTATGTTGTACATGGAATTTCTTGTTCCTTGATATTACAACAAGATGTTTCAGTCCTTTGGGAAAGGACACTTCCTCCAGATGTGCACCCTTTTCAAGATACAAGTCTAGAGGGTGTTGCAAGAGAGGGAATATGAGGAATACTATTTGGCATCTGTCTGCTCTGCAGCTGAGCAATAAGATTTCTGAATGTCATGGTATTATAGCACACTTTGGAAACAGTAAAAATCTCCAATGAGGACGTTTGCGTTATTTCAGAACACAGCACAAATAGATAAGATTTGGGGCAGTCTGGGACTGAAATAAGCCATTAACCACTGAAGTTTTTTGGAAATTTAGGCCAAGTTTGATATGTCTTGCTTTTTAATACATACTGAGGGTAAAATGGAAACATCTCCCCCCTGTTTTAAAGTGACCTGATCTGTGTGCTTCATAACATTTCCGTCACATTAAGAGCTCTCTCCTAAGGGAAACAAGAGATATGGAATTTGCCACATCTCCAGTAATATTCAAACAATCAGTGGCTAATTAATCTGACAAGAATATTATGCAGTTGCTGAGATTAATTTTGCATTCTCCCACTGTCTCTTCTTCCACTTTGTTTCTCAGTGAAGCTGTGGAAGTAATCTTTTGTTCTGGATAACCTAAAAAAACCTATGGAGTCTTATAAAATTATATTTTTTTTTCTCTATAATATAAGCATCTCTTTCTTTTCTTTATTTTGAACTTCTTTTTTGAAGTAAGTAATTTTTTACTGTTTTCCAGTAAGAGTTGGAAACAGATTGCAATAATGGTCTCAGTAATACCTTATTGAAAGAGTTTTATTGGTAACTTTTTCAATGTATTCATTTGTTTATACACCCAAGATTGATGTTTACCTTCTAAGTGTTGCTGTCTCTCCAGGAGCTCATGTTTAACATTACAAGCCAAGGAACATGAAATCCATGTCAGCATCACTGCTTTCCAGAATGTAATCCCCTTTCTCATAAATATGGCTATACATGCTGTTTGTGGATGAATGACCATGCATTTTGCTATGCTAAACTGCTTATTGTACAATTGCACCTACTTTATCAAGTTAGTGTGATTTCTAAGTGCCACTGATGTGAAAAAAAATATGAACTCTACAGTCATTCAGGGTAGAATTCCTCCTGTCAAACTTCAGTTATTTAAAAACTGGACATTCAGGCTGCATCAGCCATCTAGGCTAAACAGATAGGTAGGTAAAAATAATTCATATTTATAATGAACCATAATCTGCAAATGCTTGCTTTCCCTCCACTATATGTGAAGGCAGATGTTGTGATTTGCTTGCACTTCTCTCCTGGCTTATAGGGAGACAAAATACATCAGATGATCCAAATTTTAAGAGTTCTACCCTTCTCCATAACAGTACTGCTGACAGGTTGTCCTTGCGAACCATGCCAGGAACTTCTTATCCTGTCTTTCTCCCCCCCTGCAGGTAACAATACTGAAGGAGTAGTAAATGTAGATATTTTAACAAGATCAGTGATACTGTTCTGCACTGCCAAGACCAATATTCGTGTGGAGATGCTATGTTTTCTCTTCTGGTATCATGCTCTCTGGGTTTCTCTTTGTGGTTTCTCAGAATATGTTTTCTTTCTGTATTTTTACAAAATGTAAAGTGAAGCTTATGTTTATGAAAAGAGGCTTGGAAACCAGAAATATTTCTCTCAGAAGTCCCGTAAGGGCATAAAGAGGGCAAGTGAACATTGTTATGTGTGTAACCCTTTAGGATCATGCACTCAGGAGAGAATGGGCAGATCTGACTTTTGTGGTGGTTGACCTCAAGGTTGCTGCAATGTCCAGTTTCGAGACCACTCTCCACCTGGAATTCTGCTGACATTATCTGTTTCCTTCTCGTAAATTTCAAGAGATCAGAAGATGATTTTTAATCAGTGGTAGTTTAGTTTAGGCTAGACTTGAAGACATGAACAATAGTAGAGAGGCTTCCTTTCCCAAAGGATATGTTTTTTGCATCCTGAAGGTTTCAACCAAAAATATCAGATTACAGAAAAAAAATATAGTCTAGGTCAAAATCTTCCCACTTACAACTATGCAAACCTCATTGATTTCCTAGCCAAAACCTGATATTGTGAGACTCCAGTAGCAGAGAAAATAGAAAGGTCATGCAGTTATCCATGGATCACTGATTTTCTAATTTTATTTAATAGATTATGAGACACAGCAATGCTCTCCAAGCTTCTTTGCTTGTGAATGTACTATCAAGTGTCATACATACATATTAGAACTTCCATATAGAAACACAGCATATTTTTATGTTGCCTGTATGAATTATATGCTGAAAAAGTTTTTTTGTAGATTTTAAAATGAAGTGGGTCTTAATTTGCTCAATTTTCCTTGAAAAAAAAAAAAAAATCCTGAAATCTTGATAAAAGCACCGAGCTGGTATTCTCTCACAAAATTCCCACTTTCTCCTAATAATACCTTCTGGTCAAATCATTGTATTGCAAACACAAGCCTTTAATAAATGGAGTTAGGGCACAGTAATAGTATAGCAAAACCTATAAGGCAGACTCTTGGCTCCAGGAGTGGAACTAATTGTGCTGAAAAAAACATTTCTCTGTTAGGTGGCTATGTGACATCTTTTTACTGGAAGGAATTAGTCTTCTGCAATGGAATACTCAACAGCCATATCTGGGAGTTGAGATGCTTCAGAGAGCCAGTACGAGCCAAGAGAGATACAAAATTGAAATTTCATCTAGTGATTGAGTTGGATGCATGCTTCAGTGCTGTAGTAAAGCAGAATTCATAAGAATTTATCATCTGCAGAATGAAAAGGCTTTAGTTTATCTTTCTCCGCTATAGTTTTTTTTCCAGATTGTGTATCATATATCAGACCACTGCTGAGAAAACCGAATCTATTCTGCAGAGCAGAATCTTCCTTTCCTCTCTGAACATCCTTAGCTGAGAAATACTTTCATACTGATATAACTTGTCTTGGAGATACAAGCAGTAATTTCATACAGAAAATCTCATTGCCTTTTCCTACAGTGACTCCCTTTGTGTCTCATACTAGGGAATCAATCCTCTTAAGGCTAAGAAACATGCAGAGACCAGGGGGGTAAGGTGCTGGAGGCACTCTCTACTCACCAGGTAGCATCCTGATTACTACCATCTCTGAGTGGAGGTAGCCACATGGGCAGTCAGCCTAGAAAAGATAAAGGTGTTACTGATCTGTTTAGTAGGCAGAACATTGGGTAGAGACTTTTTTCCCCTGAAATTTAAGGCAAGATTATCCTAAATGTCTTGGCTGGATCTGGGGTCTCACACTAAAGACACAGGCACACAAGTCTTGTGCTGAACCACAGTGTTTTACTTCTGTGAAGCAGATGGTCTATAGGCATCTACTTACCTGGCTGCCTAAGGCTGTGGTGCACTGAGCTTAGCGTCTGAGCTGGCCCCTTCCAATCCTATGTTCCTAAAATAGTGAGCATGGGAGCAACATCTTTCTTCCCTATCTTCTTTGTGGCACTTTCTTAGTTTTTAGGTTTTTTCACAGCAGAGACTCTTTGCATGTTTTCATCATTTCATCAGGAGGCTTCAGTCATGGCTGGGGCCTGAGATGTTACCATAATGTAAATAAAATACGAACTTGAAATTTCCTGGAAATCTCTCCTCAGCCTCTGACCGCACAACCAATGAACAATTCACTTCATATAAAAGTACAGTCTGATTTGTACAGGCTTTGACAAGCTCAGTTACTGCTGTGTGGCCTATATCTTTGAATAGACCTCGGGTCTTCACTCTCACATCAGCCCACCTCTTAGAAACACCATTAAAGGCTTAGTGAAAATAACAAACTGTCATGCACCAGACCTTATCTTGTGGACATCAGCAGTTGAAATCAGAAGATACCACCCAACATTAGGCAACCCTCTCCATGTGGGAGGATGTGCGTGGCAAGGTGGGGTCACCAGCTCAGCACACACACAGCTACAAGAAAGGAATTCAGCAAGTGCAGTGTGCCTGGCCCAGCCAAGCACGGAAAACATAATCCTTGAATCGAGATGCCAGTAGAAGGCTGCCTCCCTTTGATGTCAAGCAAGACGGGAGGCATCAGCCACAGGTATGCAAACATGAAAGCTGAACGCCATCAATCACGAGGGAACAGCTGCCTTGGAAAACCAGACAGAGAGTGGCTTTCCATTTGGCTAAAACAAATACAATTTGAGAGAAAAGAAATAACTGCAGCCATATCTAAGTCACAGCTGAATTCCTCACTGCCAAACACAGGAAAATGACAGCTTTCAGATAGACATTTTATTGAGACTAGTTATTACAACAAAGGGATGGGCTAGGAAAGCAAGGATATTTGCTTTTCTACTTGAAAAAAAAATGTAGACTTCAGGCTACACAAACAGTTGCCTTTCTGTCAGTTTCTCTAAGACTTTATTCATCATAGCAAGCCACATGCTTTCTGAAAAGTTCCATGCATTTGCTCTGCAGATGTAGCTTCCATTTTTATTATCACTTCAGATTGGTTTGTCTGAGTCCCTTTGTTATAGGCATTAAGACCTAGATCACGTCATTTCCCAGAGCCAGCTATGAGGGAAATATGGATCCCTCACATTTGATGACTGCCCTGGGACTTCCTGGATCTGCAGTTTAGATGTGGAGGGTTGCATATGTGCTACAAAGAACAAAGAAAGCTAAGGAACGGATGGAAACCTGCTTGATGTTTTCCAGTCCTTCTGTTTAAGCTGGCAGATCCACTACTCTGTACTATGCTATGCTTTAAATGGAAATGCCGCAAAGCCAATGCTAGCTTAGCTAATATCTTATTCTTTTTCCTGATCCAGGAAAACTCTTCATTTCAGGCTTACCTTTAATAGCTAAATGGTCCATGGAACTTCTTACAACTCAGCAGGAAGAATTTCCACAGACAGAAAGTAACTATTACCTCTGTATCAATTTTTAAAACCTGCCCTCATCAGAAGTCTAAAAATCTCACAAGACACATCAGTGTGGTCAGCTGAGGTTTGGAGCCTTCTTTCTGCACCACCCTTTTCCACACCACCTAGACTTGATGTAGGACTGCTGAGAAAAGAAGTCAGCTGAAGACTGAAGCATTGCAATGAAAGACTTCTGCAGTACTCACATCACTTTTTCAGCTGTTTCAAATCACAGCGGCCCATCTAACCAACGACACAGACCACAAACATCACACAAGTCTGCGTTCTTTCTCTTCTCTTGTGCCTCATTGACAACTGGGTCGAATGCAAGTCTTCATGCATCTTTTCAAAAGCCTTGAACACGGCTGGCTTAAATTACTGAGTGCACTTTATACTGTGTGACTCCCACATCGCTAACATTCTGCTGGAAGGACATACTTGTCAACTTCAAGTAAATATTGTGAACGCAGGGAACAAAGGAGTACTAAAGGACAGCCCGTGACCCGGGGACACACTCCTCAAAAGGCACGAATGACCAGGACCAGCAGTACCAGAGCGAGAGGCAGCGAGATTTCCTTTCATTTGCTCTCTCCCACAGCTGCAGCAGAGGATCAAGGAAAGAAGCAGACACTTAATCAGCAAATAAGCAATGCACTACAGAGTGGGGAACTGTATGCTACGCTGAGCAGTTAATATAGCTTAACCTTCGTTGATTGAGGCTAGTCACATGCAGAAAACGAAAGGCAGGGTTTTGCTGGACCCTGGAAATGTTCAGCATTTCATAAGACTGCACAGTTTATGTATTTTCAGTTCATCTGAGGTCAGATGCCTTCACTTTTTGCTTGTCCTCCTCACGTACTTTTCCTGTGCCTTTATTTCTCCATAGCAGCACTAAGTAGATGAGATTTAGGTACTCATTTTAGTTTGGTTTGTAGAACAGGTGACTGACTCCCTTTTTAAAATGTATCTTTTAAAACCGCCAAGTATTTAAAATATTTCTTTTTTTTTTCCTTGTTTTTTTTTTTTAATTTCACTCAGTCTGTTAAGTGTGTACTGATGAATTACCATGATGAAGCATTAATGTTATTTATGCTCAAGAAATTTGGCTTAAAGACCAAATTCCTTTATTTCAGAAAGAAAACAAACTATTATTTATGATGCTGTAGGCTGTTGTTTTAATACTTCACATTACTAATAGTGTTCTAAATAATAAGGCTATTTACATTTTTTTTTCTGTGTTTATGGAAAACAAATGTATCTTTTAAGCTGTGTGCTTTTAATGATGAAGTTCTCCTTTATGTACACGTATGAAAAGACCCCAAAACAGAAGAGACTGTTCTTTCTGTGGGACGGAACAGTTGTACAGCTGGTTACATTCTAAGATGAAATACTTTCATAACTACATAGATTCTTTAACTGTAAGTAGTGATGCCCTCTCCTTCCATTGCTTTCTGGTGTGAGGGGGAGTTTTCCCCAACTTCTGTTACAAGCTCCTGGAAAAAGTCCATTGTTTGAAATTTTAATTAGGGATTTTCCAACATTTGTTCATGCTAAACTATGCAGTAAATACTGAGCCAGAAAATTCGATTATCAGGGTTTGGTTTTTATCAAAAATATAAAATATTTCATCACAGAAAAGGCAATGTTCACATCCTTGTCTTTTTTCCTCTACAAATCATGTCCTCTGGGAACTCTTTATTAATGACAAACTAAATGTTATGTATGACACAGAACATCTTTGGGAATGTATTAAAAATATAGCTGTATTCTAACCAATTATAAAGAAATGTCACTATATGCTTATCAGCATGCTTAAATACCAGGCAAGCTTTGGGTTAGAGATCAGTGATGCACTGCAATCTAGGTGAGCAGCTGCTATACCACTGGTAAGCCAAATTCTTTTTATATTTCACTTCTTTTTGAAACATTGGGCTTTTTGGTATCTGGGATTCATTAATGAAGGTTATGTAAGAACACATAAATCCAGCTTCCTTTAACCACATACAGAGGGAAATGGTTTTGTTAAATAGCAATTGTCATTTCAGAATGAATTATAATTTAAGATGCATTATGACATTTTTTTTCATGTTGTGCCATTTGGTCTCTGATCAGTGAGGAGGCCCAGAACTTTCTATGGAATCAATTAACCCTGAAGACTGGCTGTAGTTCTAACCTCAGGCTTTAATAGAAACCACTGGACTCCTTCTTTAGCCACCTCCAAAATAACGTGCAACTTGAACCATACATCCTGTGAGCCAACTGGCCAGTAGAACAGGATTCCCTCCATCCCTCTGTTTGCATTGCTATGTAAGATACCTGGATGGCTCGAGCAGAGTGTGACAGTAAGTAAAACTGTAAAAAAGTAAGTAGAAGGTGTCCTGCCAGCAAATCTGGAGATTCTTGGCTTTGTCCCTCTTAACGCAGTCAGACAGGAGACAGAAGAATATGCAAGGTGCTACAGTGCACTGAAACTGCTCCAGACCCAAAAGTTCTCTTAACACATTCAGTGATCATCAAAGCTACCCAATGAAATTCTAGCTAAGGGTGTTGGCTAAATACACAGAAAGACATAAAGAAATATTTTTGCCAAAATATACCTGAAGAACAATATTTCTTCAGTATCGGGTTACATCTTTTTAAATCATCCTGGTTTTTGTGGGGTGTTTTTTTTCACTTTTCTTTCCCATCCTGGCAAACAACGTGGCATGTAAGGTAAAACTGCATATTATTTCTGTCTTAATTTGATTTTATACAAAATAACAAAGTTCCAGGAGACCTCCTCAAGGATTTGAAAGCATTAGTTAAAAAAATAAGAAAAAAGAAACAACAACAAAAAAACACCTACCCAAAGAATTGCCACAACTTGTTGCAAAATCAAGTTTTTAGAAAAGCTAAAAATCACCACTGCCTCACCACGTATCTTCCACCGTTCCCACTAAATCCAGGGGAAAATCCAGTTTTGCAGTATGCCTAAGAGGGATGACAGATTTGGTTGCCTTAACGCCAAAGACAAAATACATTGCAGAACAAGTGTCCATACTAGTTAGTGACTTTCTAGCAGCCTGGTATTTCTAAGCTGAGTAGGTTCCAGCCTGTGAGCCTCATCTAATTGCTGTGATGACAGATTCACAGTGGGAAAGAAAGAGGTGGTCTCTCCAGCAGATGGTTCCATGCCACTCAGCCAAAGCCAAAAATCTCCCCCACAAATCAGCCAACCGGTGGCTTTTAATCCCATGGTTCAGGGACATTGTAACTCTATAGCCTTGCTCATATCCGGAGGAAATGAGAGTCTGGTGTGGAAAGGAAAGCATGGTGCTGCCTGCAGATTGCAGCGTGCCCAGCTGATGAGTCGGCAGCAGTTGTGGACTGGCAAACTCACTGCCAGCCCTCTGTCTCCATGCCCACAGGAAGATTTGCTGTTATATTTGTATTTCACTCACTTTAGCCAAGATTTGAAACCAAGTTACTGTTTATTTGTTTTACTGCTAAGGAACAGCCTTTCTTACCATCCTCTTTGAAGATTTTAAAATATACATCAGTTCAAATACGATATAACAACGTCTATCTTCTAGACCTTATATTCAAGAGTTCATTCTCATAATCATTGAACAAGGTTAAAGCTGCCACATTGAGAGCAGCAGTTTAGTTTCAGAAGGCCAAAAGTAACTGTAACACCATAAAAACAAATCAAGGCGAAACACAGCAGGAAAAGGATGCCAATGGACTCGTGATTAGGTTGAACCTGAGAAAGGTCAGCATAGGTGTGACTGAAATAACTTCGGTCCTGAATGTGTCAGCTGAGGACCACA
The DNA here is from genome assembly GCA_030625065.1 of Alectoris magna. Classification (NCBI taxonomy): domain Eukaryota; kingdom Metazoa; phylum Chordata; class Aves; order Galliformes; family Phasianidae; genus Alectoris; species Alectoris magna. The sequence continues at coordinate 63,023,369 of CM060562.1, forward strand.
AAAATGATTTTGACTCAGTTCACAAGGAAAGGGAAGCTGAAAGGGAGGAACAAGGCCTGTGACTGCATACATATACCCACAAGCCTGAAGTACAAAAAACACTTTTCAGAAAAGTTCAAGCATTATCCATAGATTTAAGTATAAGTGGAATTTGAAAATATATACATATATATTTTTTAATGAGAAATCATACCTCCATTTAGTTTGGATCCCATTATAAATGTAAAACAAATCCTTTGTTTTGGTAATCCAACTAATCCTTTCCCCTCTTAACCTACACTTTTTTGCCATTGTTCATGAGAGTATTTAAATTCAGAATATTTTATAGTTCAAAGACCTCTGTTTTTTATTGATTTTTATTCCCTTCATATGAAAATACTGTTTTATTTATAAGTGTTTGGGCTGATCAAAGTTTCCCCCTTTTTCCCTAGAAGAAGCAGCTAAATGGAAGCAAAAAGCAGAGAAGAGAATATGCCATATGCCTTCTTCAATGAGGTCTGCTTCATGTTAACACTGATGTCAACAATAACAGAAGTGATAGCAAGAGTTCTGAAAGTCACAAGCCAACTCTATATGGCTGTGTTCTACTCCTCCAAAATATTATATGAAGTGTGATCTACACTGGGAACAGATAAAAATCACAGTTCATTTGATTCAAATATGAAAAAGGAAGTACCAAAGAAGACAGTGTTACCTGACAAAGAGGATGGGATCAAACTCACCTGACTATAGAAGACTTATCTCAGTAGTTCCAGACACCAACTTTGATTAAGCTGAATTGTGCTCTAAAATCCTTCCCAAGAAAAGGAACCCAGATCAGGTCAGCTCACACACATCCGTGTTTGCTCAGGTTAATTCTACCACAGATATTTGCAGTGAGAAGCTCAGTGACACGATGCAAAACAGTTAACTTAAACTGGGTAGTTAAGTGGTACTCCTTTTACTAGAAAAGGTTTGGGTTTTTTGTTGCTTTTTATTCCCCCCAACAACAAGAATTTTTACCATTCAATCTTTCTAACTCTAAAAGAATAAACTGCACTACAATTTTTTTTTATCTCTTTTTTTTTTTCCAGCCATGATAACTTAGCTTTCCACTTTAGAACAGCAGCATTTTTGGAGGACTTGGCATTGTTTCTCCATAGTTGCACTGGCTGTGGACAAGGGCACCAAGTTTTTGAGCTGAAGGCTTGATTTTTAAATGACTAGTGTCAGGTAGGAACATGCCCCAGCACTATGACATCTCTGTTCTCTTGCAGGCTTTGTTCTGCCCCATCATATCACAAATTTTTTAAGACAGCACAGATCTTAGTAGCAATTGGCTCCCAGACTTCTGGTATAGGTAATAAGTATAATAACAATATGTTCTTCAGCATTTTTGCTCCGATTTTCCTGCAAAGCCAGCAGAAAATACTGAACACCTGTTTTGTTCTTGCTTAATGGCAGTTGCATACAGCCCAGCAGCAGAACAAAGAACAAGGTGCTAATCTCTTGACTTTGAATCCACTCTGTCCACTACACTGCATTATCTGCACAGACATTATTCTGCACTGAAGCAGAAAGAAAGGGGATGGTGACATTTTGTTTGAGGGTGTTACAAGTCCCTTCCAAGTTTCTCCATCCTGTTTTTGTTCTCGTGGAATGAAATACTCAAACTCATATCACATTAACATCAAGCAAACCAAGGAAGGAATTAAAGCCTGTGATAGGAAGAGTCAGCCTGAAATGCTGGTGGAGCCGCCTGGTACCAATTAAGGAGTGGTTATGAAAGAGGGGTGAGAGATAAAGCAGGAAAGTTTTATAGTGTAGGAGAAAACGAGCAAGAGGTAGTGTTGGGTTATTCGTAGGAGTAGTAAGCAGAGCCAGGTGTTTGAAGCTGTCAGAAGAGGGGAGATTTATAGGCCTCCTCGAGAGACAAAAAGCTGCTTTCTTCTTCTATGTGTAGGTAATGAGACATTGGTAGGGCCTAAACCAGCTACATGCTGAGGTGGAGATGATACCAAAAAAGTTAGCATGAAAGTTATTGGCTCTCTGCTTAAGACTGTAAGAAGGACTCTGATTTAATGTTCAATAGAGAGGGTTACTGGTGTTCCAGGATGCGCCCCTACCTGCCTTGTTAACCTTTTGAGGATTTTAATTTTAAAAGAATCTGATGAATGCCCATATCTCTGGTAATTTTTAGAAAACAGAGCTGGCCAAACAGACTGCCTGCTGACTTTTTTTTGACTGCTATTTTGCAAAATATTTCTTGCCTGAAAAAGACAATGTGTTTCTCAGCTTCTCTTAGAGCAAGCTGGATATTATTAGCCCTTGTTCCTGGTTGCTAGGTTGTCTGCCACTCCCGTTCTCTGTCTTCCTATTTTCAAAATCAAAATCTATGGTGAAAAGTGCATAAATCACAGTGAATAATTTTTTTTTTTTTGTACTACAAAAACAAAAAAAGAAACAAACAAAAAAAAAAACCCAAAAAAGCACTTTTGATTGGATGTTATTTCCTCTCCCAAATGAAATATTTTACGTCAGCCCCCCGCCCCCTTTTTTTTTTTTTTTTTTTTTTTTAAATAGCGAGGATGAGATAAGACTGCAGAATTTTCTCCTGACAATCCTACTGCAGGACATCAAGCATCAGAAGTTTGAATGGTAGAAAGTGTCTCTGGGTGCAAGCTTCTGCCTTAGAGGCTCTGTGGCAGACATCAGAATGGGAGATGCAGGTGAAAAGACAGACACGGTACCAAACAAGAGTCCAGTTAGGTGACAATGATCCCTTTTATCTGCATTCCTTAAGGGGTTAATATGCACAGCATAATAGTGAATGCATTGAATTTAATTGATTTTTATGATGCTAAATGCTAAACCTAGCTTTACATTTCCTTTTTGAATTCTGCTAGCTAAGTGCTAGGGAAGTGTGCACGTGCATTGTCTTTGTGGTAAAAATGACCAAAATGCAAACTTCTAAATTTATGTGTTTTCCTCTACACATGCTGTGTCTGCTGTGGCATAAGCACTGTTTTCAAAGGCTCTCTTTTGTTCAGTGGTCATCTGGCAACAGCGAGTGCCGTAAATACAATAGCGGACGTGCTGGAGCACTTATCTGTTCCCATGATCCTCTGTTGAGCTGTTAAACTCATATAACTTAATGCCAGCAGAACTGTAGTAATTTGAGGAAAAGCTTTTGCAACATGATTTTTCGGGAAGAGGGAGGAGCGGGACTGAATCTGCCCTGAGTGAGAGTACTATCTGTTCTCTACACAGCTAAAATGCAAGAGTTATTTGACAAGTGATTTCGTTTGATTTTGTGGATTGCCAGCAGTTTCTGAGCAGGCCTGCTAGAGCACTCTAGGGACCTCTCTCCTTCCTTTTCCTTATGCGATTTTCCTGCAGCTGGTCAATTTTTTTTTATATTGGGGACCAGTTGAAGTGATTTGGTCTCTAATTAACTCCACTAATAGTAAAATAGTTCAATGAAATACTGGCAGTAGTTCTGCATAATGCTGGTTTAACAACTTACTGGTAACTTGGGTGTTTTCCTGAGTGGAAAATATGAAGGAAGTCTGTATTTGCTATTACAGTGCCTCCAACATGCCCTGGATTTCAGAATGTCTTGCACTTTTCCAGTGGTTTAAAAGTGCAACAGTACATGAGCTGTCTCGACAGACTGGCAATGACAAACCCGAGTGATGGGTGTTTAGGAAACATGAGTGTGCTGCCTGTGCCATGGCAGTGCCATGCTGGCAACAGCTACCTATTCCAGCAGGCTTTTCTCCTGTCCTACACGGAGCCCAAGGACTCAGCCGTGCCCTGCCAAGCTTCCTGTTTACAGCCACGCATCCTCTGAAAGCAGCGCGTGCTCTACTTCCCACATGTCCGAAGCCATACACGGATCCTGTAACATCCTGTGCCTTTCCGTCATCACAACCCTTCTTCTTCTGAGAACTGCCGGGAGAAGGCTCTCACAGGATTGTTAACAATCGGTCATCACCTTCTGGATGTGTCACACTGCCGAGGCTTCCAGGCTGCTGGGCTTTCCTGACAAGGAAACAATATCAACAAAACATTTGCCCTTTGTTCCTGCCATATATTGAGTTCGCAGTGTGTCATGGCAGATGATAGTACACTTCCTATGTGGAGAAAACCTTTTGATTTGAGGCTGAATGTTACGTAGCCTCCAGAGCACGGCCTGATCTGGGACGGTAGTGTGGCTCAGCACTGAATGAACCTGGCAATCACACAGCTTATCTTCCCGGCCGTCTCCCTGTGGCTGTGGCCAAAGTATGTGCACTGTCTGGCTCCTGCCAGCACTGCAGCCTCCTCAAGGAGGAAACATTCCAGTCTCCAGCTCCCTTCGAAGAGGAGTCCAGATTAAGGTTTTGTCCCTCCCATTTCTTCCTCTGCCCTCTGCCCTACAAAGTACGCCTGTTGTCCCCAGTGGTTACTTGTCAGAACTCAGGAGAGAGAGAGCAGGCAATGATGAATTGGAACATGAAAAGCAAAATCCTCCCTAGAAAGGAAAATAACAACAACAAAAAATTAAATTAAATTAAATTAAATTAAAATTTTTAAAAATTGAGCTCCCTGGTACTGCAGATAATAACCCTTGCCTTCTAAGGGCTGTCTTTGGGTCAACAAAATAAATAAAACTAAAGCTGAGCACTCTCTTATTTTCAGAAGTATGGTAGCATCTGAACCCAAACTCGCCTGCAGACTTGCACCTGCTTTTGGTGGGAAGACCACTCCTCCCGCATCACCCTGTGCTTCTGCCACGTGCCCTGAGTGTGGCATATTGCTGACAGGCTGGTGCTTCTGTTTGTGATACTCACACTGCAGGGGAAAAAAAGCTACGTAAACAGGACTTGGCCTTAGAGTACAAATCTAAGTTTGCCCTATAGAGATAAAATGGTGTGACGTTTGGAATTGCTCTTGTTTAAACATTATGTTCTATTAAGGCCTTCCAGACATTTGGGATTGTAGATTGCTCACAACCTTTCCATTGTTCTTTAAGACAAAATAGCAGCAGCCTTAACCACACACACCATATCAATAACAGAAAGAGTATAATTTGCACACTGCTAGATAAAACGTACAGTCTAGAAATTGTTTCCAACACATGAAGTGATTCAATAGGAGGTAGAACTTAAGAATAATTGCTCTAGATTTCAAAGATCCACACTGATGAAGAAAAAATGTTTTCAAATACAAAAGATCTGAAGGTAAAACACATCAAAGATTGAACTGGTACAAAACACAAATCTGATGGTAAAGGAGAGTAAATTGTTCAATTTACAGTGACATTAATGCAAATGAAAATGAACCATAAGTTACAGGAAAATTAATTTCCTTGTTCCCCAAATAAAATCATTAATGCAAACAAATAGTAAACAGATCTTTCTTCCTATGCATACTCTCAAAAACACGCTGCAGATACAGACTTTGTGTGAAATAGAGCTTTGGGAAAAGCAATGAGGTGTTGCTAAAATTCATTAACTCTACAAACTTCTTAATTTTGTCCCTATCTGTCTAGAATAACATACTGGCCTTTTCACTGAAAATTATTTCCACACATGAACATAAAGTGACAACAAAAAATGAAACAAAAAGAAACCCAAATGGGCAATGCAATTACCTGGCACATGTCTTGGAATTTTAATGCATCTTTCATATCTGTCTTTGTGTATGTATGCAGAATGTTTGTAGGACCAGAAATATAAACCTCATTCTTAAGAACTTTACTTACTCCCTTACTGGACTGCTGGCACATTATCAAGCAGTAGATTTAGTGTCACGTTGCTTTGTTGACACAGGGTTTTTTATATTACCACTGTCAAGGTAAGGCTCAGTTTGCTTGAGTGATCTTGCATGGAGAGCTTTATTTTCGCTTGGAGGGAATGTCAGACACCAGCTGAGTATTTTGTCTCACAGGGATGTATTTGACAAACTGTGTGACTGAGTTATATACACTTATTTCTGTGAGACTGCTATGAAACTGGTGATTTCTTTTAGTTAAATGGTGTTATCTTGTTGCAAGATGACAGTTCCCTGTGAATTTTGCTGTGACTGAGTCCCCCAGGTAATTCAGGAAAAGTCCAGTCCAACAGCATCCTATGGCTATTGTGTGAGTGTCATTGAGTCAACAAAAGTGTCTGACCCTGAGTACATTTGCACAGGGCCAGGATAAACTTATCAGTCTCAATAACCTTCACACTTCTTTCTTCCTTCCTTCTATTTCAAAGCATACAAATTTCACTCTGTAGTAGCACTGATGCTTTCTAAGCCACTGTGACCTTCCTTTCCCTTTCTAAATTTCATTATCACATTTCTTTCTCCATCCAAAATTTTACTTCTTATTCTGTGGATCTCACTGGCCTGAGCCTTCAGAAAGGCCTTGGCTCTTGTGGCCCTAGGATGGCACTTCTACTTGCCAGTTTATAAAGGGATGCAGACTGGCACTTGCAGGGCTTGTTCCTCCCAGAAACAAAAGCTTTGAAGAGACCTACAGCCTCACGCTTAAGGGTATTGGTCAGCCTATAGTTTAGGGCAGATTGCTTCACGTTCGTTACCTGACATCTCAGACACTGTCTTCTGAAGTTTACCTTCTTTAACTGCTGATCTACACATCTCCATGATCCTCTTTGTCTTGTGAGCCATCAAGTTACTTCAAAGCCTTAAATATTGCCATAGCCATAGACAGCAATTATTTCCAAGCTTCAGCCATTGCTTTAATTTTCAGTCAAGCCAAAAGGGAATGTATACAGTCCCTAACTAAGAGTTAATAAGAACCCTGGTAATTTCACTAGATGAACATGTGTGTAAGGTTATAAATAAAAGTATGTGTGTTTAGTCATGCTCTAGTCCACACAATGTACTATGGTGTAGGGAACCTGCTTTAGCAGGGGGGTTGGACTCGATGATCTCTGGAGGTCCCTTCCAACCCCTACGATTCTGTGACTCTGTGATTCTGTGTGATCACTGGTCTTCCTATTGATTTCTATTGTATGGCTCTTTCAATGAAGCTACAGATGCTTCAGCAGGTAAATTTAACATCAACTGTAAAAATCAGATTATTTGAGTTTGAATTATCCAAAGACTTCAGGAATCCAATTTGCACAGGACACGTGCGTGTTAACTGTATTCACTAGATGGAGAAAATAAATGCTGCAAAGTGAAACCATGTTCAGTAACAAATATTGTGTTAATGAAGACCTTCAACAAAACAAAACAACAATAACAAAAGGTAGAAATGAATTTATGGAGGTTTCTACCCACCCTTTTCCCTTTCAGCTGACAGTTCAAGCTCCATACCAGGAAAAAGGCGTATGCTTGGTGTTAACTTTGCTCTGGAACATTAATTAAACACTGCCTCTGGAAGAGGTGTCATCCTTGGGGAACAGCTGTTAAATTGAGGTCATGTCTGCACATCTCTGTTATTTGTCTATGTGTCATTTTTATTTAAAGAATATGGAAATATATGCCAACATCCTGGTCAATATTTCCTCTCTCTCTGTTAAGCAATTTCTTCCATTTAAGACTATCTGTACGCTCTCTGACTGCTACATTTGCCACAGTAATACGCTGCTTTACAGAATTTAACAGTGTTCTGTTGAAAGTTCTGTACATCCAAGACAAAATGTCTACATATCTAAGAACAAAGTGATCAAATAAACAATGTTCACTAGTATGCAGGTAACCCTGCTGACTCTTATCTGAACATTGACTTGTGTCCTCTAGTACAGTACTTTCTTGCATACCACATCACAGATAGTGGCAATACATTTCCAGAAACTATTCTTGCATTTCTGACAATAGAAAAACTACTATTATCTACACTGCTTCTTATATAAATTCCCTTCTAGTGGAGCCCACATTTAACAATTTTACATTTTGCATTTAACATTTTAACCGTTTTAGGAATTAGGTCTCTGCTTTTAAGAATGCATTACTGCAGACTTTAGGTAATGGAGGTAAGGATCTGTTTTTATTTGTGATATTCAGCAGCTTCTCAGTTCCTTTCCAAATTTATTCAGTGTTTATAAGCCTTTTGTTTTACTTGGTAAGTTATATCCTACTGACAGCCTATTGTCCCTGCTACTTGTCAATTAAATCTCTTTGGCAATTTGTTCATTCTTTTTCTTTCTGTTCCTGAGGCAAGTTTAGCTGAGGACTGTACTAGATGTATCATAAAAATTCCTTTACAGCACCTCCCAAGGTGCAAGAGTCTTGGTGGGGCATTTGTCATATAGCTTGCCTGAAGTCCAGTGGCTGTACCTACAGAGACAAAAAATGCCTCCAGTGAAAAAAACAAATGAATCAAAAATCTTGCTTTGACTTTTTTCTGCCATGTAAGCAAACACCAGGCAGACTAATCCAGGGGATGATCAGGTAGGAGCAAGCTGCAGCTATGTTGGTGATCTGAGAAAGCCTCGCAGAGTAGAGGAATTCACCCAGTTTAGCTTCCCTGACAATTTATTTTGTGATATGGGACAATGAGAAGCACTCTACAGCTATCAGGAAAAGATCCCATTTTAGTATATTTAAGAGTAGGACATGGAAGTGGGAAGTCAAGAAAAACACTCAGACAGTATGAATGCACACGATTTCTGTTTCATTTGCAGTGTGAGTTTGCTTACATGGAACAGTCATCCATGAAGGGTTCATTCTGTGAAGAACATCATCCATTAGGTCTCCAAACTCCAGTGTCACAATCAGTCTCAGGCAATCTGACTTCCTCCTTGCTCAGAGTAATCTCAACAAAAGAGTAACCTTGTCCAAGAGGATGATATTCATTTCAAACTTTCCTTTTTAGATGTTTGTTCTTCCTGAGTAACCAGAAAGAGATGAAAAATAAGGTAAACAAATTCAAAATTTAGAGCTGAAGACAGATGATTAAAGTAACTTCCTCAGCTTTATCTGAGATACCAGAGATAAATGCATACCAGAAGTGTGAAGACTGCATTGAGTTTTCAATGATTTCTGGATCTATGAATGAAAATCTCACCAAAATAATAGCGTCCCAATTACATAGAATCATCATACATACATCCTTCTAATCCTTCATGTTACTGAAAATATTAAAAAATGTGATTTCTTAATTCTTAACTATTTTTTGCTCCATTCATTTCCAGACTCAGAACCTGTGGCAGATACATCTTTTACAAAAAGTTCTTAGCCCACTGAGAGAGATCTTGTTTCTGCTTATATTATTTATTTACTTTCTCTCAGTTTGATTTTAAACTTATAACACAGACAGACTCTCCCAGAAATGGAAACCTGGAGTTCAATTTTTTTTTCATTCTTTAACATTTTACCCCCAGTGGAAGATCTGACTAAGCTGACAGATATCTAAGGTTATTAACCAGACTATACTAATTTCAGAACAATATCCTAACAATATCCTAAACAGCTATCATTCAACTCTGAAAAATAAATAAATAAATACATACATAAATAAATTGATTTCAGATCTCTAACTTTGAACCTGCTCATTTTATAATGTGACTATTTCATGTCTCAGGCTAATCCATTCCAGTCATAATTCCATACTGTGGAGACTGGATGCTATGTAAAAAAAAAGTTATTTTTGTGGTGACAGTTAAGAACCCAGGATCTTCCCAGCTAACAATTAAGTTCCCTCTTCCTTTCTAACTCAATTTCAGTAGTATTGAGACAAAGTTGTGATTTCTGTTGAGGAAGAGAGATTTATAACACATGGCAAAAAATAAGTTGCTACTTTGTCCAACTACATATTTTTTGAGATTGATCTACTCCCCACTGAAGTCAGTGGGTGGCTTTCCACTGAATTCAATAGCTTTGGAAATTATCCAAAATGAAAGAATGAAGTACTAGGACACTACAGCACATAAAAAGGGCAGGACAGTACATTGGTTTTTCAGACAGCTAAAGTACAGCTTCTCCTCATATCAGAACAAGAGATATTTGGGCCTAGAAAAAGATTATGTGTTTTTCCTTCCACTGATTTTTTTTTTTTTGATTTTTTTTTTTAAGATATATCCAGAGAAGTCATGCCAAAATTTGACTCAATCTCATGTTTATGTAAATTCATAAGGGATCCGTTCTGTAAAAATTAAAATTTGACTTCAGTACTTTTCAAAAATAATTACCTTGATTTTCCAAAGTACGTGGGTACTTAGAAAGTACTGTTAAATTGCGATCATCATATCACAGAATCACAGAATGGTTGAAATGGGTTTTTTTGGGTTGAAAAGGATCTCAATAGCAAGTTACACACCAGCACACACACATACCTCAAAACCCAAGCAAACATCATAAGAATTTCCTCTGATGGTAGTTCATAAGTCTTAATATCTGTTAACATTAGTCATCTGCACATTTACACTTTGTTAGATGTGCAAACTATGTGGCACTTCACCATTATTGCAACATCAACTTTCAGAGTCGAGCAGTTTTTGTGTCTTTGAGGACATATTGTCTGCCAGGCCTGTGGCCCATAGTGAAGAGTATTTGCATAATGAGAAAAAGTGAAGAATGGAAAAAGCAAAAGCATTATAAGATTTTTCAGACACTGAGGTAACTTAGTCAATGATAAAAATAGATATTTTTATGTTTAATTAAATTTACTAGAACAAAATAAAGCCCTGAAAAGTTAAGTGGTAATCATGCTAAGGTCATTCTTCCAACGTAAATTTACACTTGCTGCTTTTATATTTCAAGAGAAAGCCTTATAGATATGATCGAATAACAGTCGTTTTTAATAAAATCATTTAATTCAGAGGATGGATAGTGCTCCAGGGAAGATAGACAGTTATGCTGTGATGTAAGTAGGACAAGTAGGTGATATTGGATTGGGTTCCTCCACCTGAATAAAGGATAGACTGAACAGTGGTAGGTCAGCAATGAAGGCAAGAAGGAGTCAGAGAGTAGGGCATTATCATCCTTGATGTGTACTGAAGCCTCTCACTGAGCAGGAACTCAATTTCTTACATGATGATGTGCAAAAAAAAAAGAACATTTTTTACACTTAAGTTTGGATGGTTTTTGAGAAGTGACCCTGAGATCATAGATGAAAGAAGCTTAGTTAAAAAATAAAAATAAAAAACACAGGTAAACTAGCCTGAATGGAGTATGACTAATGAGGATGTAGAAATGAGAAAGCTGCTGAGACAACTAATTCTTCTCAAGACAAAATCCTGGTGTAGTTTGTCAAGAGACTGATGATGATCAGAAATAGATAATATTCCATTTAAGTTTGCCACCTTCTGTCCAGTTTCATTTTCAATCACTATTTTGATGAGCGCTGTTCCTTACAATATCCCCTCAAACCACCACGTCATACTTCAAAATACCTGCAACGTGCATGCCATGCAAATTCTAGCTAGATATCCATATCGAATCCATGGAGTCCACGTGACAGTGCAACTTGTGTATTCTGTGGATGCGTTCAATCCACAGTAGATGGAACTAGCTTAGAGAAGTTTGAGGTTGAATGATTTTGGATTCCTTGATCCAGGGGTGAAAATGAGTCTTTGCAATTGATACCTTTAGCTAGATGTACAAGTATTGGAATAGAATGGTGACTTGAAGAAATCAAATTAACCTGAATATACTATAGAGAAAGAATCACCAGGACTTGGCAATGATCTCTCTGGAAAGGGCAAGAAAGGACGGCAAAAGGTGGCAGCATTTGTCTACTCCCCAAAATACACTGATTTAACCATTCACGCTAGTTAACAGGGCTAAAGCTTCACATGTAGAATTGAAATAAGAAAGATCTTTTTGTGCGCTACTAGCGCAAAAATGTCCCTGCAACAGAGAAAGTAGAAAGAAATCAACATTACTGGAAAAAATGTGGAAGGAAGAGAAAGGAATACTGAGAGGTATCAGTGGATCTAGAGCTGAGGCCCTCAAGCCTTTACTTTGTTATGAGTAGCTGAGATATATCTCATCTCATTTCACTTCTAGAGAAAATTTCAAATACTCACAGACTCCATAATGATCAAAAACACTGAAAATCTGAGAAATCTTGATGCCTCCTGGGATATTTCCAGATTCCGCATATTGCCTGATTCATGTATCCTCTCCATGTTAGGGGTGTGGTAACTAATTAAATGGGCGCGTGAAAGCACATTCAGAATCTGAGTGGAAAGCATGACTGATATGATTATATTCCTAACATATTCTTTGGTCCAATGCAAGCTTAAAAAAAAAGTTCAAGTCAGGAGTCTGAATGAATAGAAATCAAGTGCTGCAGAATGAAAGTATTGTAGTTTAACATACCATTTACTTTAAAAGATATTGTTCTTTGGAGGAGCAATTATTTAAATTTTATGATGTTTAGGGGCAGAGTTGGCTAATGACTGCAACTAAAAACTGTGGTTTTTAAGTACAATTGATCTATTTAAACATTACTCAGTAGGAGGCAAGGTTGATAACTATCTTGATTCATCTGTCAAGTTAAAATAAGGGCAATAGACTGGATCTCCTCAAAAAAACAAACAAAAAAAACACCCCAAACCAAAACAAACAAACAAACAAAAAACAAAAACAAAAAAAAACCGTGGATATTCTGAGTAGTCCCAAAAGCCAATGCAAGCAACAATCATGCTTGCATTGCTTGAAATCTGAGTTCCTGAAAAGAATGGTCAAAAATCCTGTGCTCCAGATACTAATTTGGCTTCTTGTATATCACCCCTCTACATCCTTCCTATGTGCTTTTTCCTGACAGAAGGGAAGAGAAGGAAAGGGAAGGTGAAACAGTACCAAATGATTCTCAGAGAAGACAATATTAAAGCCTTTGACACAGTCTCTCACAGTATTCTTCTGGGGAAACTGGATGCCCATGGCCTGGACAGTTACACCCTTCTTTGGGTAAGGAACTGGCTAGAGGGCCGTGCCCAACAGGTAGTGGTTAATGGAGTTAAGTCCAGCTGGTGACCCATTACAATTGGTGTCCCCCAGGGGTCAGTACTGGGGCCCATCTTGTTTAATATCTTTATTGATGACCTAGATGAGGGGATTGAGTGTACCCTCAGTAAGTTTGCAGATGACACCAAGTCAGGAGGTAGCATCAATCTGCCTGAGCATAGGGAGGCCTTTCAGAGGGATTTAGATAAGCTGGATCACTGGGCTGAGGTGAATGGGATGAGGTTCAAAAAGGCCAAGTGCCAGGTCCTGCACTTTGGCCACAATAACCCCATGCAGTGCTATAGGCTTGGGGATGAGTAGCTGGATGACTGTGAAGAGGAAAGGGACCTGGGGGAGTTGGTCAGTGCTTGGCTGAGCATGAGCTGACAGTATGCCCAGGTGGCCAAGAAGGCCAAACGGCATCCTGGCCTGTATTATAAATTATGTGGCCAGCAGGAGCAGAGAGGTGATCGTCCCCCTGTACTCAGCACTGGTGAGGCCGCACCTTGAGTACTGAGTTAAGTTTTGGGCCCCTCACTACAAGAAAGACATTGAGGCCCTGGAACGTGTCCAGAGAAGGGCAAAAAACTGGTGAGGGGTCTGGAGCACAAATCTTATGAGGAGCAGCTGAGGGAGCTGGGATTGTTTGGTCTGGAGAAGAGGAGGCTCAGGGGAGACCTCATTGCACTCCACAACTTCCTGAAGGGAAGGGGCTTGCCCTCTTCTCCCAGGCAACAAACAAGACCCAAGGAAATGGCCACAAGTTGTACCAGAGGAGGTTTAGATTAGGCATAAGGAAAAACTTTCTCTCTCAGAGAGCAGTCAGGCAGTGAAATGGCGTGCCCAGGGCTGTGGTGGAGTTGCCTTCTCTGGCAGTGTTCAAGAGGCATCTGGATGAGGAGCTACAAGATACAGTTTAGTAGCTGTGGTAGCAATGGTAATGGGAGGACGGCTGGACTAGATGATCTTGTAGGTCCTTTCCAACCTCGTGCTCCTATGATTCTATGGTTAAAAAAAATAATGCATAATACCGTTGAATTAGGGAATTGTGGACTAGTACTTTACTGAGTAAAGAGCTTTATGAAAAGGACCAAAACATCTTCAAGCTTTTCCTATATGTATGTTTGAGGGATCACTCAGTCACACCTCATCCTATTGAACTTCTTTGGAGGTGGCGCTGCAAAGAAAGCACTTCTCATGTTAGGAAAAAGGAGAGAAACTCCTTAGTCCATCCTGGATAACTTAATGACCAATGTCTTCCTCCTTCCCTGCACACTTGCTTACCTTTCATTTGCTGTTATATAAATATATGTTTTAGAGAGGAAGAAAGTTGCTTGGAAAGGGTGGAAAATGATACCAAAAGACTAAAAAAGTAGTGATGCATACTTTCTGTTGTTGCTGTTTCAATTCACTGAGAATCTAGTCTATATACAAATGTATAAACATATATAACTAAGAATTTGTATGTATATGAAATACCTATGTAGTATATAAACAATATTCTCTGAGCATATATTTGAGTGCATGTGCCTCAAAATTTCTAGTTCTTTGAAGCTTTCTGATATTTTTTTGCCATTTAATTTATACACTGTTTGCTTTTTGTTTTGTTTTGGTTTTTTAATATATATTTAGCAGATAAAAGCAGAAGACTCTATTGTGTATCTTCTGAGCACAAAACTCAGACTAGGTTATAAGAAGTATTTGACAGGGCAATATTCCTTCCTTGCCCCTACACTCACTTTAACACACACACATGGACACAAATACATACTCAACATACAATAACTTAAATTTTAAAAAAATGGAAAAACACTAGAACTCATCTGAGTTTTTTCAGAAGGAGAAATCACTCCCGTCCGGTCTTCAGAGCATGGGATCACACTGTCACATGCAGTTTCTATGGCTGATTATACTCAGATAACTTCACAGCCTTTTGCTGAAGACTACAAGCTTTTTTAGTGCTACCATTAAAGCTTTTCCTTTGCAACGGTTTCAAGTGCTTTCATTACGCATCATCTCTGACTCCCTATTTTCCACTCTGATGTACACTTCTGAGGACAAAACTACATAAATAAATAAAGGTCATGTGTAACAACATCTTGAGAGCATCAATACACTAAAAATATGCTTTAGCTTTTTTGTTAATTGATTTTAAGCAATCCTTAAAGATGTCTGCAACTGCTACTGTCCTCACTGAAAGTATAGCCCTCTCTGTCTCAACTATTAAGTCTTTCAGAAGTTTGACATCATTTTCTCATTGCAATTATTTGGTTCCATGAAACTATACTGCAAATTACTGAAAATCTAAGACGCAGAGGCACATTCACCTGCTTGAAATGTTACATTGGCTGAAAATGTAAAAACATTATTTCCAGTTGAACTGTCACCTTTGGAAAAATGGCAAGCCATCCTTTTTGTTTCTCTCTTAAATCATAACGCTTCTTTTTATTCAGTTTATACTGTATATTATTCTCTCATGTTCTAACTAGGCATTTTTAAAAATAATTCACTGCACCAAGGGATAATGATATTGTGTAATGATACTCAGAGAAAGACAACTTTTCCTCATGTAACAGAAAAAGAGTATATTTCAACATAAAGAAGTTGCCTGCTATTATGGTCCTGTACAAGTTTCATTTATTTTACATAAAAAAAAAAACAACAAAAAACCCTCAGTATTCTGAACATTTAGGACAATGATTTTTATCTGTTTCTTTTGTAATGGACGCTGAGCTATTCAGAGCTACATGAAACATCTAGCTACAAAATTGTAATTTAATGGGAATTACATAGCTAAACCTGCTTTGTACTCAGTCATAACATTTGCTGCAAGATCCAAAAACTGGAAAAGTTGCTGTCAGCTTTGAAACTGGATGGATTGCTTAGCCTTCCCAACTCACCTCCAGCTTTGTTGGGCAAATGCTAAACCTTGACATAATTGTTGTGCTTTCCATTTGGCAATAATGTGTGTAAATCATTTCATGTTGTTACAAGGGCTTTGTGCTTACAAGTCTTGCCTGTCCCTACAGCTGGAGAATTAAACTAGTAAGCAGGTAGGGAACAGTCCCTTTCTTCCTGTCCTGAGTTTAAGAAGCAAAATTCAAACAGGAATAACAGAAAGTAATAGGAAATTTTTCTGAAGAGGGCTGAATCAGGGTTCAGTGGGCTTTGATGTAGAAAACTGCCTCATAGCTGCAGAGCACTAGTATTTCTAAAAGCTCTCTTCTCTTCTTTGCCTGTGGTTTCTCACACTAGAAGACTGTCTTTGTCCACCTATCTGGAATGGGATAATCCAGTGCAGGCAGGCTAGACATTGCCCTCACATTGTCAGTTGGTGTTATAAGCCTGAAAGGAAGCCCAAAGGAAAAACAGAAGAGAGCTAGAAAATATCCAGAAAAAATAATAATCCTTCAAATTTTTCTAAATACTTTCAAATGTTACAGCATTCACTGCTTTGCTGCCAGAACATGCTGACACACAGTGCACACTGATGCGATGCGGCCAGGATTCCACTCAGACTCACAGGGGTTCTCCTTGTTTTGAGTATGAGTCAGCTCCCAGTAGGAATGTGAGAATCACTTCCACCCCACAGGAATCATAGGGAAATTGTCAAGGGCCTCCAAGGAAGAGATTGTAGAGAGGAATTAATATGAATTCTTTCATTTCCCTATGGGCTGGCACAACCAAACTGTGCCTTAAGCAGTATTGCTGCAATCTAAGCTATTGCTTCTTCTAAGTTATTTCCACTGCACTTATTCTGAACAACAAGACCCTTCTGGATGTGTAGGAAATCAAGGCATATATCAGTGAGGAAGAGAAATGCATTCTGCATCCTTTGTACAATTGGAAAACTATGAATTTCCAGCACAAACTCTATGGAGAACATTTTTAAGGAACAGGCTGCAGAAAAAATAAATGAACATCAGGCAACTCGGTGGGAAACAGCAGCTCTGCATTAAGTTCTCAAACAATTTGCAAAGCAGAAAAAGGTCAGATTTTGCGATAGTAGATTTCCTTTTGAATTAAACTGTTAGTTGTAACCTCACAGGCCACTTCCACAGCCTAGGCTATTATGACAGCCTTGTCTAAGTAAAATGGAACTTATGAGAATTTCTATTTTTATTCTTCAGGGGGAAAAGTATGATTTCCACAGTAGTTGTGTGTGAGGTCAGACCATCCTTACTATAGGCCCTTAGCTCTATTCAAACAACTCTATGAAACACCACTGAACAGCCAATGAAAATAAAGCATGGGACATTGAAAACTACCCTAAATTTAGATGTCTGGTATTTTACAGCATTTTATTCTCATTTTAATCCTCCATGCACATCAGTTCTATTTTCATCTAGGCTAATCATGTAGCTATTCTTATAACAGTATCATTCTTTCAAATAAAATCACTATTTCTGCTAAGGAAGGCTATTGAATATTGAAATACCATTCCAGCTTGCAAGTTTTTTCCTAAGTGTTTTAAATACATCTAAATTAGTTACTTATTACACATCATTTCACACAGTAAAATGTCCCACCATCCTTTACAGATTAAACAGTTGATTCCAAAGAAATATTTGCAATTTTTTTCAGGTATATCAGAATCAAGACAATTGAATTTATCTAAAATAGCATACTATTAGCTCTTACTCACACGACGGAATATACTTATTACACCATTCAAACTACATGAGTCATTCACAAGCAGTAGAACCAAAGAGAAAAAAAGCAATCATCTTTTTACCATCAGCTTTTGTTCTGAATGGTTATTTGAAATTGTCTTTTCTTCACTGTGTGTTTAGAGACATCTCTCCCGATCATAAGGACACCTTTACTTCATGTTGAACCACTTACTTCAACATCACAGGAGTGAGATAATTTATAGGAAGCGTGATGACTAACATACAAATTTACAACTCCTGAACGTGACAAACTGCAGGCATGAAAACTGGGTGGTGTCTTAAAAGGATATAGTGTTGTCAGGCCCACATTCAACCAGTTTTATCTACAAATCCTAGAATTAAAAACAGCCGTTACACTTTTTGAATGTTTAACATATCGTTAATGCACTGATTGTAGTTGATTATTGAACTACTCTCTGGATTTTGGGTCAAGTAAATTCAACTAGTCAGTAGAATATCAAAATTCTTCTAATTAAAAAAAAAAAAAAGCAAATTACCTTACTATTTCTGAATGAATAACTATAATTCATGTTCTACACTGTGTTTTGTCCTCTTGCCTCAACATGAAAAGTAAATAGGTACTGAAATGAATAAGCGGGGCAGAAGTTCCACTTTCATTTAGCTGTATTATTTCCCTATGTAATCCACTTAAATTCTGCACTCCTGAACAAAGAACCAGGAGGAATGAATTTGGGAGCACTCTGTACTTCCAGCTAGTGCTGTTTGTTACAATATTGGTGTAAATGGCCCTTATGGAATTCAGAACCAGTAACATATACAAAACTGATGGCCAGATATCAACATATAAGGTGAACAGTTTCAGGTTTGATTTTGAAATAGCAGTAAAAATAACAAATAATAAGGCCTTTTTAAGCTGCAACATGTTCTTCTTTTCTTTGTCATTTCCTGGACCACTTCTTTCCTCATTTTTCATTCTACTTCCAATCTATAGACAACTCATTTTCTTCTTATTGTTTTAGAGAGAATGTAATACATATTATCTGCCTCTGAAGTAGATAGCACAGAGAAGAGGGAAGTGAGGATGATCAGACTTTTTTTTTTTTTTAAACTTTGTTTGCAATTCCAGTGCAGATTTGGAGTTAGGCCACAAACTTGGAATTAGATCTGATTTAAAGTTTGGATGCTTCTGATAGACAAAAATGCTGTCTCTGAAAGCTCTGTAGCACTTCACCCCCTTTTCTGCAATTAGAAATACTGAAAGACTGCACAGCACAGTGGGAAACGAGTCATTTGTACAAGCAGTTTTTTGCATTTAGCAGAACAGGTCCTGACTGGGAAGCCAATATTGGTTTTGAAAGCAATCTTTGGAAGCAGAGTACATCTCTCAGGAAACTTTGCAGGTGGCCTTAATGCTGAGCTTTTAGAAGCACAAAGCTTTCAGACATTGTCATACAGATTTACCATATACTTGAGACTGTTCACAGAGTGTAAGGTGCCTTAAATACAAGGTTGTTATAATAATAATAATAATTATTATAGGATTATTAACAAAAGCTGTGAACTCACTACCTTACGTGATCAAGACACAGATCCTTTAAAAGGGAAGTTCAAAAGCTAAAATGTAGAAATTGTTTTTTATTGGTTTCTCCTTTCTGTGACATTCATGAGTCACATGTCTGTCAAGGAAAAAAAAAAAAAAAAAAAAGAAAGCTTAGACCTGCCTCCTTTAATAGTTTAGCTTCACTAGGAGAAAGATGATGCAAGATTTTTCACCCACTGCTGACCGAGCTTTTTTGCTCAGGACATGACAGAACTTGACTGTAGAATCAAGAAGCGCTGCAAGAGGCAGAATGGAAAAGGGGTATCCCTGGAGGCTGCTCTGTCTTTCATTGCCAGCCTCTATAATTATACAGTGCCTTTCAAAGCCGCTTGTGAAAGCTGTCTTTGCAGCCTGCTTCTTTTTCCCAGGCCCTGGGGAAAGTGCATCATAGCCATTCCCTGCCAAATCCAAACACCTTACGATCGAGCATTTCTAAATATGGCACTGCAGTAGAGCTGCTTGGAATAATAATAAAAGAAAAATATGAGTTGCTTTTTTTTTTTTTTTTTTTTTTTTTTTCCCTCTGAAAAATGACATCTAGTTCAACTCATCAGGCTTTATGTAAATATCTAGATGGTATTGAACGTCTCACCTGGAAAATTCTTCTGATCCAGAATAATATTACTGGAGAGAGAAGAATCAAAAAGCTCTGTGGTAGCCAACAGTTCTAACATTCTGCTATTTTTCTTTCAGAGGTTTCCAGGTCACTAGCTACAACAACCTTTGTTTGCTTGTATTTCAGAAAATCTTTTAAAACCTTAAAGTTCTTTATTAAGTCCTCTCAATCTAGCCCTAGTGTCAAAGCAGCTGTCAAAATCGTGAACAAAAAAGCCTTTGTATTATTATTAATAAATGCATGCTTATAGCACAGACAACAAAAGATAAACACATGTCCTCCTGAACGCTTATAGGCAGAGAAGAATTGCTATTCTCTCCATGGCCTCGTGTGGTAAAGGAGCCAGATCATTCCAGCTCATGTTATTGCATTCCTTGGGAACATTCCTGTACAATACTGCATTGCTTCCCCAGTGCTAAATGGTAAGGATTGTAACTCCTTGACTAGGTCTGGTGAACATTTGTGTGAGTAGATTCGACTTCTTAAGTGAGTAAATGCACACTGACATAAAAATGGACTGCAAAGGCTAGCTCTGGAAAGGGGAAGGCAAAGGCAAGCATAGATGTGTCCCTCAATTGCTCTTTTCTCAGCTGATTCAGGTTCCCAAGGGCGAGCTTGTTGTGTTATCCTTTCCAGTGACTGTGCACTTTGAAAGGATAAAGAACTATTTTAAGTTCTCATTTATATAGCATGCTATAAAATAAGGCCCAAGTTGGATGAACAGGGGCTCTGTTTTTTAACAACACTGACTTAGAGAGTTGCACATCAGCCATCTCTCCTGTAGAGTCAGACAGATTTACAGTGCCTGGAAATGTTTGCCAACAAAGATGTTATTGTAACTCCAGTGCCTGTTCAGGAAAGTTTATGAGGTAGAGTTAGAAACTGTTCATATTGTCTTCCTGAACTTGATGTATAGGAGAGACAATATGCCAAATGTATTGCTAAGTTAAAAGCAAAGCTACTGCAAAGTTGGGATTCTATCTAACATCAAGTACCCTGCTGTCTGGTTTGCTGCCTCCACCGTTCACCTGGAAAAGAACAGCCATATTTTAGCCTCTTTGAGTGACTGTGGGAAACTCAATTATCCTCTCTGTGTTTCTGTGTTCACAAGTGATAAACAGGGGTAATGTTCATTATTTGGCTCAAATAATTTTGCATCTGTTCAACTCTTTATAAGAAAGTTGTCTGGTCTTACATGCTGTATTAACAACAGACTTTTCTCCCTCAGATGTCATCAAAGATGTGTCATTAAATGATGGGTCATTTCTATAAGTGGCTGTAACTCACATCGAGATTCACAGCAACTGAACTATTGTCTGGCTATTTTCCTTTCTCAAATATGCTTATGCAATTTTTTTTCTCATATTGACCTTTTGAGTTGCCATATTTGCTTATTCTAAGCATCAACCAACTGCTAATTGTTACTCAAGGCTGCTTATGGATCTTCATCTGAAGACAATTCCATTTGTTAGTGGAGAACAGAAAATAGCTCTGCTTCTTCTACTTGTAATGTTGGGAGGTTGCATAAGCTTCATATGTGTTTGAATGTCTAAAATGCACCTTTACTAAATCCCTCCTGTGGTTCTCATAGAGAAAATTAACTGTCATTTTCACCAGTGAGAATTTAAATAATTTTATCCTTTTTATATTCTCCTGAAGCAGATTAAGTAGAGTATGTAGCGAACAGGTACCTTGCTCAGGGACAATCTCCTGCCTCATTTCTTTGCAGTTCTTGTGTTAAGCTTGTGCTCAAGAACCAATGTTTTCTTGTGAATACATCACTGACATTAGCTGCACATTCCTTGGATAGCAGCAAAGGATTCGACTGTCTAGACAGCCAAATAAGAGCACAAGGCTTAGTTTGAGCAAATTGCTAACAACTTCTGTTGGCCAACAATGGGCAGAAAGGTTCTCTGATCCCTTTAGCTGTGGTACATGGGATTAAGTCCAGGCTCTACATGAACCATGAACTAAGTCACTGCAACATTTTCTTCTCCATCATTTCCATTCTGGGAAGAAAAATATGATCCAGAGAGGCTATAAAGAAATGTGGGAACACAGCCAGAGTAGTCGCTGCTAAATCTCTCATGTTGGTGTGGTCATTTTTTACTGGCCCAGGTGTAATATAATGTTGAAGGGATATACAACAGGCAGATGGTACCTGGCCAATCATTCTTTTGTTAGAACAGTTCATTTTCTCTCACATTACTGTCCAATTCTATGTTTGGAATATTACTTTCTTTAGGCTGAAAACTCAGCATTGGCTATTTTTTTCTACTTCTGGTGAAAGCAGATTTTCTCTTTTTGTTCCATTTGGATTTAGAAGTAAAGTTTTGAGAGGAGTTGTCTTTTTGCTTACATCCTTAGTTTTAGGAAGTACTTGTCCAGAAAATTGCCTGTACACAAGTTTAGATTTAAACATATGCTTCATTCTTCATTAGAAAGAATAAGAAAACTGTATGCATTTGAGGATAACAGATAAAAACGACATGATGAGAAGAGCTTTATTCAATGTCACAAGAGATTTTTAGGCCAGAATGAAAATTGGATTAACGAGAGCACTACTTCTTGTGATGCTATTTTGCTTTCTTTTGTTCATTAGAAACAAGCAGAATCAGAGATTAAAGCTGATTTATGAATATTTTTCAGTGTTTTGCATAGCAGATTAGATGTAACACTCTTGGTCTTACAGAAATTACGAATAACATGAAAAAGTAGATTGCCACAGTACTTGACATTAAGGACAACTAGAGAAGTTAACCTTGTGAAATATGTAGATTTTCCGTCCATTTTGAAAACTTTTTTTTTTTCTCCTCATTTTTAAATGATCTTTGTACCAAGAAAAGACTTTCAGATTACCTGTAATGATATTCCCAAAAAAATTCATCTTGTTGACATTAAAGTCATTGCATCATTCTAAATACATTGCAACCCACAATAAAGATCTAAGTCATTGGAGTTATGTCAAAAAATCAAATGCATGAGGCATTGTGAACCATGTGTTTTGTACAAATGGGGCATGTCATTCTTCAGCCCAATCTAATGTTTTTAACCCATGACATTTTGTGAGGAAATGACAGATAATAAATTATTTGCATGAAAATATTTTAAGCAAGCAGGAACTAGAGCCAGCAAAATGAGTGCATCCATTCTACTTCACGTGCCTTTTCCTGCTTCTCCTGTTGGGAAAACCCATCTGCAATGCTTCACTACTAGTTCAGCGCTACAGCATACAACGGCTGCTCCAGAAGTAATGCCTCCTATTTTATTATGTTGACCCACAACATCAGAGATGGATGCTGGTGGTATGACAGTAGAGGTTGAACCTTTCTACCAATATTCCATTGTATTTTGCTGCTCTCTGACACAATGGCATCTAACATGGAAGTGTATATGAAGCAAAGGTGTGTCACTGAATTCTTCCATGTAGAAAAATAGCACCTCCTGAAATTCATCGATACTTTTTCATTCATTGATGCTTGTGGAGACCGAACAGTGGATGTGAGCACAGTGAAGCAATGGGTGGTGTGTTACATCAGTGGTAACTGTGATGTGTAAGATAGGTGAGGTTCTGAAGGACACCAGATACTTTCCTTACTCACAAATAAATCTAATAGAAGGTCTTCTGGATTTATGCACGATGCTGTTGTCAGCTGTCCCAGACAAGCTGTGGACTCAGCAGCACAAGAACTTTGCATTCCAATGTGATTGCAGCTATTAATTCAGGATACTGATAAGGGATCTGTGATGTGGAAACAAGTATTCAGGAGATTCTTCGTATGCCTTAAAATGTATAAGCGAGTGTCTGAGACAGAAGTAAGGATTTCTTGCATGCAAACTAGAACTATCTGAAACAATACTTGGCTTCCAAATAATCAGATTTCCAAACTACTCTAAGCACTTCGATGGCCCTTTTGCCCATTTAAAAAGCAGTTTATCCAGAGGCACAGGGAAATCTAGAAGCAGATGCAAAGGACAGTCTACAAACATGCTCTTCACATTTATGCAGCCTCAGTTGGTCTTGCAAGGAGTAAATTTTAATGTCACCAACAAGGAATGTTCCAGAAAGTTGTCACATTTAGCACAAAAATACCACATTCATCAATCATCTCTGTGAAAAAAACAGGAATTTGACAAATGGCATGTTTGTATAAAGTGCCTGGAACTACTGCTATTTTAGGAGTCCTTGCTCTACTGTGAAAGTAGAGCAGCCAAAGCTATTCCACTTCTTCCTGTAGTAAAACCACCTGCTGGGCTACAAGTCTTGCTGACAGTGAAACTGAATACTTGATATGTGCCCATTCCCCTTGCTTGGCTATAACACATGGTGCACATCACCCTCAGCAGCTTTGGGATGGAGTGAATAGGGTTCCTCTGTTCACTTCAGCTGACTGGAAGGTAGATTCCTACTTTCCAAAGGCTGCGCAGACATTGCTCACAGACAGCATGACGAGAGATCTCTGCCCTCTATCTCACTTGGGGCTGAAGAACCATGCTGCTCAACAGTACTTTTGATTAGCACGTTTTTGATTCATTCCTCCTTCCTCTCTGGTATACTAGAAGGGCATTCTGAGTTTTCTGTGATTTTCTTACAAATTCTTTACTTTTGCCTGATCTGGTGCAATATCCTTCAGCAATACTTATGGGTAAATACCCTGGGGGATGGAAGATCTGATGATGAGGATGAGTGCACTGAGGATTTTTTCCAGATAGCCTGTTTCTTAGCTGTAAGTTCACAAGACAGTGTCATAAATGGAAGACAAAAGAGGATAGCCTCAATGTAATAAATTAATACACTAACACTGGCTTTTGTCTTATTATTATGCCTTAATTTCTGAAATTAGACAGGGCACTTTCATTTTAGCATCTTACCTACTTTCTCCTTCAAGAACTTCTAGGCTATCAAAACCAACAAATACAGATTGAATTCTAACAATAGGTAATAAAGTACCAATATTTCCTATGTTTTGTAATTCTAATTTCTTATTTTGAATTCTGTTGTGAATATTTGTAGGTTGATGGGGTTTTTTTTTGTATTGCTTCCTTTTTGCAATTTACTGTAAATAATAGTTTTTGTTACATTTTTTTTACTTTTACAGGTAGGTTTTAATAGAATTATTCAGGTTTCATAGTGCTTTCAGAGATCTCCTACGACCAGACTCTGAGAAAACAGTGTCTTTTGTATTCTAAAGATCTCCAGTAGTGTCAGCATGATGATCTTTAGAAACCCTTGGTATAAGCAACAAATATTATCTTTGAACTCTTTAACAGAAAGTTTTCCCTCTCTCTTATTCATCTTGCAAATTAAAGCTAAGAAGTTAACCTCAGCTGACCAACACCCACAGGCTGACACACCTTTGACTTTCCACTGCATCTCAACCCACAGTTCCAGTGTTTTTGGCATGCTACATTTTCCATTGCTCTGTAAGTCCATGAAATACTGGAAAATATGTAAATAGAGGGATTTTCTAAGGATCCCTTTAGTTTAATTAACATGGGAAACACACTGCTCCAAACAAAATTATACATACTTCTCTGTTTTGGTATTCTTAACCTTTTCCACTGCCAGACGACATTCTTCACTTTCCTCATCTTTCCATTATCTATCCTTACTGTGACTGTCTAAACACCTGATTCTTTGCCTTGTTTCAAATTCACAAAGAATTTGATAGAAGCATTTTCCTGGTGGGAAAGGGAAACCCATTTCCTCTTCCTACCTCATACCCATATTTCCTAGGCCCATGTGTCCCTGAGTTCACCTCTTCAGCCTTACTGTTTTCAAAGGGATCTGCCAGCACTCCTTTCTTTAGTTCTCTCTCTGAAGAAACGTTAACGATGTAGACCCCAATGCGTCATAGAGGAGCTTTCCCCTAAGCTTCAGCTACTATTGTTTTGTCTAACCAACTCTATTCACAAGATAATAACACTTAATGAGTCCCTCTCTCTCCCTCTCTCTCTTTTCTTCCCACAGGCAGACTCATAGACGCCACTCTTCTGCTTTTAGTGTGAGGAGTTGGAAGCAGTCACTACAAAGGCACGTCTACATTGCAGACTATGGTTGCATCACATGAAAACAGATCTGAGTTACCTTTATGGTTGGCCCACAACTACCTTGCTGAGTTACTGGGAACCATTCTGTCAGCCCCACAAAACTGCGTGCTTACCTCTAACCTATCCGGAGCTACAGCCTCCTGCATCTTCACTTCCATCTGCAGCTGGGTTACCCCAAGTATATTCTCACAGGTATCTCACCAGTAGACCTCCTGACATATTGTAAATATTTTGAAAGGCTGTCAGATATCCAGATAATATCAACAGTTCATAAAACCAAGCTGGAACATTTTTTATTGAGGACGTTTCTATGCAGACTCAGGAAAAAATAGGCTTCTGCTGTGACTGGTAGAAGGCATTATGTTACAGGAAAGTATTTTCTGAAACGGGTTATTTTGGCCAAGTTTTTACTGTTACTATCATCTCAACATAGCACCAAAATGGTCTTAGCAGGCTTACAGCTATGCTCCCCCAATAACTATTGGTGTCAGGGTAGCATAGCCAAGTGCATATTTACTAAGCAGAGAAGGGTTCTGTGCCTGTGCTGAGGCACTCCATATGATGAACAGCTAGTAATTCATTCCGACTAAGATTTCTCTGTCTGGGGTCTTCCTGTTGCACTGTTTTCTTCCCTGCATAACAGATATAAATATGCTGGCAGAGAGGCAAGAGTATCCTGGCTGGACATTTGAACATCTTCTCCCAGAAGAGCCCTCATTTTCTGCTCATGTCATGGGTTTCTCACCTCAGCTGCTAAATGGTGAGCAACTGCCTTCCTCTATCTTTCCTTCCTTGTTTTTCCACATCTGGCAAAGACCTCTGAGGGACTCTTCCTTCCTGGTTGCAGACAAGAAGGCTTGTGGATGCAGCTGTTTCCCAACAGATGGCAGACAAATGATGAACCTTCCCCATCCTGAAATCTTGCTGTGCATTGAAGTCCATTCTCCTTACTGTATTTCCTAATGAATGTTAAATTGTTTGGATTTTGTAAACAAAATCATTGCTTTTATTTATTTATTTATTTATTTGGGGTGGGGGAGTGGGGGGGGGGGGAATTGCAGTTGCATTAGCTATTACCTCTGTCTGTTTTGACTGAGGTAGTATTTGTGGATTAATGAGATCCATTACTTGAAAATTATATCTATAAACATGAAAGCAGTGGCCTGTTCTTTTTCTAGAAGTATCAGAATTTTTTTTAGATCAAGATAGTAGCTGGTAAAGTATCTGAAGAAACAGTTGTTAAGTTTTCATTACGCATTTCTTGATAACATTCATAATATTATAGCACCAAGCTGCTGAAGTTGCTGCCTTGCTGAACAGAAGTTCTTCTGTTGCTTTTTACGATCCTTAATTTCTTTATGAATAAAATATAGGTCCCTAGTGTGTTTAACACATTAACTTCAACCTCTGCAAACACCGATCAGTCTGTTCT
The DNA here is from genome assembly GCA_030625065.1 of Alectoris magna. Lineage (NCBI taxonomy): Eukaryota > Metazoa > Chordata > Aves > Galliformes > Phasianidae > Alectoris > Alectoris magna. The sequence goes on from CM060562.1 coordinate 63,050,572, forward strand.
TTGATACAAAGCAAAAAGGCTGACAATGCATAAAGAGTGCCTAAAGCAACTTGTTCTGCAACAAATTCAGCTGCACAAATGTGACTCAGTGCCTTTTACTCTCTTTAAAAGTAATTGTCCAGAATAGCTGACTCAATCAGCGTATAAAATGCTGCACAAAGATCTCACCTACGTCATGTGTTGTACTTTCTGCAAACAATTCTTGAATTGTTCCTGCAGAGCAAACCCCTGCCCATAAGACGATGCCCAACTCCCCATTGAAAGCACTGAGATCTTTTTTTTTCCACTCCAGTTTTATGTGAAGCGTGTGAACATCCCCACACAGAAATGAGTCCCCAGGAAGAGTCATTCTCCAACCATTTCCCAGGCATCTTCCTCTCCCACTGCATTTTCAGGGATGGACCTGCCAGCTCTCCACTTGTTGGACTACCAGCCTCTGGGGCAATAACTTCAGGGATGCATGGGTGGAAAGTTGTAAGAGAGTCTCAAGTGAAGTGCCAAGGGACACTAAATACCCTTAATCACATGAAACTGAAGCAGTTTGTGACTTCATGGTCCTCCACCACAAATCCACCTTCAAGTATCTCCACTCTTAGTAAAGAAATAGTAATCATGTAAACAACCACTCCTGGTGTAATCTAATTATAAGTAAGAGATACAAAATCAAGGAACAAATCTGACACTGCAAAGAAATTACAATTGCTCTTACTTCTGTTCTTACAGAACAAAAATAATAACGATTGGCAATGTCATATTTGTGTGACTTGTATTGGACAATTATTTAGTGTATCAAGAAGGGCCACCCTGATTTACAATAAATAAAAGCTTTTTCTATTACAAAAGTCCTTTCTCTATGTAGCTTTAAATGAAATAGATTGCAACTTACTGTACACAGCCAAATTACTTTCAAAAGTGCAGGGAAAAAATGATGTGGGAGCACTTAGGACAATTCTGTTTCACAACAATTCTAGGTGGATGACTAGCATATTGCAAAAACAATCTAGTTTTCTTACAGGTAAGAACATGTCTACTGTCCAAACCAATGTTTTTGTGAACAGTTGCTTCTAATTTTTCTTTTTCTTTCTTTCTTTTTTTCTTTTTTTTTTTTTTTCAAATATAGAAAAACTTCAAGATTTGAAATGCTTCCAACTCAAAGCAATCATGTTCTAAATGTTCTTTTTTAGCATGCCAAGTCTATACGCTCTTGAAAATTCTTTTCTAGTATGAACTATCAAAGAATAACGCATAATTATATGCAATGTCTGCCTTGAAAAACATGTCAATATTGCATTTTAAATACAAAAATATAACTTGATGCCATTGTGAGGGCTATTAAAACCTTCTACATAAGGATGAAATTGTATCTTACTCCAAGATGCACTCCAACCCATTTGTGTAAAAACTGAAAATAGGGCTGTGTGAATTCTTCAGTAAATCGTTTCCTAAGTAAAGCTAACATTACAGAAACAGGTTATATTTCAATAAAATAAAAGTGTTTTGATATTATTCATGGACACATTTTTAAGGAAAAGGGAGAAGTTATTATCTCTTCCATGACACATTAGAGTAGCCACTTCTAAGTGGCTCCAGATTCAAAATCTAAGGGATTTCCAATCTTTTAAAGCACATAACTTCTACTCTTCTTGTAACCTATATCTGTGCACTAGCAAGAACAAAAATTTCTCATAGACTACTGAATATAGATTGAGGGTTTGGTTTGTTTTTTTAAATAATTGTTTGATTTTCTATGTAATACAATGAAGAAATGAAACACTGGGATTTACCAAATACAGTGTAACTTCTCTTATAATAGTTGGAAACATTTCAAATTAGATTTTTCTGCTAGAATTCTCCATATCAGATATGGAGAGAGGTTTGCCAAGGTATTACTCCTCACAGTTAATGGCAACTTTTCTACTAATACTATAGTGGTAAAACGTATCGTTAGCTAGTATATCAAGCCCATGGAAAAATGTGAAGTTCTACTTAAAACAAAGACAACTTGTACATTCAATATTGCACATTTTTTGAGGTTAGTATACTGACAACAGGGAAAAAATTCTGAACCTAAATCTACTGTAAGAATAAATTACACAGATGAGAAAATCGCATATTAATCCCATTACTGGCAAAGAATAATCAAAGAGAAGAGCATTAAATGTAAGATATATACTTTCCTTAACCACTTCAAAAAGTTATATTGGATAAAAGGTGGGGTAGCCCAGACAGATATGAACAAAATGCATCCAGATGTGTACCACAGGCCTGATCCAAGCTGGCCTAGACTGATAGGAATACCCTCACCGAATTCATCAGTGCTATTTTGATCTGATTCACAGAAAAGTGACTTGTCAGCCAAGTGCCACATCACCAGGTCATTCCTGTGCTGCAGTGCCAAACACTCCTCCTTCTGCTGCAGGCTGTCTTCAGTCTTTTGTGCCATGTTTCTGGTTGTTCCTGTCGTAGCAGTCCTAGGAAGGAACGGAAAAGCAGACGGAAAACTAAAAACAAAATAGACACTTAGAAGAACCTTCACCGTGGGGAGGCAAGGGTGGGGAGAGAGAGAGGGCGAGAGAGCGAGCGAGAGAGAGAGAGGGAGAGAGAGAAAGGGAGAACAACTGGGAGAGATCAGGCAGAATTTATTGCCAGGATGTGTGAGTAAATGACATCAGACATTTGTGAAGGTTAAAGCAGTAAAAGCCAAATTTCTCTCAACCTTGAGAGAACCCACTAAGGGCTCTAAAGCAGAGTGAAAGGAAGGGCAATCTGTCTAGTATGCATGCTTGATGTATGTGTGTCCTGAACACTGTCTGTGCATGTGCCTTCAAAACCACAGTGCTTCAGTATACAAACTTCTTGTGCTGCAGAGTGTATCACCTCTTGGATTGCCTTAGAGGAGAGCATTAGCTGTTTTTTCCAAAGATTTTTAAGAAGCTTACACCTTCATTGGTCTGGAGACAATATTCATGCCAATGAAAGGAGCATATGGTTTTACTGCTCTTGCATTCATATTCTGTCAAACTCTAAACGTGCAAATAACCACAAGTTGTGGCTAAACCGTCGTGTCAAAAAGAAAAACTACACTGAAAATCATAGAGTCAAACCCCACAACACAGCATATTGTTTTTCCCAAAGCTTATCTGCATTTTTTTGCCTCTTATGCCTACTGCAGCATTTCTACAATAATCTCTACCTCTGTAGTTTTCCAGCATGTGTCACACAGGCATTTTACTTAAGGTGAGGCCTTTTTGTTGGTGGTGGTGATAGATCACAAAGGACTGGCCTGTAGGGGGTGCTACTTGAATTAGAGAGTAAAATATATAAAAAAAAATTAAAAATAATCAATTTCCATGAAATTATACAAATATAAAATAAATAGGGCCCTTCTTCTATGATCAGTGGTAAAGAAACTGAATGACAGCATATTTTTATTCTTGAAATGCTTGCTTCAACTGGTGGTGTAAAACACTGAGAAGTAATCTAAGAAAAGCTTTGGATTTACTCTCTGACAGAAGTCTAAATGGCACCGGATACTACTGTTCAGAAATAAGCGTAGCATCATCTCAACTCCCTTTGGTAGACTTCTCATTTTATATTCTGCCTATAGGTAAGTTGGAAGTTATATTTCCATTTCAGGTCAGGCTTTTTACATATTTTACCAGACCAAAACAATATACTTGAAATTTCTTAAGTATGTTATTCTGCCAAAGTAATATTTTAATAGAAAATAGGTAAATTCAGCAAGAAGTTTGAGACACATGAGGGCTCAGAAAAGGAAGTGGTTTCACCTCTTGAAAATTTTCCTAACATTTCTTTTGGCCTATGGTAACTGAAAAATGGCTTGGCTGAGAAACTAGAAATTTGTTTTGATCTCTCATAGGTGGTGATTTCTGTTTCCTTTGGGTTCTTTTGGGGTGCTTCAGGGAGCAACTATTTCATTGCTAAAAGACATTTATGCAAACATTAAGGGTTCCTAAATCCACGTGTCTGCTTTTATAGGGTTTATGAAATCCACAACAGCTGCCTTCCTAGAAATTTTGGAATTATCTTCCGTACCTACTGAATTTTCAATAGCATAACTCTTGTGATCAGAGTAGAGCAAACTTTATTTCAGAGAAGACTTCTGTAGGTTTTAGTTGACCTGTGATCAACTCCATCTACAGTGATATCAGGTCCTCAGAGACCAGCTTGAGGCAAAAGCCATTCCCTTACAGGTGTTTTGCCTCCTTTTTGTCTCTACAGGTGCTTAGAGTGCTCCTACATGTCTCTGTTATCTCCGATAGCGAATATATTCCTCACCACAAATCTAAACTGGTTCTGTAAACTATGCCACTCCCCGTGCATGGCCAGAGGCACGTCTCTATGTAGATTTACCCAAATGACATAAAGGAAAAAATAAAAACAGCTATAACGTTCTTCTCACTGGTTGGTAAAATGTCCTGGATTGGCCCTGAGGATGATCTCTTTGAGTGTATTTAGCAGTCTTTTAGTAGTTAACAAAACTTTCTATGATGAGGTTTGAAGGTGATCTGAACTTTCACGGTATATGATTTGTTATTCATATTGGCGCAAAGTCTAAGGAATGAAGCAATTTACTGGCAGCATTTTCTGTAGAACAATATTAAGAAAATGCAGAGGTTCTCTAATGATTTATGAACAGAACATGGTCAAAATTAGTACCAAACTGGTGAAAATACCATTCCATTTCTGAGATTTCTGTGCTGCTCCCAATTTCTTGGATTTACCATGAATTATATCCTTCTCAATCACAAGCTACAAAAATAAGGAAGTAATATCTAAATGTTTAACTCAGAAAGAATCCATGGAGGTTTGGAAAACTTGAAACCAGGCTGTCCAAAAGGAATAAGGAAGGTATACAAAAAGTATTAATATTATATCTGTAGACAGAACTATATTACCAAGTACCAAACATTTTCTGAGAATAATTCAGTGTTACTAGAAGGAACAATATCTAAAGCCATTCCTCAGTCAGCCATATCTTTACGAGTGGGACAACCTCATGTCACCAAATTTTCCTATTCCCAGTTCCCTCTCTTCTATTATCTCTGCTCAACCACCTTTACTGTAGAAGTTATTTTATGAAGGGGAAATATATTTTGAACAGTCACCCTTTCTTATCCTTAGTCACAAATCAGCATGGTATATATGCAATTGCTGGCCCTGTTTAATGCATCAGTAAGAAGACAAGAAGTCAAAAATGATACCTTAAAAGCTGATGAGAAAATTTATATCAGTTAAACTAATTATGAGTTCAAAGATATATGGACATAATAGGGAGTGAAAAACAATAACAAAATTAAGAATACAGCAGAAGTGGCAGCTAGCTCAATAACAGGTAAGAATTGAAAAATAAAGACTTAAAAATAATGGAGAAAAGGAATTCAAAAAGATTTGATTCTGGAGGGCTGCTTATGGTAAAGAAAACAAGAACAACATTCTTTTTTATGTTAATCCCCTTCGCATTTAACATAACTGCCACAGTTTTTAAATATGTAGCCTATTGACAAAGACTTTGTAGGCTTCACTGTTTTAACCTGCTCTGTGGAAAGGTCTATAGGTGTTTCAGCAAACAAAAGTATTGAGAAAATACTAGTGAACGAAAGACTAGAATTGGAAAACATCAGAAAATATGAATGTTTGGACACCTCAGGCCTGAAACTTGTCCTTAAAATGCTTGTTCAGGAAGAAACAATTTTCATCCTGCAAGTAATTATGAGGACTGGTCATCATCTAAAGGAAACTTTCTTAGTAAAATTTCATTCATCTTGTAATTTCTCTTTATGCAACTACGAGTTTGCTGTTTTGCTTGGTTTTTTTGTTTGTTTGTTTTGCATCAAACAAATCCACCACCTCTCCCATACCTAAAAGGGAAATTCAAACAAAGACTGCTTGCAAGTTCATTATTTGGCTCAGTTATCTGCCAGATGTGAGTGACGCTGTGTTCTGGCTAGCCTGTATACTCTAATGCAATATTAATTCCAATAAAAAGTTAAGTGGGGTTCAAGTGCAGACCTGCAGCTAAGAGAAACATCTGATGAAATAAAGAGAATTCCTGGATTTTTTTTTTTTCACTCTTGATCTGAATTATATATGTCAAAAGCAAATAATGAGTTTAATATTATCTTAGAAATATGAAAAAAGTCGACTATATTTCAATCCAGTTGAACACTGAAGGTGCAAAAATACCCATGAAAATTGCTTCTTACTTGCTTGTTGGAAAGATGCAAAAATTACCTTTGTAATTGTTTGGACATTCTCTAAGCTGTCCTTCAAGGAGGATTTGTTTAGCCTCTTGGAACTGCTCTGGGATGATACCTATTCTTCATTTGCAACCCATCATCTGTGACCAGTCACCCACTTTTGAGTATCTTCAGCTAATTCTGGTAAAAACTTGAAACTACACCACAGCATAACAACATCAGTTTATTTCTTTTTCTTGTTGTATATGAATTGTCAGTAATAAATAGGCAGTAAATAGAATGGTAACAAGGATTTTATCTATACACATGCATACATACATAAATATATAGAAGTACTTATGAATAAAACAAAATTGTCAGTTGCGTGCATGTCCTGGAAAATAAAGGAGTGAATAAAAACCCATTTTTTTATGTGTATGAAAAATAGGTAAAATTTATATAAGCAAAATTCCATGTATCTATTTTTGTCTCAGCCATACATTCATGCTTGACTGTACACATAAATGAATGTCAAGACTTGAAGAGAGGAACAAAATGGTGTGAAGTATCATCTATTCAAAGCAATATAACGTTTGAATCTCTTCTTGGTGAAAACTAACCAGAATGGAATGATGGTGAGGTAAGCCTTTTGTTTAAAAAGTTTTTTCGGCTATTTGAAAGTGAGGCAAATGAAGGCTTAGGCCTGTCTGGGTTTGTAGCATTTTGCCCCAGCATCTCCATTGTTTATGAGTGTAGGAAAGCTTTGTGAAAGCTGTTGAAATGGATGTTTTTAGCAGGAATAAAACACAGAAAAGTTATTACTTATATTTCAAAGTAGCTTTGATTAGCCATTAAATAAAATAAGCTTTGCAATTATTACAAACATGAATGTGTTAAATATCTTTAGAAGGAACTAAGCAATTGTCATATTATGGCTGTTTGATACAAACTTCCAGTTTGGCAACAGACTGTTTGCTTAGAAATCAAGAAATTACTCCAGGTCTACGAAAACTCTGTTCAGAATTTAAACTTCTGCATGTTGTGGTTAGCCTTTATTTATCTTCCCCAGAGAAACATAGATTGCCTCTGCCTCCCCACTCTTGCCTCAAGTTGCTTCCATTTGAATGGTACCAGTATTGGGGAAACCAAGACCATCCTTAACTTCCTTTGAGCAGCAACTAGATAAGTCTTCCAAAATAAATGCTCTAAAAAGGAAATAATTATTTTTATATAAAAAGTATTCAACAAAGAAGGGTTTGGCTTCTATTTGTGTTTGTCCTTGAGTTAAATGTAAGGAGGCATACAGAAATAATTAAGAGATTTTCCAAGGTATAGGAAATGTGAGAATTTGCTGCCTAGACTTCTAGTTACATTCATTCTCCTTCTTGTTAATGAAGAACTCCCATTAACAAAAAGAGTTGAGGGTAAAATCAACACCCTCAAATGTTGCCTACGTGCTCCCACTACTTTGCTGGAAAGCCACTCTCCTGCTAGTTCTCCCACCTGCTTGAGTCTATGCTCTTGAAGGATGGACTGTTCAGTGAATTAAGAATTGGTTGGCTGGATGCAGTCAAAGTGTTGTGATCAATGGTTCTGTGTCAGGGTAGAGACTAATCACAAGCAGTGTCCCTCAGGGATTGGTCTTGGGACCAGTGCTCTTCAACATCTTCATCAATGACACAGACAGTGGCATTGACTGCACACTCAGCAAGTTTGCAGATAGATGATACCAAGCTGAGTGGTGCAGTTGATACATTGCAGGGAAGGGAAGCCATCCAGAGGGACCAGGACAGGCTAAAAAATTGGGCCCATGAGAACCTAATGAGGCTCAACAAGGCCAAATGCAGGGGGCTGGACTTGGGCTGGGGCAATCCAAGGTATTCATACAAACTGGGAGTTTCAAAGAACTCCTTGAAAGCAACCCTGCAGAGGACTTGGGGGTCCTGGTACACAAGAAGCTGGACATGAGCCAGCAGTGTGCACATGCAGCCTGGAAGGCCAACTGTGTTCTGGGTTGCACTGAAAGAGGAGTGGCGAACAGGGAGAGGGAGGTGATTGTCCCCCTCTCCTTGGCTCTTGTAGGGCCCCATCTGGAGTACTGCATCCAGGCCCCTGCACAAGAAAGATGGAACTCTTGAAGCAGGTCCAGAGGACAGCCACTAAGATGATCAGAGAGCTGGAGCACCTCTCCTATGAGGAACGGTTGAGGGAACTGGGCTTATTTAGCTTGGAGAAGAGAAGGCTCTGGGGAGACCTCATTGTGGCTTTCCAGTACTTGAAGGGAGCGTATGAACAGGAGGGGGTATGTCTGTTTACAAGGGTGGATAGTGATAGGACAAGGGGGAATGGTTTTAAATTGAGACCGGGGAGGTTTAGGTTAGATATTAGGAGGAAGTTTTTCACATAGAGGATGGTGACACACTGGAACAGGTTGGCCAAGGATGTTGTGGATGACCTATCCCTGGAGGCATTCAAAGCCAGGCTGGGTGTGGCTCTGGGCAGCCTGCTCTAGTGGTTGGCGACCCTGCACATGGCAATGGGGTTGAAACTAGATGATATTCAAAGTCCTTTTAAGCCCAGGCCATTCTATAATTCTGTTATGCTCCTAGGATTACAGCTTTCAGCTCAAAGGCAAAAAAACTGCTTTAGTTTCTGAATATCCTGCACAACAGGGATCTCTAAATCTAAACTCTCTTGTTTTTTTGAGGGAGTAGAAATGAAGTTGTCCAACCTGGTGGAGCTCAGCTAAAAACGCAGATGTCCCAGCCCCTGGGTATAGTTTAACTTTTAGGCTGTTGTACAAAAATTGGGTATCAACCAATTTCTTCTGGGGGGGTGCCTACAACTAGTGATATGAAACACGTGAGGAAATGTTGACATACTCTCTGAGTAAATGGGGAATTAAGAATACTTTGTTAATAATTCCCAAATTAAGCTTAGTGGAAAATGATGACCAAATATACTTCTGGACATATACAATTCCAGAGAGCCGAATGTTCTGGGTGCACTTCATTACACAAAATATGCGCATATGTTATCTCAGATATTTTTATGCATAAGAATTTGATACTGGGCTGACTGGGTCTATGCAGATCACTGTCCTATTCTGAAAAAAATCCAAAAGAGAATGTCCAGAGAAGTCTAAGTGAAGTTCCTCAAGAATATTCCCCCAGCATTCAACCATTTGTGCCTTATTAACTTCTTGAACCAGATGTCTTACCTACAATAATTTTCAATGTTTTCTTTCATGAATTTGACTAGTTGCCTCAAGAAATCATGTAAACTTTCAGCATCTGAAACTCCCTGTGATTCCACAGCTTAGCTGCATACCGACTTAGATAGATGAGGGCTGGCTTGTTTGGCTTTCTCTCTTTCAAATAAATTCTACTATGAGAATTTCTCTAAACAGTTGACTTGGCTGAAAAATTCTGAAGGCCAAATACCTTCTTGTCCCACTGAGGTGCAAAATATTTTCATTCAATTCAAGGTATTTTTCTGGAGTATCACTACAGTATTGCGCCTGGACTGAAGTCTCAGAAATAGGTTACTAGTAAGATCAACTCACTTCTGACTTTTGCAGACTTATCTATTTGTTCCTTCGTATAGACTACATTAATACTTGCTAATAACTGCACTGTTTTTTAAATTATTATTAATATTTTTTATCAACAGAAATAGCATGTATTAATGACCAACACAAAAGGATGAATAAGAAAGTTTACACTTAAAAAATCCAATCAGTATTTTCTGATACAATCCAATTTGTATCAGAAAATACAAACTCTGTTCATATCTTGGACAAGAGAGCAAAAGAAAGTTATGAACACTTATATCACTTCTTTTTGGAGAAATGGAAGAAAAAGTATTGCTGGTAGTAGTTCGGATCTTTAAATTACATGGAACAATGAAAAATCAAAAGACTGAAAGAAAACAAAACGTATTGTAAACATTTTGTCTTTGCCATCTGTTATCTGTATTTTTAACCTGTATACCAACCATCCATCTGTGTGATTATAACACACAGGTCATTTTGTTGCCATTGTGAATGCCATTACCACTGCAGTATTACAGATAGGCAAGGCAGATAAACAGAAGAAGCAAATAAACATCCTTCAGTGTGATAAATGCAATTTATAATTAAAATGGACAGGGAAAAGATTCTAAGCAGAGATTTAAAACAATACATGTCCTGATGTTCAGCTTGTTTCTAAATTTGGCTGTGGACCACTGATAAAATAGAATGAGTAAAGCCTTTGTAAAATAAATTATATATTATTACACAAAGAAATAGGAGCATTCAGTGCTGTAAGTATGAATTAGACAACCTGCGGCTGACTTTTGCATCATATAAACATACTAGTCATTCCAACACTGAAAACAGAGCCAGGAATTCTGTAACCAGTGTCCCTTGTCCAGCTTTTAGTGACGCCCAAAGTGCCTTGGTATAAAGGACCCATATGGAACTACTCGTGGGTAAAGCGAACTGCCAGAATGAGCTCTATCTGTTGAGTAATCGATTAAGCAAGAAATTGAGAGTAAAAATACATAAAGCATGATTAAAGCTCATTGAATTGCTGGACTTTTCTATTGGATTTGTTAGCTTTTAGTCACAGTTGGGAAAGAAAGAATTGGTAATGTATGCCTAATATTATACAATAATGCATAGTAGCACATCATTATTAGTCATGGTATCGATACCTTGCACACAGCGAGCAAAGGCCTAGCAGAGAATTTCAGGTCTTAAATTTTTAAATTTTTGAGATGGGAAATTTTCCTCTAAAACTTTATGAAATTTCAAGGATGTTTCAATGCTGACAGTACACCAGGATTGCTTTTACCCCATGCATATTGTCAATACATGTTTAGGAAGATGACCAACCTACTCCCTTGTTTGTTTCAGTTGTTAGCAGCAGATGCTGCACTTTTTAATATAAGAATCCATACAGACTCAATTTATTTGTGAGTTATTGATGAGACAGAAACAAATAACACCGTTTTGATGGAATGTCATTCATTTTCTCCAATTGTTCAGCCAGCTTCTTTCTGGTTAAGTTCTATAGATGTGATATTAACACACAAGTCATGAACATCTCTCCAAATTTCGCTAGTATGAACCATGTCAAATTAAGCCCATAAAATGAGCACTTTTCATTTCTCTTGCTTATTGCACTGGATAGACAGATAATCAAAAACATTTCTTTTCTTTATGCTTCTTGGTGCCCTGATTAAGGCTGTTCTCTACAGTTTGACATTCTAGTTAGTGTATGTCCTCTATCCTTTTCTACTTTTGCAGTAAATTTAACAGTCTTCCAATCAGTGAAAACATGGGCCATTTACCTTGTGTATCCACTTCTCTGCTTAAAACATGAACGATATGGCCTTACACAAATGACAACTTCTACAGAAAGAGATCTTTCTCTTATATACTTATATTCCTGGTACTTCCGTCTAATAGGAAAGGGCAGCAATAGCTGATGCAGTCCAGAAACTGGGAGGTACCGTAAAGCTTATTATTTCTAATGGTGCTACAGTTGAAAGATAACCTAAGAAATCTGCCATTATTTGCAGAGTCACTTCACTGTTTAAGTCAGCCCAGGAATCATTCTTGCTCCTGAGAATCCAGTTGTCAGAATGGCCAGCTTTCCACTAGTCTTTCCAATGCAAGTAATCTTTTTTAAGCAAGTAATTTTGCAATCTTAGACATTTAGAAGAGAATATGATCATCTTTGAGCTCTACTGCATTCTGATACCTGGCATCTACATGGAATACAGAGTTTCAAACTGTCTTCTGTAGCACTTACATCATGCTATAAATGCATAGTGTGCAGCTCCAATGCTTTCAATTCACGTATGGTTTGCTATGTTGTGTATATTTTAAAGGTCATTCCAAGAAAATGTCATACAAGTGGAATGACTAGTTGATCTCTTAGCAGATTTGGTTTGCTTGAGGCAAAACAAAGGGTATAATTTCAATACAGAGAACGTTTCATTTGCATACATTCAGCAAATCAGGTAAATTGACAAATGAATCAAATCAATGAAGTGGCCTGTGCTATGCCCTTGTGAAGCGATATGCAAGAGTTGTTCAGGTTTAAATGCAGCTCTGACTGTACAGTCACCACATATAAATATCTCAGAGATGCTTTTGCACTGTAATATGTTTTGTGTTTAATAACCCATGTTTTATAGAAAATGTTATGGAAACCATTGGGCACTGGCAGCATAAATAAGCAGAAATGCAACTACTTTCTTTTATAATATACATTGACTAAGTCCTTTGTTTCAAATCAAATAACTTTGGTTATTTTATTATAGAATTAAAAAATAATGTTTAGCCAGTCGTCTCAGTAGTTTGCTGAGTCATCAAAATCTACATTTGATGAATATGGCTGACCAGATGGGCATGTGTTCTGTCGGCCAGAACTAAAAAAATATTTAAATACAGTTTTGTTGCTGACCCAAGTTTTCAGAGGATACTTCTGCTCACCTGCAGGCATGTCCATGGAAAAATTGCTTCTGAAATCCTAAACCTAGCATTTTCCTTTCAGCCAGCAATGTCCTACATGCAAAAAAATATGACTCATAAATCAGATACTATTTAAACTCTATAAAATGCTTTATATAGTCAAGAATAGAGCTGAAGAAAAGCTTCTGTAATTGGGTTTAATTGTGTTTGAATCTTTTCCTCAGGTATTTCACCCTTGTTAAAATCAGTCTCAGAAGGAGCTCTTGGCACTTTCACTCAAAATTAGGAATGGAAGTGCCAGGTAAATTTAAGAGACATTTGCTTTTAAAATTATGGTGTAGTCCCATATTTTTCAAACTATTTCATAGTAAACCTTGTTATACTGAAGAGATTAGCCACAGACAATCATGAGCACACAACTTGCATAAATGTAAGTAAACACCATGCTGATCTTAAGCTAATAAGCCTTGCTATGCAAGAAAATGTATTACCTGAGAACTAGGCTACCTTGAATAGCTTCTATACAGATTTATCATGTATGTTTCATGAGTGTCAGACTTTTGGGTAATCTACAGACAATAGAAGCCTGTACAATCCAAAGGGGAATATGGTATAAATAACGCTGGAGCAGACAGCCAGTTCAACAGACTATGTTGCAAAAACAGCTCTACTCTTTCAGGGTGCCAATGGCTCCGAACATCACAGTGGTTCTGAGACAGGTTTCATACACTAGGTCTGGAATAAATGCCAGTGGAGTCTGATGATGTCTGTCCTTTCGCAGTGAGAGAAACACCTCCAGAGGCATCTGCATTGTACCGATGAGAGACTTGAGTAGCCCCAGGTTATCTTTACATTGTCTCAGCCCTGAAACATACATGAATTAATACATAGCATGATATGGACTTGGATGAGAGTGGTGGAAAACCAGAATATAAAATTCTGCATGATAACCACTGGGTGGGCAGGGAACCTGGATAAGCTGGTTTCCATCTAATTTGCATTGCTTCAAATCTATTTCTACATCTGCATTCATTCCCTTAATATCTCCTAATACTGAGTTCCCATCCAGAAGTTTAAGGAGTTAGATGTTGAACAGTCTGGGAAATTATTGCAAACAGAATTTGCAAAAGTAATCAGGCAAATGTTTAGGGAAAAAAGTGAGTCTACTTACATCCTCTCCTGTTCAAGCAAACAATTTTACTGTCAGATATTTTCAAAAAGAAAAGCTGAATTACAGGCTGGTAGTCATTAACTGCATGCAGAATGCAATTTCTGAAACAGGACCTGGATCTAAGCATAGACCCCAGCCAGTCAGGATGGAAGCATTCTGTACAATTCTATTTCTCCCACCTCACATAATCTAAACAGCTCAAACTTCTGTCTTTGAATACATGACAGCCACAATACACTAATTGCAACTAATCTGCAGGCCAAGAATTATTCAGAACAATAACAAAAGAGTTACCAAAATACACATATTTGAGAAAGTTCCCATTTGTAGCTTTTAAACTGGAAAAAGCATAGGTTAGAAAATACATCATGCTGTACAATCACCTAAACTTGGATGTGAGTTTCTTTAATTTTTTTCTTCTTTTAAAGAGAGAGAGACATTCAATAGAACATGTTGTAAGTGAGCTTTCAAGAGAGTGGGTTCAAGTGGGTTCACGGTAAGTCACATATATTATAATGTGGATTCATTTTCATTTTTTCAATAAATCCCATAACTACAGACCTGAAAAACTATATACATATACCTTGTGTGTGTGTGTGTGTGTGTGTGTGGAAAAAGACATCATTCAAAATTCTAGCTAGTTCTAGTTATAAGCTTTTTTCTGGACAGGGGAAAATTGAAAGAGTAGAAAAATAGCCATATTTGTTGGGCAAAGCACATAATGAATGGTAGAATAAACAGAATGATGGGCAGAGTGATCCAAAAAATCAAGCTGTGAGTTGAAAATAGGAGATTTATATTCTAGTCTTGACTCTGTCACTGACCTGAGTTAGGCTTTACTTTCTAGTTCTTTGCCTTTTTGTATCCCTTATGTCTTTTGCTTATATAAATTATAATGATACTGGCATAGCAGCTTTTTCTTAAAATCTGTTCAGTGAAGCAGTGACCACTCTGTGGCAGCATGACTGCCACATTAACAATGACAAGCTCTTAGGGTGTTGATCTCTTCACCTAGATCTGAGTAGATGACATAGGTAGGAAGAGCTGCTGCAGATGTGAGAATAAGAGCTTAGAAGGAGAATTTAAGAGCCAATTCTAGCAAACCAGACTGAGCAGTTTCCAATACAACTCCAAGCCCCTAGTTGCGAATGCAACCCTCCTATTCATATCCATCATGCAGGGAGTTCTCTGTCTGCTTGAATAAATTCAGAGACTTGACTTGAAAAAGATGGGGGTTTTTCTCATCTTCAGGAACTTTTCTAGTGAGGGCCTGATACTGTTAGTATTTACAACCAAAACAACTTATTTGATGACATGAGTGTGATAAAACCAGACCGCAGCACAAAACATCAAACCTTTGAAAGCCTCATACCTGACAAGCTGGAATTTTTTTTTCCGCTTGACTGTATGGAGCTTACGGATTAGGTCAAATTGTGTTCTTGCAATACTGGGAGTCTAGAAGTAGAGTTAATAGTGAAGGTGGCTGATTCTAGCACTGTATTTACATTTATCAATAAACATGTTGCACATACGGCCAAATGTATAATTCATTCTCAGTGCTTTTCAGCAATATATTAACAGTTATGCATGTGTTTCATGGGTGCTTTCTTTGAGTAAAAAGGGCTGTTAGATTCTGACACCAAGTTTAATTTCTTCCCTTCTCTTAATTTCATTTTTACTGATTGAGGAGGTGGTTGGTTTTTTTCTATTCTTAGTTGCCTTGACTCCTGCTTGATTTTACTAAATTACTCTTCCAAAACCCTCCCAGGGACAGTCCTTTGAATTAATGGATAAAACTAAACTCACTCCCCTTCTGCAACTAAATTAGTATATTACATGTAATTATTTATGATTCATCCATATTGGCTTCCCATGGCTGCATAAATCATGCAGAGTCAGAACACTGTGGCATCATCTCTGACGCCACATCTCCTTCTCTTTCCAGTCATAGTACTCCTTGAACTGAGGGAAAAATGTCGATTCCCTTCAGGAAGGAGCAGTTACTGAACCGACATGGGGAAGTTTAGGGTTCAGTATGACGGAAGGAAAGCATGTATTTCCAGTGGGAAACCTAAGTCTAAAACTGCAGTCTTCAAAATTCCTGCTCATTTCTTGCCACACCCTGGAGAAGCCTAACATCCACAGGCGCCAGCTTTTCACATTAAAACTCCCCAGACTCCTGAAATTCTGCAGTCGGCATGTCCAGAAATGCCTTGCACAATGGCACCAAGTTAGCTCACGCCCAAGCACCCTCAGATCCGAGGAAGGCAGCCTTCCTGCAGCTGCACCTATCTTGCCCAAGGGACAGAGGTCATGAAGATTCCCAAAACACCTCTCTCTGAGAAGTGCAGAGGCAACTTAGCAGCTCCTTGGTCAGAGCTTTTACCCTAGATGTGGGAAAGGTGGGTTACAGGCTCTCCTACGCCTGAGGAGATCGAAACCCACACCCTGGCCACAAGGCTGGGGTTGCTCTGGGTGAAAGTGCTCCCCACCCTGTCCTTTGAAGCTCTTCCACCCAACAGGAACAAACCACAGGTTTGCGGCAGCCACAGGGAACATGAGTGAGCATGAATCTCTGAAGGGTTACGGCCCTCGTGGGAGCAGGCAAAGGAGGTTTCGGTGCTGTTTCCCTCCCCTAAGGAGTTTCTGGGTATTATGTCCTAGGTCAAGCACATACATGATCTTTTCGGAACATGTATGGGAACGGGCATCCCCAGTGCTCCTCAGGACGATGCCAAGGACGCCAGCAGTAGAATGTTTCACCTGGCACTGGAGTCACGCCTCCGTGACTGAAGCACTGGAGCCTCTGGGGGCTACACTAGCCTTTTCTGGGTGGCTGGCTCTCCCCAGGGTCTCCTGAAGGCTGTTTCTCAACAAATCCTCTTTCCAGAGAAGTCAGCAGTGCCAAACAACTGCCAAGTGCTGCACTTCCAGTGCATACAATGCCCATCACACTTTACCTTTAAGCTGCCGCATGGTCCTACATGTAGCTGCAGCCCTTCTGCCTAATGCTGGTAGGTACCTGTGGCCCCGTGGCAGCCCACTGCCAGAGATGGCACCAGTACTGTTTGTCCTTATTTCACTTAGTCCAGGAGTTCTACTCTTGCAGCTTGCTCAAGCTATTTTCCATTTAACAAACGACTTAAGGAAAATGGTGAACTCAGTCTTCTTTCTTTTCAGGAGGTTTGAAGGCTGAGCTGCATATTTGTCTAATATGTATCTATATGGGTCTGTCTGCTTTTGCTAATGACCACTGATCTCCAAGGTAATTTTTGTGAAGTGTCAGCATGCTCTTGCACCCCAATTCGTAGCAAGCTTTTTCCTTTGCCTCGATTGTTGGAAGTCTCCAGAGACTCTCCAATTTCTAGCAGTGCAGTCACATGTGACACTGAAGAGCCCTTCAGTCTGGGCCTTTTTTTGTGTGCAAGCTTGGATTCCTTGGCCCACATGTCAAACCTCTACTCCATTTCATAAGCTTCAGTCCTTTGGCTCACAAATTCAAAGTGCATTGTTGTTCAAAGATTAATTCTAGATCTGCACTGTGTTTCTTTGATTTTCTTAGGCATATTTCCAGTGGAAATAAAGCTTGCAACATCAGCCTGTCTGCTTGTCTGTGCCATCCACAGAGTACTTTGCCTCCTTTGGCTGCTGTCAGACGAACCTGACAACAGGAAACTAGCTTGACAGAAGAGATGAGGCTTGAGCATTCACAAGTTCTCCCCAGCTGGTATTGCCAACTGATTTCTGAGTGAAATTTGTGTGTTTGTGATGCCAAAATGCTTTTCAGAAGCAGGTTAGAGATATATCATGATAACACAAGTTTTCATTAAAACCAGTGAACTGAAAGGCAAAAACAGGTAGGAAAGCAGCCCTCATGACTGTCTGTTCAGAGAACTAATTATTGTAGGGTAGTGACAGAACTGGGGTTCGTGTTTGGGAGGACAGGCACTGTACAAACTGGTTTATGACCACATCTTGTACAGCTTACCAGGCAAGGACAAGGGTTGGACCTGGCTGGAGGCAATCGTTTATAGCTACTTCAAGAGTGGTTAGGGTTGCATTACTAATACCAGGGATCCATACTCACCCAGTAAATAACTATGTAAGATTGTTTGTGTAATTCATTTTGATCTGGATTTTAATAGGGGATATCTAACTTCAACCCTTTTTTCTCCAAAGAAGCTACAAGATTGTCTCACCAACTTTGGTACTTTCAGAGTACCAGAGTCATACCTGTTTTGTTTTTCCTATGATTTGCAGTATTTATTTTTTCAAGTGTCTTATAGAAGCTGATTACACTATAATCACTTCCAAATATTCCCCCTGACAAGGATAAATCAGCCTATGCTGAGCTCTGGGCTGCTACAGCCAGATTGCTGCCAATATCGAAGCCTGTTTAAAAGTAGCTGGGGATCTCAGCTCTGCTCTGCAGATGCAGATGTTTAACATTTCACTTCTACAGCTTTATGCTAGCCTTCCCTACATGACTTAACCCAAACCTTTTCAATACCATACCTAATGATTCAACAATTGTTGAAATAAGGCTACACTTTGTGTATCTTCTCCTGGGCTGTCAGGTTGTGTTGGCAAGTGCACTGAATTATGGTTCACCCTTCCTTTGGCAATCCTTCCTACTTGCAGGGATTTTCAGGGCTTTCAGCAACTCCAACAGCCTACGGCTCCTCTTTATTCTACTCCTAGTGACCGATGTTCTTGAGAAGCCATTCAGTGCCAAGGACCATAACCAGCCTGTTTCACTTCGTGTCTAATTTCTGGATGGTCAGCCTTATGAAACACTGTCCTTGCTGGACCTCATCCTCTCAGCTGAGAGGATGGCTTGACAAAATCCAGGCCCCCTCAGTTCTGTGGCTGGCATGGATCACAAAGCTGTTCCAACAACACTCCTTTCTGTACTTCACAGCTGTGCTTTTGCTATCTCCAAGGACTGAACACCTGCACTTCTCGAGCTAGAGGGCTTTGTTAGTACATACTGATAATATTAACAGTGCTAAATGACTTTTTTCAACAGAAAAACAATCGCTCCAGTTGGATATCAGCAAACAAAGGTCAGAAGATCCTACTGTTTTCACATATCTTACAGCCAGGGAAATGCTGTCTGGAAGAAAGTGAGCTTGCTGCACTGACAGGAAAGTAGGACCTTGTAAGGCTTTAAAAAAAGGGTTTGTTGTTATTCTGTTCGTCTGATCCTTAGCAGCTCTCACAAGACTGACTCGCATACTAGTTTTGGTATTGACTAATTAAAATCACTGCCTGCTTTCTTCCAGAAGGATTACAGACAAATGGCTTTCAGGAATGTTTACAGTATCATACCTTGGGAGGTGAAATTTGATAAAGATCAACACAAAGCTATAAATAAATTCAATAATGTCAAATAGATCAAAATGTCCTCTGGAAGCTTTGTGAGGAGCCAACTAGAGGGACTGCATGAATAATGTTAGATCATAATGTAATAAGATATCTTGTTGCTTCGGAAACTATTTGCATGAGAAAGAACCTATTGCAATTACATCTCAAAACCTCAGAATTTCAGCTAAGGGAAATATGATTACAATTTCTAAAATACTTAAATTTTCAGGGAATTTCCTTTTGACAGGGCTACATTCGGACCTTTAATTAGCATTGCTTGTCCTTCTGCACACTTTACAGTATGGATCACTCTCTGTGACAGTAGATACTTTAAGTGCAAGTCCTTCCGTAACCCTAAATCAACAAGCCTCTACCACAAACAGCTGGTTTATACTGGTTGTATAAAACTGCTCTTTGTAAATGAAAAATCATAAAACAATGCTTTCTTTTATGAATTAATTAATATCTGTGCTAATTACTAATGGAAGCAAAGAGATCTTCAAGTTGCAGAAGAAAATACACAGCAGTTTTAGAATGTGATGAGAATTCTGTATAACAGCCTCTCCTGGTAGGACTGAATTTTGATGATTTCAGGAGTAAACTTAGACCTTCCATCCCTGTTACACATACAAGAATGCAAGTGAAGCATTTTTTGACCATTTTCACGAGGAAGAGATTTACATAAGAAGAATGAATTCATGGACTGTCCCTGTTTAATACTGCGAGAATTTACAGATTTTTAAAAAAGGAGGAAGGGCTGCTCAAGTGTCAGCTCTGATCCCCACTCCTTTCCCAGAGGGCACGTAAAGGCTAGCTCCTGGAAAGCACTTGCCCCCTGTTGTTTAGGTCCAGTAGTGATATCTATATCATCATATAACCCCCCTTTATCTTCAAAGTAAAGCCAAGCCCTCCTGAACAAGATCCAAAACAGCCAACATGCTACGCTTGGACTTGCCTAAAATCAGTACACTCAGCAGGCAGCTGCCGAAAACTCCTTATTAGGGAGTGCTAAGGGCAAGGGTTGACCTGAAATCTTTGGCTGGCACAAAGCTGCAGGTAGTCACCTTAGCTAGCTGCTGCTGCCCAGCTTGCAAACAGCCCTAAGGGAGGTGAGAAACAAAACTCCATCAAAGCATCAGACAGCTCTTGTAGCTACTCTGAAAAAATTACGACCACACTGTGTTTTATTTTTCTTGTTAAAAGTGTACTATCCAAATGGCAAGAGAATGGAATTAAATTACCTTTGTAGCCTGAGGGTCTAAAACCCACTGCTTTCAGAAGATCATCCATTGTAACAGCCAGCGGTGTAGCAATAAAACTTTCCGCCCAACCCACCACCCCACTGAAACTGAGCCACAGTACAGGAAAAGCTTAGGAGTCACTGGCTTGGAGCTGCTTGCTCCTGTCAGGACAGAGGCAGCTCTGGACATGCACGGAGGAGGCCTGTTCTCTGCACGTACAGAGGTGCAGCCTCAGGGGCTCTGGAGATCTTAACACTGAAAGAGGTGTCTAAAGAAAATTCATCCAGAAGTTTGCTACTTAAAGAATCATAGTCCAGTGCTTTCATGCTTATGTTGACTGCTGCTTCCACCCTTCCCCTCCACAGTGACCTCCGAATGCTCACCAGACCTCGGTAATGTGTGAATTTTCACTGTTGTACAGCGATGGCACCAAGTGCCTCTTGCTGCCTCTCTGCCCAGTCATTGATAGCCTTTCTTGTCTGTGAGAAGCTGTAAGACAAGGTCCCCCATAACTGCACGTCTTCTACCTCTGTATTCTGTTCGCATAGTGCTATTGTAACATGAATAATGAAATGAAATGAAATGAAATGAAATGAAATGAAGTGCAGGCTCTGCTTGTGCTACCGAGTGAAGCTGAATCTATTTAAAGCAGCTGAGAAACTGCACAAATATATGTTTTCTTTCTTTGCCCTAGAAATCTAAACCCTTCATTTTCTCTTGCATGAAAAGACACCATGTAATCATTCTTTTGGCAGATTGTTTCCCATCTGCTCTGGGTTGTCCTTTTTTCTTTCTGAGCATGCACTGGAGTCTGGAAAAAATCTTTTAAAAATGCCGTACTTGCCTGTGAGCTGCATTCTGGCAAAATGAAGGAAAAGCTCACAACTTTTTAATTTAACAAAAAGTTCTCAGGTCTGTCTTGGAGAGCAGTAGGAAACAGATTCCAGGACCGTCGCAATGGCATGTCTGTATAAACTTGCACAGGATATTTCATCAGTATTTGATAGCTTTTTATTTTTATCCTGATGTCTAAACGAAACTACAGTAAGCCTGCAACGATGGAAAACATTTTTGGGTGTTTGAATCCCTTGGAGACAGAGGTGTGTATGTTGAAATAAATCCATTTCTAGCATTGGTTTGTGTACCTGAAAGTCTATATTTTACTGCACGCAGTATAACAGAGACCTAATTAGTCACTGCTCACTACAGTGATTCACAAATCTATCCCTGTTCAGAAAGTACTTAAGTGTGTGTTTCTACCAACCTGAATAAATAATGTATTTTTCAAGCAAGGGGACATATTTTCAAGAAAAGGGATTTGGTAAAATCTTATATCTAGTTTACACTACTTTAGAACACCTATAAATCACAGCGCAATAAAATATCATACTCAGCAACTCAGAGGTCTGAACAGCCTGCCCCATAATGCTGACATTTAAATTGCTCCTTGTAGTTGTCTCAGTTGATAGAGCTCATTATTTTAGCACTCACTTTTGGCTACTGTGTTTAACCTAGAATCCAAAATCCATCTCCTAAACTGGCCAGTTTCCCAAACTTGCAACTCCCCATTCCTCCATCCTCAGTCTCTTATCAGTTAGGTACTCAATGCATTTGCTATAATATTGGGGCATAGCACAAGTTAAATATGAAGCTTTAATAATGCAGAAGCTCCTAAGCTATTTGAAGAATAGATCTTTCTCCTTAGAATTTATTTTAATTTTGTGTTTGGGATGAAAATTTAAATATGGTCAACTCCCCGTTCTCTATGTACCCCTTTTAATTGAGTGCTTAACAAAAATATTTAACCATATAAATCCATTTTTGAATGTCCAGCATATAAGCACTGTATGATGGTGCAACCGCAAACTGCCCTCTCCCATGTTTTCTTGAAGTTTTCTTATTCCATATGGGAAAAAATAAAAAAAAATAAAAAATAATAATTAAAAAAAATAAGCATTAAGTACAGTAAATACTATAGGTCATAAAGAAAATTAGCACGTCTGGGCCCAGAACAACTGAAGAAAACAAATATTAGAACCAGCTTTGTCCATAAAATTGGTCTTCCAGGAGATTCACTTCCTCTCCAGCTTGAATACTTTGTATACAAAGAATGTCAAAGCTGAACAGGGTTAACTCTGGAAGAGTTTTGGGCTGACGTCTTCAAATACATTCTGTATTAGTTTTAATATTGACTAGCTCAATGGGGATAGAATGACCAAGGCTGAGCCCTTCAGAATCGCTGTATGGGTAAGAGCTGTTGTTAATATTATTGGTCAAAACTTGAAAGGTAGATGTTTGTGGCTTACATTATAAGAACAATTCTATGAGAATAAGTTAAATAAAATTTAATTAGAATTTTGAATATACCAATCTTCTGTTAGATGATTCAGGGCCAAATAGTACAGAGAATGAAGAGCCTTACTATGCTTTGCTCCACTCTTATGTTTACTGATGACTCCACTTCTAAGGCTCATAGTTAAAAGCTTGTGAATCATGATCTTGCCTTTTGTTATTTTGGATATCTAGTTTTTCCACAGAAAAAAAGCTGTCTTACAGAGTAGAAGGAACTGTAACTCTTAAAACTGATCTCAGCCTCTTCAGTTTCTCCTTCTATAAGGACTCCAATCTCCACATACATAAACATAGTTCCCCCATTGTGTACAGGGTAGGATTTTGCCATTTCTAAACTATAATCAAATCTGAAATCTTTTTTCTTTTCAGTTAAAACAATGCCCTGTTTTTAAACAGTCCATTTATAACTCTGCCTCACACAGATTTTGGAAGAAAACATATCATTATCTCCATCAAGGGTCAACCACAGATTATAACTGTTTTTGTTTGTTATGATGAAAACCTTTTCTGTGGAAAATAAGATATGGCAAAAAATGTGTGAGAACGGAATCTTAAACAGAATACATCACCTTGGGTTCTTTATCCATTTTAGGCTCCTTGTTTATGATGCATTTTGTTAGTTAGCTAATACTGAGTTATACTCCAAATTGGAATTCTTTCAAAGTCAGCCGGGGGGAACACTATTAATCAATTAAAGCTGATGGATGCTGGTCCTCAGTTTCTATAAATTCCATAGCATAGAGAAAATGATCATCAAGAGGTGACTGTTATAAGAAATACTAATGGAGAAAACAGAAGAAGAAAACAGAATCTGAGAACCAGCCACATCAGTTTGAGATTTGCAGGACTGAAGTGTAAGCAGGGCTGCTGAAATAAATGTAGGATTGGAAAACAAATGTAACTGGTAGCAATGCTTGAGATAGAAACCAGTCTCTAGGCTAGATGTGAGCTGTGCAGCAGGAGCACAATTACTTTGCAAAAACATACAGGGGTTTGTTCCCATTATAGCAAAGTACAGGGAAAGGCTGAAGAAAAACAGGCTAGTCTGCAATGGGGAAAAGCAAAAGAGGAATTAGCTGAAGTACTTGATGACCAAACTTTAGCTCATCACATATAGCAACAAAACATTGCATCACATAGCTGAACTCCCACTTCTTATTTTGTAATCTGTTTCTACAGAGCTACAAGATGCATGCAGCTCACGTCCTGAAGGTAGTGGCCGAATGAGTGCATGTGCTATTGTGAAGCTGAAAGTGCCTTGTTCTTCAGACCACTTACTTAGTAGAGGCCCACTCTCTAGCTGGGAAGCAGAGGGGAGTGTCAGGGTACTACAGGTTTTCTATTTTATTAGAGCAGATATTACTGAACTTTCTAAGTTTTAAAAACAGGGTATATGTTTGTTGAAGAAAAAGAAAAGAAAGATAAAATATCTCTAACACATGCAACCATATATATACACTAAATTATTGGAATTATTTTGCCAGTGGATTTTCTTCATAAATTTGCTCCTCTTCATCAACTTTGATTCATGAAAATAGCACACAATTTGCTAACACCCATTGGTTCCTAAAATGTATTTTCATTTGTTAAAATGAAAAAGACAAAAATTGATCAGTCTCAATTAGTTGAATCATGCAACCAGTTCTTCTTACTCAAGGAGATGAAGAAAGAACTGCACAGGGCTTACACAGACAAATCACACCAGAACAATAGTGAAAGTCTGGCCAAAAAAAAAAAAAAAGGAATAAATAAATAAATAGATAAATAAATAATATAATCTTCCACTGAGTTAGAAGCAAAAACACTGTTATACAACAGCCACTGAGTATTACAGACAAAATCTGTGGTCCTGCTGTAGAACATAACTGTGGAGATTTTGATTTCCTGACTTAAAAATAAATCTTGCAGTTTGCTGCATTTCTCCAGCTACACGTAATCTTTATACTCCTCTGCTATTATTGTACTGATAGATTGATTGTCTTGTAGAAAGGATCCTAGCAGTGTTTGTCTGTGGGATTATGGGGGTATGCGGAGAGGGGAGAAAGGCACTGTAAAGTGTCTCCACCTGCACTACCATTAGTAAGACTGTATGCTTCTCCCACTGAGACATAATGCATTTTAAAAAAATTTAAAAAATAAAAAAAGAAGGTAACTTATCCTTGGCTGGAGAGAGGCTGAGCCAGTAACAGTGCCATGGTATGATTGATTTGTTTGTTCTAACACAGCCTGTGCAATATCAATGAGTTGAGAATACCCAGATGAAGGGAGTATAATTAGGTAATACTGATTGAATTTCTCCACATTCTTTTTTTTTTTTTCCCCCCCAAAAAAAGCATTTTCATTGGAATAAGACAAATGTGTCAGGTTATACAAAAGGGAATACATTTTCCTGGTAAAAGGGAGGTTCTTGTGTTTAAAGCATGTGTCTGATAGCTTTGATTTGTGTTCTGTTGTCAGATATTTGTTACATCAAGACACATTCAGCTCCAGCTATCACAGCAGTTCCTACTGGCTTCAAGAGGAATTATATCTACTTGATCCAGGTGTACTGTTTCTGTCTGGGAAGGGCACAGATATTACTCAACGACTCTTTTTCCAAGTGTGTTTCTGAAGATTGCATTCCCTCACATCTTTGAGCATGCTAAGGTGCTCCTGTAGCACCAACATGTTTATTCTTCATCATTATGTTACAATCATAGATCCTAAAGTTCAAGAGGCCCAGGTGGTGCCAGACATTTTAGTATTTGATTTTATTAGGGGCCATACTAATGATTCTTTATGAAAGTGCACTTGACTTGTGCCTGGGCTCCTTCTCTACTAAACCTAGAAGGGCACCTCTACCTCTAAAGAGGAATGATTAAATATGTTCTCAGGTCATGAACAATTTTCAGAAACTAAAATCATTTAAAAACATCTGTCTCTCTGCCAACATAGGCCTGCCTAATTCTGTATCTTCATCAGAAGTAGCACCTCAGGTTTTTCAATACATCCATTTTCATCATATCTCTATTTAAATAAACTGAATTCATGCTATTACTTCTCAATCACCTGTTCTTCAGATTTAAATAATAATATTAATAATCTGGTTCCATAATATTTTCCTTATAGATTTTTTTCCTTAGAGCCTCTTCTGAGTATAGTACATTGTTTGGCATGTATGTATGCAAGGTAAGGTGAAGGCTGTCTAGTCTGGGGGGATTATTGCTAATAACATACTGGATTGTCTTTTTGGATGTCAAGACAAACTGTGACCAAAGGTATTCCTATACTGATGGAACACACTTTTTAGTCTTTGTTCTGTCCCTCAATATCTCTACCACTCTTTCTATTGACTCAAATAACTGGTTTGAACCCTCTGAAACAGGTAACACATTAATGAGGGATAAAAAGAGCTGAAGCTACTCAGTGCTCATTTTGAGGTACTTTTATGATTATTCTCCAGCCTTCATTCAAACTGAATTTGTGGTGAATGCAAAATACCATCTGAGGGCAGTTCTGCTAATGTTTTCCATCACATGACATGGCAAAGAAAATTGAAAATCCCATGAAAGAAAAGAAAAACAGAAAAAGAAAACAAAGCAAAAAAAAAAAAAAAAAAAAAAAAAAAAGCCTAAGACATATAAGCACTCTGTAAGTCTGTTTTCAAGGACTTTGATTTGTTTGTTCCATTCTTCAAAGCATTATGTTGTTAACAAAGTGAGAAATTGATAATCTGGACAAGGTCATGGGAAACAAATTTTATTTTGTAGGCACTCACTCAACACAGCCATTTAAGCAGTATTCTTATTCAGCAAAACACTTGTGCTTACTTCTTCTTATCACGTTCCTAAACATGCAGACTGGAAAAACATCCATGGCACAATGATTTCCACTGAAGTCAGCAGCCATGCATGGATGTCTCTGAACTGAGTTGAACTCATAACTGTCCATTTTTATCCTGTATGAATTTTCTGAGAAGCCTTTAAATTACAGTTATGTGCTCTACTGAAACATGTGCTTCTGCATAACTATTATTTATTTTTAAAATAGCTCATTCTGATCATGGAACACAACATTCACTGCAGAAGTATCGGAGTTATTTTTCCCTCATCAAGACTGATGCCAGTGAAGAAGTAAAATGCAATCACTGTATTTAGTACACACTTTAGCAACAGTATACTATTGCTGAAAATTCACAGTATCATTCTCTTGTACGTGACACAGGTCTCACCTTCTGAATGCGAGATGTCATAGAAATGTAGTTATCATGCCACTGCCAGAATTTGCGTAACAAATGCTCATTAAAAGCAGACTCAAGGACATCACTATAGGAACAGTTAAGGAACATCAGCCTCTATGAAGGACAGCCACTCTGGCCAGTTGTTTATCAACACTCAGAAAAAGAAAAGTAGATGAATAGTAGGTAAATTTATCAAATTAGCTTTACTCCAATGCTTTGACTAGCTTAATCACTTTACCTAAGAGGCTTACGTAATGTCTCACACAATAGCGCAGAAAACTGACCAAAAGCAGAGTAGTCTTTTGTTTTTCACTTTGAACTCACATAACGGTGGTGAATTACATCATTCACACCAAGAGACTTCCAGCATATAAACTGGAGCTAAATCCAGATCAAGTGCTACAAAAAAATGGGATATTTAGGAAAGTATCTTAAACTGGAGGCAGCACATGGAGAGAAGGAAAGGAGGGAGGGAAGAAGGCAGGAAGTTACTTCTACTTGCATTAGGTTGTTCAGTCCCATACCTCTTGGCCTTGAATTCATGCCTTCACTCTGCAACACTGCTATAATGGAGCATATCAGCTGGTCCATATTATCACAGCAAAATCCATTTCAGCAATCATATTAATCCAGTCCAGATAAAGACCTCAGTGAAGCTGACTGATACAACAGGCTACTGAGTTCAACCTGGATCTTCAGAATAGCTGTAATCACCAGAGGTGTCAATTTTACACTCCACTGATTCTAAGTAAGGAACCAGAGACAGAGCCCAAACAGGGCTTTGACTTAAAATGTGGCAACATGCTCCATCAAAATGCCTATTTTCTTTTTAGCAAATAATTTTTATAAAGTCACGGCCATCTTTTTATCATACACTGTGTAATTTGTATCTTATCAGATCGACACTTAATTGTTTGACCTAGTCCTGAAAGTAAATATATGCCTTATGAAATGTATTTGCCAGTAATAATGTAAAAATTCAAGAAAAAAAATTATCAGAAGATACATGCCTGTCAAAAATATACAAAAATTAAAACTTGGTAAGTATGAATAATAACTTTGGTAGGAAGTGATTTTTATTTATTTATTTATTTATTTATTTATGTTTCTGATAGGCTTTTACAAATGATTGCATGACATTTTCCTATCAATTGATTTTTAAAATTAACTTTCAAAATAATCTGCTCTGTGAAATATTATGTTCATTAAGCTGTTAACATTGAGTTTTTACTCTTTAGACTTGTTGTGATTATTTAAATATATGCATATTTTTGTAAGAGAGCAGAGCCATAGGAATTCCAAACAAATGATATTTCTGAGTAAAGGGTTCTCTGCTGTAGTTTATATATATGTATCTTTTAATGTAAATATACTGCAATAAAAATCATAAGAAAACTTGGCGTTCAAACTTCCCCTAAGTAGTTGAAAAATTCTTAGCTTGAAATTGTCATTTATCTGCCATTTCTGAAAGGTCATTATATCCATATTATAAACCACAATGTTAAAAATAAAAGCACTAAACATTTATAATGGAATATGCAATCCTTCTTTACATTAATCATAGCGTTCATGTGTGTGCTATATATTGTAATTCATTTTAGCTTTGTTTATGTTTATTTCAGCTTAATTGTTTCTATTAATTTTTAAAATTAGTCCACTGTTCTTTCTCCTTTTAAAAATATTTATCCAGTATTTTCTTGCACGGTTGCTTTAATGCATTGAAAACAAAGAGACTTTCTTCTAAAAGAACTCTGAAGGCTTTCTCTTTCAAAAGGAAACTTCTAAAATGCACAATTCTAATTAGCTAATAGCTTTACAGTCCACAGTCTTCTTCTATCCTGCTCACTTAAAGAAATAAGAATAACATGAGGCAGGTACATGTTCTCTTTTAATGTTTCACCTATCAGAAGCAATTCTGAGTTTCAGGCTTACTCAAGCACAGGCCTCTCAGTGGAGGGTGCCAGCAGAAAAGGTGCTTTGGAAAAATATGTACGTTTTGAGCACTGGGATAGTGGAATGTCTGCCACTAGGCAATGCCAGATGGTGGGTCATAGCTTCAGCAATGCCTGACATGGCTGAAGTCACTGGTACAGTTTCTTAAATACCGACAGTACTTTTAAATTCACTATCTGTAACGAGAATGGAGTTGTATTTCATCTGTAACATTTCTTTGACCTTTGTGGAAGGCTTTCAACAACCTCAATTCTCCACATCTTTTTCTCCCAAATTTGGATGGCTTACACTTCCAATAACTCCTCCACACCAGACTTCATGCTGTCTACAGCTTGTCTAGGCAGCCTGTACCAGTGTCTCACCACCCTCTGAATAAAGAATTTCCACTCTGCTCTCAATGAGTTCTTCTCTCAGCTGATATGCATAGCTGGGGTTGGCCTGAACCAGCTGCAACACCTTGCACTTGGCTTTGTTGAACCTTATTATGTTCTCATAGGACTACTTTTCAAACCCAACCCTGTTCTTTTGGATGAGATCCCTTCCTTCTATTCTATCAACTGCACCATTCAGCTTGGTGTCATCTGCACACTTGCTGAGGGTGCAGTTGATCCCACTATGTCATGGATAAAAATGTTGAAGAGCAATGGTCTCATGACTGACCCCTAGGGGACACCACTTACCACGTGGACATGGAGCAAGATATTCAAGAGGTCAAATGCTAACACCACTGATTTGGGTTTAGACTCCTTCCTCAGTCAAACTATACTGCAGATAGTGAAATATAAGCAAGGGATATAGAGACTTCACCAAAAAAAAAAAAAAAAAGAAAAAAGAATAAGTTAAGGAGTTTCTTAATTCCATGGCAATCCTTACATTTTCTCATAAAATCCAACCTTGTATACAGTGATAGTAATTCTCGTTTTCTGTCCTAGCTACAAGCTATGAGTGTAACTCACCAAGTATGCTCTTCTCTGACTTCTGGTGTTTTTTGTTTTTGTTTTTGTTTTTTCAGCTGTGCACCATAGTTTTAAAGTGCCAGCTGTGGTTAGTGTCTGGCCCTCCTTTTCATTTGCCACTGCCTGTGCATGTAGTTAGATTTTAATAAATGAAAAGACTTCTTACTAAGAGCCCTTATTAACAGCTTACATGCTGTGTTGCAGAGAGCAGGTACACCTCAGCTGGAGATACTTCATTCCAGGTGGAGACCTGGGACTTCAAAGCACCTTGTCATATACCAGCCATCTAGCAAAACAAGCACAGCAATGAGATCTCTAGTCTTGCTACAGGCATAAATGTTGTAGCGACTCTTTCCAACGTGAATGAAACTTCTTCCCATGTACAGCACGGCTGCAGTAAATATGCTCAAGGTCACTGGAAGTCCCAGCAACAGGGAAATCACCATGACCAAACTGTCAGACATCTACCTGTAGCACTTCTACCAGTCATCAATGAAACCAGCATGCTTCTGCAGATCCATAAAGATGATAACTACAGATGTCTATCTGGCAGAATTCCTCCAAGTGGGAAATGCCGTGGCTAGTTCTGCTAAATATTTTCAATTTCCTGAAAGTATGGCTTCTGTTTTGCTCATGGTGAGTTTTAGCCAGTTGATCTTCGTGAATGTGCTTTCTTTTCAGCCAGGTATGCTGGCCTCTGGATTATGAGCATGGGAAGTGAGGAAGATGCATGGCTGAAGGTATCTGCATACCACTGACCTTCTAAAAGTTTCATGATTTCCTCCAGAGTGTTCAAGTAATAGTGGAACAAGATAAGCAATAGTAAAAGGTGCCCTGGATTCATTTTCATTATGGGGTCATCAGTTACAGTAAAAAAGAACAGCACTAACAGGCTGCAGTATGTTCTCTGCAGGTGAACAGAAAGCCAGGAAAACAAGAAATGTCTCTGTTCTTGTTCTCAGCTCAGGGTTCTTAAAGCCACTGGAGGTCATCACAGACTCCAGTGAACTTCTTTGTGAAATAGGTGGACAAATCATCCAGATATACAATGTTCTTTAGGGTCAGAGTGAAATAGTAATTAATTAATGACCGATGTTAAGATTTACTGGGCTGATCATTGTTGACTGGACTGGATCAATGTTGATAGACACTGTTGATAGACAGGATCAATAGGCCAACGTAAACTGTATGAGTTTCATTGGGGGAAAGTGTCAGGTCCTGCATTTTGGTCACAACAACCCCAGGCAACCCTACAGGCTTGGGAAGGAGTGGCTGGAAAGCTGCCTGATGGGAAGGGACCTTGGTGTACTGATGGGCAGTCAGCTGAATATGAGCCAGCAGTGTGCCCAGGTGGCCAAGAAGGCCAATGGCATCCTGGCTTGTATCAGGAATGATGTGGTGAGCAGGACTAGGGAAGTCATCCCACACCTGTACTCAGCATTGGTGAAGCCTCACCTCGAGTGCTGTGTTCAGTTTTGGGCACCTCAGTACAGAAAGTACATTGAGGTGCTAAAGCAGGTCCAAAGAAGGGCAACAAAGCTTGTGAAGGGCTTGGAGAATATGCTGTATGAGGAAAGGCTGAGGAAATTGGGGCTGTTTAGTCTGGGGAAAAGGAGGCTGAGGAGAGACCTTACTGCTCTCTTCCAGTATCTGAAAGGTGCTTAGAGCGGTTGGTCTCTTCTCATTGGTGACAGGTTACAGGACGAGGGGAAACGGCCTCAAGTTGTGCCAGGGTAAATTTAGGTTGGATATCAGGAAAAACTTCTTTACAGAAGTTTCTTTTTTACAGAAAGGGTTGTTAAGCACTGGAACAGGCTCCCCAGGGAGGTAGTTGAGTCACCATCCCTGGATGTGTTTAAAAACTGTTTGGATGTGGTGCTCAGGGACATGATTTAGCGGAGGGTTGTTAGTTAGGGTAGTATGGTTAGGTCATGATTGGACTTGATAATCTTTAAGGTCTTTTCCAACCTGAGTGATTCTATGATTCTATGACAATATAACACAGACACGGAAAAATGACCAAGCAGGATGACCTATGATCTGTTGAAGAAGATAAAATAACCACCATGTAACAGAATAAGAAAAGCAGAAAATGTTAGGCAGTGCTTAAAAGGCATAGATTTAGAATGACCGAACTGATAAGGAAATGAGATCTGGAGTGTTAAAAGAAAATGAAAGGGAAGAATTTATAGTGCTCAGAATCTGAGATTGGGAGTAATTTTGTTTGTTGTTCTTTTTATAAAATATGTACGCTGCAATGGAAAGCAGAAAACTCTGGATGCCAGTGATGCCTACAGAATTAGTCTGTGAGTTCCAGTCTTTGACCAAGATCTTACTCTACTGGATGGGGAGACAAATGGATGGTTCCCACCTCAATTAATGTATAACCTTAAAGAAAGGCAAGCAAAAAAAAGAGAGAGAGTGGTCGATGAGAGAGAAACAGGGAGAGGAGTTTGATATGTACATATGAATAGTCAGTACAAAGAGAGTAGTATAAATTATTTAAAAGAATTATCAGCAGGGCCAGCACAACAGCAGACTACTCAGTCTTCTTGCTGGGGTAGCAAGATTTGATTTTGCCTACTCTGCTGAGAAGCCTTGAGCTGGGAATGTGCAAGTACATGTCTGAAAATCTGAGAAGTGGATTATGAAAGCTGGCCAACAGAGAAAACTAGATGCTACGGAGGATGGCAGCAAGCCATGAGGCAGTCTGAGAGGAGCAAGGAGTAGTTCATCTGGTTCATTTGATGTGGCAGGGAAGGAGGAGCCAGTGGAAGAGCAGAGGGGGAAAGGGCCGTAGGAACAGTCCAATAAGCACTGCAGAAGCCTCCTATAAAGATAGAACATCATTGCATTAGCAAAATAAAGAAATGAATGTTGCAATAAAAGTGTTCATGGTGCATTAATAAAGATCCCAAACAAGAAGTCTGGATTGCCAGGAAATGTTCTTTTAAAGATGTTTCAAAGAAGAGTTTAGACACAGCCTGCATTTGTAAAACTAAAGGAGATGGTGAATAATGCTTAGATTATAGATGGGAATTACAGTCAGGAGGGCGGTGTGTGACATCTCTGACTCTGACCCGAAAAGTTTGCAATCTCAAACACAAGGCAGGTGTTTAAGACAAGCAGTGCCCAGTCAGTGTGGAGGGGTGAAACTTCATTAAAATGCTTAGTGGAGCTGTAGCAACAACCACAGCTCACAATTTACATATGATGTTATTGCACAGCAGGTTCCTTTTATGCATTACAGCACAGATGTGTGTTAAAGTGGTATTTGAAGTAAGATAAGTTGAGACACTGGCATGTCCAGACATGTGGAAAACAGCTAAGACTGCTTCTGCGCTAGTGCCAGGAGCCAGGAAAGGACAAAAGGGGACTGAATCTTTTGGTAATACATCTGGTTTGGGTTGTACAGCAATTCTTGACTACCCTTCTGCGAAATAATCAGCTAAATATTTACTTGCTTGCATTATCACAACCAGACTAATTCCTTTTAAACTGTTATCAATATATTACATACTTCTAAATGTGAGAAAGTTTTTCATAGTACATAAAATAATATGAGTAATAAAGGCAGATGAAGAGAATGATGGTAATATCATGCTATCGACCTGGCATTCAAGGCTGTCCTGTGCAGCCTTCAAATACAAGTGTTGCTATGAGTTTGGAGGCAGTCTATTCAAGGAGAGATCAAAGAAACTGTGTAAATAAATCCTCTGAAGTTCAGAAGATTACTGGAAGGGCACAAAAACTATATGTCACAAGCTAAAATCCAGTGGGAATTTCTTTTCTCATGAGAAAGCTGAATAACAGAAAGCAGACACACTGTAAAACAAATGTTCTCTCCCTCTGCTCTGAGTCAGCCTTGATTCCTTGGACCATCCTGGAGGAATGTCCTTCCCCTTCCGAAGACTGTCCTGAGTGCTGGATTCCATACAATCTGTTGGGAACAAATTCAGTCGCATCACTGTCTCTCAACTCACAGCTTTTTGCTCAGTTGTGAAGCAAAGCTTTTTTGTTGCAGACTAAGCTAAAGCCTTCATGTCAGATCCCATGGGCACAAAGAACAGCTAGCTCTGTATGCTGGAGAGCTGCTGCCACACTGCTCTTATCCTCTCATTCTAGACTAAACATAACAAGGCCTCTTCTCATGTGGCATGTTTTCCATACCACTTATCATTCTTGCTCTTCTCGTCTGGGCTCTCTCCAGTTTTTCTCTATCATTTTTAAAGTGTGGTGCCCAAAACAGGACAAAGCGCTGAAGCTGAGACTGCTCAGTGCCAAGCAGATTAAAACAGAAGAGCCATCCACATCTTACATAATAGTCTCTTGCTAATACATGCCACAGTGAGATTCATCTTTTCTTGGCCACATGGTGCAGTTCTTACTCTGATTCAGTTTCTGGGCCATATAGTCTTAAAATTTCATTCCTATCCTGCATCCCACATAAATATTTCCCTTTCTGTATTTGGGCAGTTCTCTCTCCTCACTGTAGCAAATCACACTTCTCTGTTTGTCTGAATTCATAGTATTTGTTTCATATCATCTCTCCATGCTCTAATACAGCCCTCGAAAGTGTTGGCACTTCCTATTTTTGATCTGCTTTTATAACTTGAAGGCTTTATAACTTTACCTTCCAAGCCACTCATAACAATATTGAGTAGAACTAGACCAAGAAGAGACATCTATTTCCTACATATGTTATGGTGAACTCATCTACACTATACTTGCCCAATTTACTTTTGAGAAAAGGACTGCATTAAGATCTAGAAACTTTAATGCTTCATTCTTATCCCCTAGGCCAATTACTCTGTCAAAGAAAAATGAGATTAATTTATTTTTTACAAATCTGTGCAGTAGATTTTTATTGCCTTAGAATATTCAAAATGCTCACAAACTGATTATATACAATAGTATTTTAGAATTTCTGTGGTAATAGGATTATCTTTCTAGGCATTTTATTAGGTCCACATTTTAACAGACAGTTGTTAAACCAGTCAGTCCCCTGGTGTCTCACTGGTATCTTCCCTAGTAATCCATATTTTCTTTAAAATACATATTAATAGTTCAGTGGTTGCTTTTGGTTAGTTCATTAAGTGTTGCAATATGCATGTTCCTGCCTGCTCTGTTAACACAGTGTTTGTGTTCAATGTCTTTATGGTTTGATACATCTTACAAGAAGAAAGGTAGACACACTGGAACCACAAAAGATTTGAAGGAATACGGTGACATGAGAAACAATCTGTATTTTCCAGTCCTTACTAATGGCTCCCTTTGAAGAGGATAGACGACATTCATTCCATCAATATAAGGAAGCTTTTAGGTGCAACATCAGATTGGTAAGGAAATTCCTGATTTAAGGGTTCAGTAGTTGCTTTGGTTATGTTAAGATCAATGCTAACAGATATGAGGGTGAAATTTTGGGGGTGTGTATGATAACCAGTAGTTAAGTATGTCTGATGACAACAACAATATCTTAATATGTTTTCCTTTCCTTCCCTTGTATTTTCTTTGATCACTGTTTAGGGTAATATTTCATCTAAAGCTGTGACTACTGTTTATCCTAATAGTTAGTTTAAAGATTAGCAATAGCTTTTTTCTTTATGGTTTATCCTGTCTCTGTTATTCTTGTTGGCATCTGTCTCAGAATAGATTGAGAAGAGTAAAGTCTTCGATAAATAATGTGCATTATCACCGTTCCCACTTGGAGTAACAAAAAGTATTCCTATGGGATGAGTGTTCCTGCTCACTTGTCTTAAAGGTTATTTAATTAAAACATGAACAAAAGAAGAATGTCTCTTCTTTGGCCAAACATAAAATGCCATCCTAAAAATAGAGCTAAAATCCTTACCTTGATGTGACATTGCTCAGATCCAATCCACAAGTTAGTGAAAATCTTCGTAAAGCATAAAAGGGAGCCTTACTATCTCAGTGAAAAGGTATTTGTTGCATCATTTCTCAGCACCTCTTGCTGACTAAGAAGTCCAAGGAGACTTTTATTGGTATGAGGACTAGCTGAGCACAGCTGGCAATAAAAACATGCACACGCAGAGCTGAGCTATATGTTGTCACTAATCTGAAACCCAGGGGTTACTGTAAAGTTGTCAGTAGCTGCAGTAAGCAGAATGATTAGGCTTGTACAAGACAAGGGAGAACCTGAAGACTTGAGCAAGCAAGAAAAAATCATTAATTCCCTAGGCTTGATTCTTGTTTGTTTATCTATATCATGAGTAACACTACAGAGATAATCAGTGTTACCTCAGAGTAAACGATACGATGGTGGAATAGAAATCAAGCACAAGATAACATCAGTAAAAATGGCATGCTGTGAAACAGAGAAGTGATGCAACATATATGAGAGTTCTTCTTTTGCTGGCATTTATATTTCCATTTCAGACATGGTGGAGCAAGGGGAATATTGCTTTGGTGTACAAAGTCTATAAAACCAACTTTACTGCAACGCCAAAGTGTGGCTTAGTATCTGAGGATGTGTATAGAGTGAGTATCAAAATAAACTACTGGTGTTAACCTTTTGCATGTATTCAAAATGAAAATTTCGGGGAAATTTGCCAGCTATAAAAAAAATAAACATTGCTGGTTAATGTCCCTGGACCAGAACTAGCTCAGTGTGAATAGATTTTATTTACATAAGTGCAGAAGCAGGTTCCATTTGCTATTAGATCTTCTAAGGTAAACTTTCTTATATAAACTATGGAATCTCCCACTAAAATAGTACCATGAAAGAAGGCCAAAAATTGAGGTTAAAACACAAAGACTGTATTTATTCTCTGATTCGCACTCAAAAACTCATACTTTCCTGATTTGTTCATCCAAGGACCACAAGGCAACAACCAGTTATAATAATGTCTACATCTACATTAGAATATATTGTCACAGTGTAGGAATGGTCCTGCAGAGCAAAACTTAGTACCATGGACCCAATGCCACCATTATCAAATGTTTTCAATTTTTTACTGTGGAGTAGCTATTTCTGTTGACTGGACCACATCAAATATGCAACTATAGTGTGTCTTCCAGCTAAGCACACGAAAGCCCCAGCTGGCATGTTATGACATTGCTCCACAATGTGACCCAAAGGACTGTAACTGGTGAGGATGAAGAAGTCCACTTCAGAAGCATGTCTTGATCTGAAATATAGCGCCAGTAGAGACATATCCAGAGAACTAAGCCCTGCCCAGCAGAAGTGTGTGAGTCAGACTTCATTAACCCCATTTCACAGGTGGCAGATGGAGGCCAAGTACTTTTACATAAAATAAGTGGCAGAACTTTGATGAACCTGAATACCTCACTGCCCAGAGACACTGGGTACTGTGGGGAACTATGTGGTAGGATAAAGTGCTGTTGCAAACTAGTGAACTAATGCAAGTAACCAGTACCAAGAAAAACAAAGCAGAAGCAGAAATGAGAGGATCTAGCTTGGTTAAATGATCCTTTTCAGTCAACAATAAGGAAGGAGGATTGCAGTTGGATTGGCTGTGGAAAGTAGCAATTTAGATCAAGAGACAAAAAACTGAGAAACATGAGGGCAAAGAGATATAACATGTGCTCCTAGTCTCTGGATGGAGGAAAGGTCACCCCATTAGCAGCCCACCTGCCTCCATCATAGCTACTTCCAGGAGCAGCTATATTAAACATCGGAGCTCCCAGGCTAATTCACAGCACTCAGTTATTAGGACTTCATTTCTATTAGTTCAGTGACCACCACAGAAACATATTATTTTAACCAGCAGTAAGAGCTAATCATGTCTTATTTTGTATTGATTCTGTGGTTATCATAAAGAGCAGAGCTTGCCACTTCTATTTTTATGTTTTTTCTATTATTAAATATCTGATAAAACTGCTGTCTAGATCGGATATCAGCTAGTTAGTTAATTATTATGTGGTTGTTCTGAAAAATGATGCCAGAAAATACAGACATACCAGGAGTGCCAGTGTTGGTTTTGGGCTCAGCTTGCATATTTTGCCAGTGAAGTGCTTAAATAAGTACATTAAAGATGTAATTCTGGAGGTCTCTGAAGCAAAGAGTTACCACAAAAGCACTAAGGCTTTTGGTAGCGGAGGATAAACCAATTCATTGGTGAGCTCATAAGCAAAAGAGTGCAAGTAGAAAAAGGTCTTAGATGATTCTTTTTTGCATCAGAAGGCAGCAGAGACATGTCATGAGATATAGCCCAAACCATAATCACTGCCAGTCACTCAGTAGATATAAAAATATCTGCGAATAAAGACTCATGTCTTTCTCTTCTCCAATCCAATATATACTGCACCTAAAGGAAGAACGGCTTTGAGTTTCCATAGAATATCACATTTTTTTTCTCTTCTTAGTGATTTTAGGAGAAATAAGACTTAAATCTCTTTTTTATTTTATTGAGTGCACTTTTTTTTTTTTTTTTTTAAAAAGTACATTTGCAATTATCTGATCATTGTATTAAGATAGTTGGATGTAAGAGGTTATTTATTTATTTATTTATTTATTTATTTATTTATTTATTTATTTATTTATTTATTTATTTTAAATACCTGCATCTGATCTTTGCCAAAAAGTTGCTCAGAGTCTATTTCTCATCTATTAAAAGATCTCTCTCTGGTTCCTCAACATCCATTTCCACCAAAATTCATTTATAATGCTGAACTGTCCAAAAGGAACATGAGATGTAATTGGTTCAAAAATCCCATAAACTCTGATGAAAAGATTGATCAGGATGTCCAGCCACCACAGCTGCAAGGACTGCAGTTCTCTCTGAAAATTCTTTTCCTTTCCTTCATCTTTATTTCGAACTTTGGACTGAGATGCTTTTGAGCAACAAGTTCACAAGCTAACAGAATATAAAGACATAACAAGATATTTCATCTATTGTGATCTGAATATAAGTTAGTCTTTCCCTCTCTGATATTTCCCAAATTTTCTTTCATATCTCTTAGCACGTTCTTTTAGGAAATGCTTCATTTTGATACATCACAAATTTGTAATAATAAATACAAGCCAATTGGTACTACTCAAAACTGGAAGAAGGTATGTTGGTGAAGAACAGAATCTTGTCTTGAAGAGTTGGAACACATGGCACATTAGAAGGTGTAACAATACTTAACTAAAAAGAATTTTCTTTGTACTGTTTCCCTTATACTCTATTCTTTATCTGTATGTATAGATCATTGAAAAAAGTTGAAATTACAGAAAACAGCAGTCTTCTGCCAGTTTCTAAATTGTTTGTTATCTTCAGACTCCCACCTATATTTCCTCCTCTGGAAATTATGCAACTATTTAAGAGTCATTTTGGCTGTGTGTACAGTTTTACTGTGCCTTTGTAAATAACAGCGATGTCTCACTCCTGCAAAGTTTAAACTCAGAACATGGTTGGTTTTTTTTCTTTTCTCTTTTTTTTTTTTTTTCCTGCCCATACTTTGTAGCTAATAAGATCATAATGTTGGTCATGCAGTACATTGATTCCCTTTAAGTTTTTATCCACAGAATTAGAACAGCTGATTCATATTTTATTTGTGTATGTACAGAGTCTAGTTGTTACTTTGAAGAACTTTAAAATAACTTAAGATCTGAGCTGAAAAAAAATAATCTCAACCTAAGGTTTTAGAAAAGCACACTACACCACTTCCCCTTTCTCCCCCCCTTCCCCCCCCCCCCCCCCCCCAAAAAAAAAAGAGAAAGAGAGAACGATAGGGGGGAAAAGAAGAAGAAGAAGAAGAAGAAAAGTTAGATTTAAGCTAGATTTAACATTTTAAAATGAGTTTGAAAACCTTGAGAAGAAAATGTTTATTTCTCCTAATCTCCCCGTTTGTTTTCATTTCTGGAGAGTAAGATTTTCTTGAGCTTTGCATCAATCTCAACACAAGAGTTTAAGAAATTTCCTCACTTTGTGCCCAGATTCTAGACAATGTTTGAAACCTGTACTACCTACAGACTCACCCAAGAATCTCACGTTGCCTTTCTACAGTATTTCTGCAAGGTTTAATATCTTTCAAAGCCATTTGTCTGTTGTCAGACTTGCATAGCATTGCGGCGCATTGCTAGGATACGGTAAATGTTTTTAGAAGTGAAAGACCTCCCCTTTTTCCTATTACTATCTAGAATATAAGGCCAGATTTTACTCTCTGATATGCTTTGCAACTCGCAGTGGATTAAATGGAGTCCTAGAAGGACTGGATAGAGACTGGGTAGAAAATTTGGCCTTGAAGATTTATAGAGCTATAAAAATGCAAGTAGATAGCTCAGATGATATTTTCTGGAATTTAGAACTGGACCAACATCCCTGTCAAAAGTTTCTTCTTAAAATGGCTTTAGAATCCCTTGGAACACCATTTTATTATTATTATTATTATTATGCTTTTTAACGTCCTTGGATTCATTTAACCTTCAGTCTGATCTGTCAGAGGTAAAATTTGTATTTGCATGGCAAGTCAGCCTAGTTCTCTTCCCTCTTCCTCTCTTGCCTATCTAGTATCAAGGGTGGGGCAATATAGGACAGAAGTCAGAAGCAGAAGTGCAGCAATGGCTAACTCAATATCTCTTGGAAGCTGCAGCAGAAGTTCTCCCACTGTCCAGAAGAAGGGATGTGAGGTGGGAGTGGACCTGTGTGGTTTGGAATGACACCTGAGGCAGTGACCTAACAAGCCTTACGTAGGAGAGAAACAACACAGACTGTGAGCTGCAATAGTAGCTTACTCAGATTTTGCAAATTAGTGAATCTCATTCTTTTTCTGACTTGTCATGATGTCCATGAAGATTCTTACCCTATTCTTTATCTTTGAAAATAATTTTACTATCATCTCCTAGGCAATTACTGAAAAGCCTGCTATTTATTCTTTGAGAACTGTGTAGCATAATGTATGTATTGTAGACCTCCTTTTTATTTACTGTCTGTTTTTCCACTCTCAAAATAGAATTAAGTCAAAATAAACACTAGATAATGAGAATCAAAATCATGTGTAATAGCCATGCCATTTCGTAATTATTTGTTATATCTTTGTTTGGCATGCTGGAATTTGTTAGGAGAAACATGGTAATACCACAAGGTCAGAGTCTCTACAACTTAATCCATCCCTAACAAAGGCTGGAATTCAGATGACACAGACTTCTGTACAAAAGAGTTTTAATTGAATTTAAAAATAAATCCCCTCAAAATGGTGGACAAAATGTAGTCCATTATAAAGAGGAAAAAATAATGAAATTAACTCTCTCCCCAAAGTCTCCTTAATAAGTTAACTTTTTTTTTTTTTTTTTTTTTTTTTAATAAAATAAACACCTTCATATATACAAGATATGGTTGCTTTGTTCTCCTAGCTAGGTGCCAAGCCACCTCAACTATGATCACAACAGATTTCAAAAATTAAGCAGAGGTAAGCCTGCTTTGCAAAGTTACTCAATAGGGAGTTCTCCAAGACGAGCACAGAGGCTTACAGTCTTGCAAGCAATGTTTTAATAAGAGTGGAAGTAACACTCTTTTCAGACTCACGGATCTGTGCTGGAACTTAGGAAGAATTATACTAAGGATAAATACTGTGATTAGGGTCAAAAAACAGTGTTAGAGAAAGATGGTACTCTGTAATTCATAGGTGCAAGCATAGAAGTATGTATGGATCAACTAGAAAAAAAGAGAACTTGGCAGAAAAATCACACTTTTGTTCATAACTCACTCCTCTTGCTATTCTGTGAAGCACACTTACTTCTAACCTCTTTCTCATAGATCAATGCCACCCTAAGATACTGTGACAACTCTTCCAGTTTAATAATATATATTGAACTGATGTCCATGAAACATTATCTCCTTTCTAAACCTCACTGTGACACAGAGCAGTCTGTAATATTTTGCATCCTCTAGAGTAATTTCTCTGCTTTTGTGCACTTGCAGTCCTCTTCAGCTGCACAAAATCCAACTGACTTGTGGCCAGAAGTATAAAAAGGCACTATAAGTAGTATGAACATTCTCTTTTAAATAGCCCTGTCAAAGCTCTTCCCAGCTCTGAGTCTCCTTCTCTGAGCACTTGTATTGGTGTTGCAAGGCCTAGAACAGTTCTAATGAGAGCTACATGTCCCATGACAGTGGAAACTCATACCCTAAATCTAGAGTACCAAACCCTAAATCTAGGATACCTGAATCTAGTCATAATTTATCTTCTAAATGATTAAATCATTTAGGGATCATTTTCTGTCCTCAAGAATAGATGTGAGTTTATGATTTTTGGCTTTCTATTTGGCTTTCTATGGCTCCCTGCAACCCTAGAACATGGTTGTGTCAATCACAGAGCTTATTGGCAGCAGTCATTATCAGAGGACTGGCTGTGCTGCTTCCTAAATTTTGTCTTGGACGTGTCTGAGGCAAGAGCCAAAACCATGCCAAAAGGTAGGTTAGAAGCTAAGAAATTATGATAGTTATGGGAGAGTAATTAAGCCTGTGTTCTTTATACTACAGTAAGGATGCAATTGAAGGTTCTTGCAAAATGATCAGGTAGCACTGTGACCTTCTTTGTATCCTTTGCAATTAGAATATTACTGACAGGGAAATAAGAGATCATATTATTAGTGTTTTAATCACAATGAATAATCCAATTGTATTTTTAATTAGCTTAATAAGTAACAGCCACTAAATCTAAATTTGTAATCATCACCATATGCAATAGCAACAGACTAACTTGATCAACAGTCTCTCTTACTTTTACATCCAAGTGATGCCAATGACATCCAGTCAGCAGCAAAAGTAGAGTTTAATCTAATCTATTTATCACTTGTTTGCAATCACCACATCACGAAATGGTTGCAATTACATACTATAGTTTTATTTTTTGGTCTTTCCTTCTTCTTGTGACTTGGTGGCTGTATTCAGAGCTGTGAGAAACAGCTGACTTGTGCCTGCGTAGCATGTATCTCAAAAATAATCATTTTAGTCTGTTCCCAGAGACAGCGATGCTGACAGCTGTCCCTGTTGGAGGCTGAGAGGCAATATATTGCCTTGAAGCCACCAGTCACAAGACAGGTATTTCCTGGCTGGGCAAGCAACCAGCAGAGTGATTGTGTGTACGCTTCTGGCTGAGCCTAGAAGACATATGGATGCTGGCCTGCTGGCTGCATCTCAGAGCTCTAGACTGCTTTTCAAGATCTCAAACAAGTTAAGCAGGATGTACCTACTTCCCAGTACAACTGGTTTGACATTAGTAATTACTGTTGCTGTGGAGAAGGAAGAGAAAGCCAGCTATTTGCAATGAGAAGGGAACGCATGGTAGGTGAGGTTATGGCAGGAGAAGAAGAGTCATGGTTTAATGCTAACAAAATGGAGTCTTTACAGGTTTATTCACTCATTTGTGTTGGTGACATTTAATGTACACGGAATGAAATTGAGCTAGAAGCAAAGTTACATCAAATACACAAACTCAACTTTTGTTTTCCTTATGCAAGTCTTTTTCAGCTGTAGCAATTTTAAGTTTTACCTGAAAACATTACAGGTAGTGTCTCCAGGCAATCAAATACTTGAAAGATATTATTTTATGACACTGACTCACAATAAGCATTAAGTGAATGTGCCGCACTCAATGGCTTAGATAACTTCATTTTCATTTGGGCTTGGTGACAGATGATTGCTCTTCAAACCTGACTCACTAGATTTGCTTAAAATTATTGTTGCAAAATTTGTAGTTGTATTCACCTGCACTTCAGGATACATCTCTGATGACTATACAAAAATCTGTGTTTAACACAGGTCCCAGACTAGCAACCTTTCAACAAACAGCACTGAGTAGGGAGATGGGAAGTTCAGATTAAGAGAACATAGATATTTGCATCTCAGTGACACTCTCTATTGAATGACTTTAAAGCATTGATATCCTGGCCCTACTTCCATTGAAATCAATGGCAAAACTCCCACTGAAGCCAATGGAAGGTGTGATCTGTCTCTACTACATGAATGGCCAGATTGTGGTACTCCGACTGCTACTGAGAAAGCTGTTCTTTCTGTGCAATTCCACTTAATATCATTTTTTCAAAGTAAAACACTACTCAGTTTCAGTGTCTGTCATAAAGCTCATATCTCCTTTGAAGTTCATCAGTAAATGTGATGAGCTTATACATAGGAAAGAAAATGCAATAGCAGTGCATTCCATCTATCTGCTCTTTAAGTAATTGTGAAACATATACGATTATATATTTGTAATTTTGATGGTTTTATGCCCTTATGATTGTATCACTTTTTTATGGCTTCAGTATTTATTTTGTAAGGTTAGTCAGCTAAATCACATGTAGAGTTTATCTTCACTGACTGGATGCTAACATTTTAAACAAATTTCCATACAAACTGTAAGGAACGAGTTTTTTGTATTACTCTTTGTAACAATGGCTAAAATTTGTATAATGGCCTTCCTGAATAAATGAGAAAAAAAGTCTCCGAATAAGTTAAATGAAGCCCCACTAAAAGAATGCAAGAGTTTTTGCACAAAAATAATTGTGTTGCATTTGCTCTCTAGGTGGTGCAGAGGACAATATTTTGAAAGCATAAAAGCAAATTCACACTGGTAAAGGTATCTAAGAATTGAAAGTAAAACATATTTGTCTCTTGGAAACCTCTCCATGCATTCATGTATATATTTACCTATACTGCACATGTTATGGAACTATTGCACAGTGTCAAATAATTTTTCATAGTGGAAATGGCTTGCTGTAAATAAGAAAATGCTTTCTTGTCTTTAAACCGTACACTTTTACCTCTTAGTTTTTTCTCCCATAAAGGACACATGTTCCTTTCTGGTAACACTTTGTCTGTAGATGAAATAAGGGAGAGGCAGCAAAAGTAAAGTTTCTAGAAAATTCAAAAATTCTTGATTAAGATATCATAACTGTCACCCATTGAGGTAATGGAAGCAATGGTTGAGTTTGGAT
Organism: Alectoris magna; assembly: GCA_030625065.1. Taxonomy (NCBI): domain Eukaryota; kingdom Metazoa; phylum Chordata; class Aves; order Galliformes; family Phasianidae; genus Alectoris; species Alectoris magna. The sequence goes on from CM060562.1 coordinate 63,095,396, forward strand.
GGAATCATTCACCATGTGTTATGCTGCTAGAAGATGCATATTCCACAGCTTCTTTGGATAGTCATGTATACTTGACCTGAATCTTCACGAAGATTTTGACCAAAATAAGGAAGGGTTTTTTTTGTTTTTTTTTTTCTTATTTTCAGTATGAAGTGAGAATGACAATGTCCCAAATACTAAGAGAAAGTTTTGTTCTCATTATCATAATAAACAATACATGTGTCAGAAATCTCATAAAATTGCCCGGATTTACAATGTAAAAAAAAGATTAACGTGAATCATGAGATGAAACCACTTTGAAACTTTCCAATATCTATCACTGGTATTAACAAAAAATGGTCATTGATCATTACTGATATAGATCTATATTGTCATGGCAAACAGAAGGGACTAAAATAAACTAGAGATTTTTCCCTAACAGCTGTGAATATTTGGTCAGTTAAGTCGCTTTCTGGTTACAACTCAGAAGGAATTACTTTAGTTTCATCAAATATTGATAATAAACACAGATTCGTCAGGGCCTGGAAAACAGTTACTTCCAACAATCCTTTCACAATCAACTTCATTTGTTTAAACAACCAAGATTTGTTCAGGCTTGAAAGCAAATACAAAATTTGTTCAAGTTTAAATAACAAAAGCCAGAGTTTATTCTTACTTTCAGCATTAGAGTCATCACAATTGCACAACTGCAAGTGCATCAAAGTCAATGGCATTTAAAGTCAAAAGTCACATCAGTTCTGCATTAACATCCTTGCTGTTTTACATATATATAATATATACATATATTTACCTGCTATATTTTTTGAACCATAGTGCTTGCAGAAGTGTAAGTCCTCATCCTCATCCTAATCCCTCACTGGGTTAAAGGGCCACTGAGGTTAAACTGGACAATGAAATTGTGCTCATGTAGAGCCTACAATCTGCTAAAGCCTTTCCAAAACTCTCAGTAAACATTACTGACAATCCTGACTGATTTTATGAGTGGGAGAAAAGCCAGAAGACTGGAACAAAGCAAATCTCCTTTTTATAGGAATGGCAAGAACCCATGGAAGTACAAGTTGGTCAGCCTCACCTTGATCCTTGGGGAGGTGATGGAGCAGATAATTCCAGAAGCAGTTTCCAGACATATGAAGGACAAGATGGTGATCAAAAATAGTCAGTTTGGATTCACAAAGGGAAAGTCATGCTTGACCAACCTGCTAACCTTCTACAATGAAATGAATGTAGAAAAGGGAAAAGCCATGACTGTTGTTGGTTTAGGCTTCAGTATGACTTTCAACATTGTTTCCTATCAGAGACTCACAGAAAAGCAATTGAAGTATGGGCTGGATGAACAGACAGTGAGGTGAATTGAATGCTTGAGCCCGGAGCACAGTAATCAATGGCATAAACTCTAGTTGGAGGACAGAAACAAGGGTACGCAAGGGGTCAAAACTGTGTCCAATCATGTTTAAAATCTGCATTAGTGGCCTGAGTCTGTCTCCGGGAAGTTGTTGACACAAGGCTAGGAAATGTGGTTGATACATCAGGTCATGCTGCTATTTGGTAGCACCTCAACAGGCTGGAGAAATGGGCTGACAGGAGCACTATGAAGTTCAACAAGGAGAAGTGCAGAGATCTGCATGTGGGGAAGAGCAACCCCAGGCATCAGTACAGGCTGGTAAAGCAGCTCTCCAGATTAGGTCCAGGTGGACGTGAAGTTAACATGAGTCAGCAATGTGCCCTCACCACTAAGAATGCTATCAGTATCCTGGACTGCACTAGGCAAAGTGTTGCCAGCAGGATGAGGGAGGTGATTCTTCCTCTCTCTTTGGCACTGGTGAGGCCTCGCTTGAAATACGGCCTCAACATCAGAAAGCACTTTTTCAGTGTAAGGGTGACCAAGCACTGGCAGAGGTTGCCCGGATATCTTGTGGAGTACTCATCCTTGGAGATCTTCCAAAGCCATCCAGACATGATCCTGAGCCATTAGCCATTAACACAAGCTAGGTGGCCTTGCTTGAGCAAAGAGGTGAAATGAGAAGACTACCAGAGGTCCCTTCCAACTTCAGCCATTCTGTAATTCTATGATTCTGTGAAAATATAGCAGGTTTCAAACTGAGACTGTATCTGGCTGGTAGCATCTTTCCCTAGACGTGAACACTGCAAATTTTTCATATCATATCATATCATTTCATTTTAAAGATCATCTAGCTCAAAATTCCCTGCCCTGGGCCAAAGCCTTGTCCAAACTGTCTTTCTGCCTTCAAGCAGAATGTTAACCATCAGTAATGGTTAAACAAGTCTTACATGGCCCAAGACAGGCTAACCCAAGTGATGTCTTTAATCTCATGTCATAACTGCAGGCCGTAGCAGTACTCTGTCTTGCTCCTAGAGAGAAACAGCTGGTGGTCCAGGTTCAGTTAAGTTCTGGAATTTGCAAATAATGCCCAAATATAATGATCCCTGTAATATGCTGTAAGAATTCCTTTTGAGCTTTCAAAAAAACCTTTTATTTCCTAGATGATGAAAAATTGGAAAATAGTTTGGGACGTGGTGTCGGGATTCCTGCTGAGGAAGGTCATAACATGCTGCTGAGATACGACTGTAGGGTAAGTGCCATGCTAGGACTGTTGCACCATGAATCACTGTACCAGTTACAATTAAGATCTAAACCAGTGATATATGTTAGGTCGTCTCTGGTAACAGTCTCAACATGAGATCGTCAGACAGACATGTCTCCATGAAACTGAAAATCCAGTTTTTGCGTTCCTGAAAATTGTCATGTGATCAATTCAGACTCAAAAATATTGATGACTTACTTGATACTTGACTTAATGCTGGCAAGTATTGTGCTGGCTCAATTGTGATGTGCTGCCCTTCCTGTGGTAGTCCACAGTTCTTCAAGATAGAGATTGGCCTGGGGAACTGGGCCCTTCCAATAATTCTCTATTGTGTAATTTTTCAAAAGTTAACCACTCAACATTTGAGATAGAACTGTTTTCATCTTATTTTAAAGAATGTAATGTAATTTAGAAAAGTGCTAAGTTTCTTCAGCTGTAACCAGTGCTAAGAGGAGTTGTGCTTGAATATGTCATGCCATGTAATGCAAAATATTCAAAAAACAAGTCTTAGGTACTTCAAATCAGGAACACAAGATTAGCGATTATTCTGTCCAGGCTCTGATTCCTTGTCAGTAAATGGAAATAAACTCAGTTTATTTCATAGCAGTTTCTAATATTACCATAAGAAACATGTCAAAGCCTGTGAGGAAATTAATAGTTCCAGTTTCAATAGCAAATGCAGTAAATAAGGCTGCATGCAGAACAAGGAGAATGCAAATGGATATTGCTTGGTATGTTAGATGAGTGCAGCTTTCCAAACTCTCTGCATCAGGCACAGATCCTCTTAAAAAGATGATAAGTAATCATGCAATCAAAAATCAAATTATAATGTATTTGTGAGATAACTGCATTAGTTCAGCCCTATTTCCTGTCATGAGTGCTTCATTTGGCAGCCTTACTCATCTACGTCTTTTAACACATTTTGGTTTTAATCACTGGTGCTACCACTCTGCTTCCCTAGAAGGTTATCCACCACAGTTCAAGAATAGTCAACACAAGGTAGTGTGACTGGTTGAGCCTTTGTACGCTGCCAGAGATACGAAAATTTTAACAAAGACATTGTAGATGTTCCTAGAACTTGAGAGGACTGGATCAGGATTTTAATCCCGTGTTCATCCCTCTGCATAACTCAGAACAAATTTGGGAGATTGTATCAAAAGATTCCAATCCTCAACTGAAGGAACTGGGCAGGAAAAAAGAGGGCTGAGTCTGGCTTAGGAAATACCCATTTATCTGTCACTCAGTCAGTAATGAAAACCTCCTGATACTCCTTCCCACTTGCTTTGGGGGAGAATGACATTCACTTTATCAGGGCAGGTTTTACTTAGTATATATTGTGAGGCTTAATTCCTACCTGGTGGAAGAGGAAAAAGTAAGGGATAATAATTTGTAGTCATTTATCATACATGACACATAGACATTGTAGAAGGCTTCCAACTCCATTCCCCCATGTCCTAAATTCCCCTCTTTGTGCTACTCAGGTGGAAATCTCCTGTTTACGCCATGTCTTACTCTTGCTGTGCTCACTCAGAGGTAGTCTTTGACCTTCTTTAGTAGTGGAGAACTATGATATTGTGAAAGTGACTGACTGGACTTCTTCCTCTGTGATGATTTTCCATTTTGAAATATAATACTGTATCAACAATTTAGTGCTACTGTTTTTGCATCCAGTTGAAAATTACCTTATTCAAGGGAAGCCGAAGGTATGGGTTCAGAATGATAAACACTGTAAGGAAAACTGACAGAAAAATAAGGCTGACAATCTGATAAATATTTGCAAAATGTTCACAAGTCTTAAAAACATCAATCAGAATGCACATTTTATTTTTGTTCTAGATCTATTAGTGTGTGTGAGTGCTGACTTCTGTCCCTACTGAACACCATCTTTGCAGGACCTATCTCCACAGGGGATTCTATTTCAGTGTGAGATTTTCTACACGACCAATTCTGCAGCTAAACAGATTATTTTTAAAGAATCTGAATGGTCATATGTGTTCCATTCCAAGAACCTGATTCAACAAGGACTTTTTGTACTTAATTTGAAATGCATTACTAGTCTCATCTACCAAAATCCAGCCTAAGATCAGGACACTTACTAAATATGAAGAAATGCTATCTCTGACAGACATGAAGCTACAAAAGAAGAAAAAGTATTTTTCTACTCCTGCACACTACTGAATGTAGGAATTTTGTCTACATAGGAGTAGAATGGTTGACTAAGAAGAATTAAGGAAAAATCAGTGAAGTTAATCATTCTGTTGTCTTTCTACCTCAACTATGATCATTTCAGATAGAGTTTCTATAAAATAGCTCATCACTGCACAAAGGTCACTCTCTATAAACATCATTCTCAACACTCATAAAAACAATGGTTATTCCTGCTCCAACCTTTGTGTCAACACTGGGCTTCTAAGGCCCTTCACATGAGCAGTTGTATATCATTCAATGTCAGCTAGATGTAGGTAGTCCCAGAATCTTTTGGGAGCTTTCCCACTCCCGCTTCTGTACTCTGCAACCATCATTATTCTGGCCAGAGTTGCTCAGCACTCTTGACATTGAAATGCCAGGGAGTAGTTATGGGGTAGTTTAATAAAATCTCCTTTAGGTAGTTTAATAAGTTCTTCATTTCTGTATCTTTCTTCCTTTACTTCACAGACCACATAGTCTCCTCCAACCTTCTGGTTGGTGTCTCTAGTCTCCTCCCAGAGAGTTACACTTCTGCCCATGAGAGAACATATGCTGTCCTCTGCCCTTGGGACAGGTTATGGTATCTTAATGAATCACTACAGACAGCTTATTGTCTGTTTCTCCATACTGGCAACCTGGTCCTTCTATTTAGGTCCATTGGGACTGGACTTAATTTACCAAAGAGCAGACTGTCCTTACATACTAGAACTAATAATAATGTTTCCACATATTTCCTCAAGGATCATTCCTCAGGGATCAGTGCTGGGACCGGTGCTATGTAACATCTTTGTAGGCAACATGGACAGTGGGATCTAGTGCAGCCTCAGCAAGTTTGCAGATGACACCAAGCTGAGTGGACATGCTAGAGGGAAGGGGTGCCATCCAAAGGGACCTAGACAAGCTTAAGAGGTGGACCCATGCCACCCTCACAAAGTTCAGCATGACCAAGTGCAAGGTCCTGCACCTGGACTGGAACAATCCCAAGCACAGATTCAGGTAGGGCAGAGAATGGCTTGAGAGCAGCCCAGAGGAGAAGGATTTGGAGGTGTCAGTTGTTGAAAGATTCAACATGAGTCAGCAATGTGTGCTTACAGCCCAGATGGTCAACTGTGTCCTGGGTTGCATCAAGGGAACTGTGACCAGTAGGCTGAGGGAGGTGATTCTGCCTCTTCACTCTACTGTTGTGAGACCCCATATGGAATACTGTGCCCAGTCCTGGGGGCACCAACACAAGAGGGACATTGAGTTCTTGGAGCAGGTCCAGAGGAGAGCCATGAAGGTGATCAGAGGGCTGGAGCACCTCTCCTATGAGGACAGGCTGAAATTTGGGTTTTCTGTCCTGTATTTTACAAAGATTTAATTGTTTCTCTGATCTTCTCTAGTCTGCATGGAACAATGTGATTAAGTTACTATTCTTAATACTCTTAATGGACCACTTTGTATATTATGCTCCTCACTCTGGAAAAAGTGCTCTGAGATATGAGGAGAAATAGTAAAGCAGTAGAACACTGTGCACTTCTGTTACTGTTCTTTCTTTCTCTCTCTCTTTTTTTTTTTTTTTTTAATATAAAGCGTTTTAATTAGTTAATTGGCTGAATGGGATGAGTATCTGCCAAAGGAGATGTATATATATCATCTATTATGCAACACAGGGACCACCATCCTTTGCTGCTGAACACAAGTGTAATATAAATATCCATAGGCTAAACTAATAGGCTAAACTTATCTATTCTTATAGCAGCTCCAACTCATACTATGTCATTTTACTGTGGTTTGGGAAGCTAAAATTCGCTTTCATTGATTTTCCTGGGGGGGGGGGGGGGAAGGAAAAAAAAGAGGAAATATATTTTCCCAGTCTTAGTTACCGTAAGGTTATAGCACATGCTATATTGCAGAGCTAGAGCACACACTAAATGCCTTTCTTCCTATTCCATTACCTGGTTCCCTAACAACAGAAGAAGAAACAGAATTTTGAATACAAAGAAGAAACAAAAAAAAAACACCCATATCCACTGCACACAAACATATATGAAAACATTCATGCACATGGATACTTGTAGTGAATATAAATAAATGTATTTGCATGATCATAGATGCTCTTATGATGATCAAAGAAGCATCAGATACAGATTCAGATATTTAAACACAACATTCATATAAAATACTCAAAATATATATTTCATCAATTTACCTCACTAATATTAAAATGTTTTATTATCCATACAATCATCCATAAACTCCCTCAAAGGATATGCTGTTGATGTCTTTCCTTGCCATCTACTGTTTTCCTTACCATTTAGAGTTATATTTGGGGGCACTGCTGATAAGGAGTTTTACGAAGAATGCACAGTAATAATCTGTGGTGATTGCTGCTTGACTTAAAACAAAAGAGGAGCAGCCTTTTAAGGTCAACATTGGTTCCATGTTTGGATTGTTCCTACTATTTGGAAGAGGTTGACATGTTTTAAATTACTAAGTAATGTGAAAATACATTACTAGCACAAGACTGTTGTCTATGTAAATATTTTACGGGTAGAGTCACCCTCCATTGGTTAATAAGGTAACATAGATTCAAAGCTATTTATGTTGACTCATATTTTTAAGATGAGGAATTTAAAAACAAGAAAATGTGACAGCTGATCAAGACGTAAGACAGTGGCTTACAGACAGACTGTTTATCTCTTGCAGGTCATGAACCTGTTCAAATTACTTATTGAACAGAAATGTAACATTGTCCATGTGAAATATATTACATGCACAACACAATGAGTCACGTAATGAACTTAAATAGCTATGAATCTTGTTTTTGAACAGATGAAAGAAAAAGATAGGCTTAGCTTCCCATGGGTTGAAGTTTTCTCATAAAAATGGAAACTATTATATCCCATGTATGCGTGACATCAAATATAACAGCAAACACACATTCACTGGTGCATAAACATACATGAATGCTCTCACCCTGAAGTTAACTATATTATTAGTGAGTGAGTGCAGCTGATGGGCCCAACCTTCAGCATCTTTCTCTTTGCTAACCCCTGATCTGCCTTCAGTCATGGGGCCTCAGGGCCTCCATGATGATTTGCTCTCTTTGGAGATATTTGCTGGCTAAGATAGTGCAAATGATCTTCCTTTCTGCACTTTCCTGATCTTCATTGTGCAAGATCTTGCACTGCTCCACTTCCACTGTGGGAGAGCCCAGCAGCCCTTGAAACAAGAAGATGGGATATAATGACACCGAGCAGGGGCTGTGACATGAGCAGAGCCCTTCAGAGATGTGATGTGACACCTGGAGTTGGCAGGCTTTGGAAAGCCTTCTTTCTTCACATTCCTGCTTCTAAAGAGTGAAATTCTCTACCAGCCTTCCATCTCACAAGTAGCACCTCACAAGCCTTCCTTGGTCTATTACAAGGTAATTGGGGTAAGAAAACATACACAGATATTACAGCTGATTTTATAGAGCTGCCGAGCTATTAACTCATGACTATGCAGGACTGCCTTTCAAGAGTACTGTAAGATAAACATTTCAACCAGCTAATCAATAATTTAATCAGGATCATGAAGACGTTGTTCTAAAATTTGTCCTGAACTCTCTGTCCAAACAAAATACATACCTTTTCTTAAATACTGAACCATATGGCCAAATAATATGCATTTCAATTGTCTATGACTATTGTCTACAACTAGTTCCAGGGAGGTCATCAGGCAGCATTTTAATTTCATTTTTACAAGTTAGACTCCTGCAATTTTACCACGTTTCATTACTTTTGTAATGTTCAACTGACTTATGCTCAACATATATTATGTGTATTAGGGCAGGATGAGAGCTGTTCAAGAAGTTGCTCCATAGTATTGGCTGATTCACAGCATGGTAAATGTATGCAGGCACCTAATACATTTAGAAGTTTGAATAACTTGACAAATCTAAGATTTAAGCCACGGGATATCAAAGCATCATCCAGATCCAGAGCAGAACTAGAGGTACCTGTTCTTCAACCACTGGAAACTTATATCTGAATATCTTCACTCCCGCATAGCTTATGTCGAGGTCATTTGCCAATACTTGCAGGGGGCCACAAGTAGTTCATTCAGTCCTGGCTTGCAGCCAAGACAACATTTTTAGTGTGTATCAGCACTTCCAAGACCTTTGCCATTCAAATTCAACAGCCAGAACTATATCTTTAGGTGCTCCTTCTCAGCAGACTCCATTGTTCACCCACACTTACCCAGAGACAAATATTTACCATGCAGTTCTTACAAGAACAGAAAGGTATGAAGGAAGTTCACTACATATTTGAAAGAAGGTGGCTTTAAAACCATATTTCCATTCTGGAGGATACAACTAAGTAAGAGCTAACAGAGATCCAAAAGTTTGGTAGCAAATACAGGCCACTAAATTTTACAGGCTCTGAACCTGTAAAGAAGGAGGAATTACAGAAGTGGCAACAGTAAAAACAGCAGTGAGAAGGCATCTGGGTGTGCTGGGTGGCACCATGGGTCACTCTCTGTGTCAGGCCAGATCATCAGAACCAGTGAAACTATTTTTGTTAAGGTTTAGGCAGACAGTCTGGCATTTATGATAGGCATCATCACTCCCTCACGTCTGACTATCATATACGCACAAAATTTCAGAGGTACAGACACATCCATCTCAAAGCATTTGAAGATGAAAACAAAACATTCAAACCGAAAAAAAGCAACCCTTATGTGCTGTGAAACCTCACGTGGGAATGATTTATTTCTGTGCTGCTAAAATAAAATCCCCTAGAAATGAAATTTATGATGTGTGAAATAATGTACATGGACAACACCTCTTTCTCCCCACCCCCAAACTCCTCAAAATAACCCTGTGCTCCCCATGCAGAGTCGATCGATCTTCCTTTCCTAGGCCACAGCCTGATAGAGCCTCATGTCTTCTACCCTTCTTCCCCCCATTGGTTTACGCAATAGATTATATGAAATGCGTGATATTTGGAAGCCACATCCTGCTGTAGGCAGGGTTGGCTGTACTCCCTAACACAGCACTTGGGGATGACTCTGATTCCAGCAAGTCGAGCCGATGTGCTGGACGTGGTTTAACTGGTGCCAGCTTTGTCCTGTTAGCAAGTGTTGGCTTTCTTTACTTGATGCACCATGCAGTGATGTTCTGCAGGTTATAGCGTCCTTATGCTTTAGAGCCCCTTGTATACATTGCCGCCTGATTAGACAGGAAATAGTGCATGGCACCAGGGGATAATTCACGTGAGTGAAGTTACTTGCATGCATATGTATGTGCAAAACTGGGGCTCCAGATGCAAAATACATCTTTTTCTAATCCCTGAACTATTCACTGTTCATATGTCTATATATGTATCATATGCTTATTACTTTTTATTACTTTTAAAACTTAAAAATAAAATTGGCATGAATTTCATATGAGCATTGGCAAAAATCCAGGACAATTCTGAAACAGTTTGCCCACTACTAATTTTAACACAAATGTTTTATTTTATTAACATGGTTGCAAATGATGTGTTCTCCCTTCCCACCAGGCTGTAGCCCAAAGCTCTGGAAACAATGACATCATAGATCAAGGGAGATCATCTGTTTTTTTGAGAAAAAGATGTTTTTGAGATATGCCTTATTTTCATTCCTGCCTTTGCTACCTGTGTGGGAGGGTGGGAGCTAAAAGACTCACACCCTAGAAAGACGCAAGGAAGTAACCCAGTGAGGCAGTAGGTATAATTATGCCAAGCTTTTCATTCCCTTTAACACAGATGCAGAGGGCCTGGCTCCATTACGGCAGATGACAAGACTGCAAATGCTACACCTTCACATAGGAGTGGGGAAAAGGCACGGGTAATTGCTATGTATAGTCACCGCAGCCAACAGGAGACCTTTAACCTATTTATCTTTTCTTAATAAAGTTTTTGCAATCCATGAAAGAATGACTCTGTTATTCCTCACCAAGCTCCACCACATGACCCAGCTTTTTCTACCATTCAAGGAATGCAATTTAAACTAGATTTAGGCTCCTCTGCACGGCCAAGCATGATGCCCATTGGAATGTTCAGCTTATGAGGAACTGTTTGGTTCCATTTAAATAAATAAATTGCATTGAAATCTAATAATGGAAAGTGTAGCTGTTAAAAATAGACTGAGGTAGGGCTCACCCAAGGCGTCAAAATAAAGGTATGCACAGGAGTGATTTTGAGAACCAATTCATCTAGTGCAGGAGCAACAAAACGACAAAAGCCGGCGAGACTTCAGGCACGTAAGCACCACTGCGGAATCTCTCCACCCTGCAGCAGGAGTTCCCAGCAGGAGTTAGACCTGTTCCCTCATTTTGCACTTCAGCAACCCGCTTTCCCTTCAATCACATTCTCCAGAGGACACAAGATCCTCATCAAACTACCTGTGGTGAACCTGGAATCCACAATGAAAATTGTTACACGCTGTATTTCTCCATCTGTGAGGCAGCTGTTTAAAAATCAAGCAACATTAAGAATAATTTTAGCTGTTTATTAGTTGCTTTTTATGCTGAATTTTGTTTGTCTTTGCAAAGATGACATTAATCCAGATGGCAAAGACAGTTTGTGTCTCAAATATTTTCACCTCATTCCTCTGTCTGCTTTCTTTCAGTCATTGTCTTTGAATATGAAACTGTTGTTGTTTGTTAGGACATATACTTTAATTAGGACAATTAATGAAAAAAAGTAATAATAAAAAAATATTTCAAGATGTTTCACATTACATGATCAAATTGGGTTTTGAGTATTTGTGAATATTCATGAATGGAAAAGTGCATTTCCTCTAGTGCAACATATTTTGGATTTTCCAGGATGCATCATGGGAAAACACGAGAGGGCTGACCATGGTGTATTTGGGGACATTTAAAGTAGCCCTGAATTCCGCTAAGAGAGGTGAGTATAAACAGCAGCTGCCATGAAGACCTGGGGCAACTTTTCCGAGGGGAGCATGTTCCCTTTTTCACTGACATTGGCAGTTGGAATTCCACTGAATCCTGCATTTATTTTACTCCTGTAAAATCAAATGCATGTGGAAAACAAAAAAGCATTCTGACCAACAGTACCAATCATTTCTTTTTTGGTGGTTTAATTTCCATCTGTATGCAGACAAATGATAGTGCTGTCAGTTGGGATGGCTGAGATGGTGCCCTGCTGCCTGCTTCCCCTATGATGCACAGAAAACAGACCTATTCACGCCACAAGGATTATTAAATTATTACTTATTGAATATTGAAACTTGCCTTAGCGTATTGATTTACTGATGAAATATTTACTGGAACTGACTGACCAGGGGCCCAGAGGTTCCTTTACTTGGAGCAAGGCAGACAGCAATAGATGTATCCATTCTCCAAAGGTGAACTGTCCTTACCTCTCAGCTAAGTCGAGTTGTGCACAGCACTGCTCATATCCTTTACCCTGTACCTTACAATTTCCATATATAAGGCAGACAAAGGGTGCAAGGCCAACCAGCATATTTCAGAAAGGAAATCCAGTACCCAAAGTCTTTCAGTCTCAGGTTGGAGATTTCCTGAATATTCCTGCACAGAACCCATGCAAGGGAAATCATTGCTTTTGTCTCAAAACAAGGCTCGATTCAGACATTTGAGTGACACAGGTGACATAAGGGATCGGTGGAAATTTCACTAGACTCTAGAAAATATTTTTCAGGAGTGAATAAATGAAGTAAGAAATCTATTGCAGTGTGAGGTAAAAAGTGTACACTCGTGATGAAGGTGCCCCAGGGAAAGCGACATAAAACCTCCAACCCATTCTCTTGTAAATTTATTGAAGTGTCCAAGAGCATGCAGATGCCATCAAAATAATTTCCCTGTTATTCTGCTTCTAAAGGCCTACACAGTGAATCTCTGTCTTTTGTCTGACGCATCTCACATTAGCAGATCAATTACTTGATTTGCATGCTTCTACAAACGGCCTATTTACATTTGATTGGGACAACCTGAAAAGCTTACAATTTGAAAAGCTTGTCTGAGTACGGCCCAGAGCAACAGAAAACAGAACAAAAAGAAGAGCTGGTAACATTTACAGATGAGATGGCAAAGAGCGCAGGTGGAACCCCAAAGCAGAAAAGAAGGAAGTGGACGGAGATGCAGGACAGGCGTGCAACCTGATGCAGTTGTTTGAGACTTGTCCATCCCCGAGCCAACAGCAGCCTGTGCCGGTGCCTCCCGGTGACTCAGTTCAGCAGGGTGTGACACATCCAGAGGCAGTGCGAGCCACGCTGCTGGGGCACTCAACCCAGCTAGTAACAGCATCTTCACTGTGAGACTCAATGAGTCAGTCACAGCGCTGACGGGATGTGAAAAAACTGCTTCCAGTCGTAGGGCTGGCTGCACCTCTGGGTCGTTTTAGCATCCCTGTACCACCCTCTGACCACTGAGTGGAGGAAAAAATGGAAGCAAAGACAGATAGCTAACAAAGCTGGGCCAAGTAGGAATCCAACAGGGAGCAGCAGTGGGAAAATGCAGCCGCACAAATCGTTTTGAAAAAAGGAAAGAAGAATCTGGGGATGGGGGGACGTTTCTTCCTCACAACCTTGAACTAGATGGTGTGCCTCAAGTATAGCTGTATCCTGCTAAGCAAAATTGTGAAGCAAATGATATTTGCTAAGGTATATATTGATCATATGTTTCAAAGGAGTTCCCTGTTGGGCCCAGAGAAAATCCATGAGTATCTGGAGACTGTTAAGCTTCAAGTTTCTCACCTCCAACACCTTCAACACCCTCATCTCAGATTCAAAATTCCATTTTTATTGCATATGAAAAGATCACAGAACACCTACTGTAGAACCACTCTCTCTTTTCAAACACCCGTTTCCTGGTTGTCAGCTTTTTTCCTACACCACCCTTCATATAGCTGTGCCTAGTCACTCCCTTTCCTTCCTCCTGCTCTGAGACCTGCAGTTTTACCACTGTAAAAATAGCTGGCATGGAATGCTAACTTCTCTTGCTGGACAGCTGAAACAGCTGTGGTTGCTCAAAATGCTCTCATATGATTCACCTTGCTGCTCTTCCCTATTCATGCTTTGCTGCTTTTCCAAAACATTATTTCTTATTCTCAGATGGCTCTTTGCTGTGGCCCTACTGATGAAGCTATCCTGATGCACAATGGGAAAGAGGAAGCTTTAGTATGTATTTCTAACATGCTTGAGCTAATCTGATGACTTTTCCTTAAATAGTCCAGGACTAGCTAAAAATATGCTGATTATAACAGAAAGAATATCTTTTACCTAAAGCAAATCAACTAAGTAGTGAAAATAAAAGCAAAGGGACCAAGTCCAAATCATTGCTCATCATTAAAAATCTCATCCTGACATATGGTTATGTTAATGATTTTGTGTGCTATTTAAATATAACAAAGAACAGCACCATTAAAAAGAAAACTAACAACACACATTGCTCTTTAAACGGAGCAAAAATCATGACATGTGGATGCATGTACTTACTGACTGAATGGGAAACAAATTAATTCTGCATGATCACATCTTTCGAAATCTAGGCTCGAAATTATTTTCCTATGATCATTTGTATGTGCTATGACTTAAAAGAGCATCTACTTGCCCTAACAAATGTCTATAAGAAAAAATAATTTGGGAAAAAACTGAAACACAACAGACTTTCTGCAAAGAAAATACATGGTAATCACTGTACGAGTCTGGGGAAAATGGAAATGATCCAGTTCGGAAATGCTCCGTATTTTGTTTATCCAAAATGTTCTGTTCCTCTACACTGCTATAATCCATTGTCTGAATGGGCTACTACTGTTTTGGTATTTTTTCTTCTCCTTTGTTAATACTGTATCTTTGAGAACATCATAATGATAATCTCCAGCAAATAACCAGGTGGTTTTAAGAGCAAACTCCTCAGCATTCACAAGGAGCTGTTGTAAACATGCTGGAAATGTTTGGTAAATACTATAATTAGATTATGTTCAGTTGGATTAATAATTTCTGATGGTATATTACTGATAAGTTTCTCCTGCAAAGTATCATCAATGCCTTCAGAAACATATTTAATGTTATATTTGCTGTGTCTGCACCCCTTTTCAGCTCCTTCAAGTTAGAGATTTTTCAACAAAAAAAAAAAGATGGATGTATTCAAGTTGCATAAAGATGAAGACTCCTTGTAATTAGATAATCTACCTGTGATCTGTTGCCAGCTTGACTGAGACAAAGTTCAAGGTAAAATGTGTTTAGAGATCTGAAGCAGTAGATTACCAGCAAAGAAAACTTTCCTGTTTCCTTATCTTAAGGAGACTGGCTTCCTGCTAGTTATGGATTCTCCTCCTGCATGAAGTACTAAAATACCCTTGTTCAGCATTTTCTATTTAATCTTGTAGTGATAATGGAGGTTATGTATAATCTCCTTGGCTGTTCAGATTCCCATTTTGGCTCCCACAGTGCACAGAACTGGAGTTCGTGCAGTACTGTAAGAGATGACTCTGTAGCATGCTAATTAGACAGGGTTTTCAAAGTTCTTTGAAGATTAGAAGTGCTGTATCAGTGCAATTCCAGGTATTATTATTTATATAGTGTACACAAACATTAGTGTAAGTGTAGCTTTAAGTTTCTTTGGGACTGAGGTGGGAGGAAGATTTGGACAAACTCCATGTCCTTGCACTTTCACTGCATCTGTGCAGCTGGCTAAGGTAGGTAACTAGCAACCTGGGCTCCATTACTGTCTCCCTTAATCATAAAATACTGTCAAAAAGAAAGTGATTGACACAAGCGTGGATGGCTGCTAGGGGAGACATAAAATGACTTGCTAAACTATCGGAAGAAACATAGTGATAGTAGTTAATATCCATGAGATTAATTCTGAACGAAATGCCATAAAATAAGAGAAAAAACAGACTGTTAATAAAAAAATAAATACTTAACAAAGCAGCATGTTCTAAGAGATTTGAGTGCTCCTTACCACATGATGCAAAGGAAAAATAATCACTACAGAAGGCATTTTCAGTATAAAACATAAAGTACTTATTGCATAAGTGACACGCAAATAGGATATGGGCAGCGGGAGAAGATGGCTGCATGGGAGGAGTGGAGAAGACAACAATGATTGACAGGATATTACAGCTCCTAGCTGAAGCCTCAATCAGAATGGGAGGAGTTAGAAATTTCCATAGTTTTCACTAGCATTCATGCAGAAATCCCTTTACACTTTTACAGCTGTTCAGAACAAGGAACGGCAATTGACTATTTTACCCTGATTCTTTCAAATCTTACAGAAAATAATCCAGACTCACTTCCTGAACACATGCACTCCTTAATAGCTCCAGCTGAATATCCAAACTCCCATTGAGAGATTGAGCTACATAGCCAGTGCAAAGTCCACAGAGTTGGGGGGTACCAACAACCAAAATGGAGGCAGCAGAAATTCCTGAGTTTGTCCTAGATCTCAGCAATTTGCACATGGCCCACAGGTTCATGGTTGAATCTTCTATGTGCTCCTGAAGTAGAACTGCGGGGTCTTCCATAAAAAGAAGAAGGTACTAAGTAAAACTCAGAGCAGAGTTTCCATCTCACTTCTCTCAATAGAAGCTCCTTGGCTTCAGTAGATGTATGCCAGGTTGGAACAGGTAGGATTCTTGCTTGAGTAATACTTCTTTGTCTGCACACACACACACACACACACAAAGGGACAATCTTATAGTTGGCTGTATACTCGGGTTTCAAACAACCATGATGAGTCTCCCAAATGTACGGATGAGTACTTGCAGCAAAATGCTTTGAAGTAATGATGCATAGATAAAAACTGGAACAATTCAAAGTGTAAGCAGAGCCTGTGTTTTGAAGAGGCCATCTTGTGGAGGGTGCTTTATTATATGTAAATGCCACTGAGAACAGTATGCAAATGTTGTCATTAGTGAAGGCTTGAACTTTTCCAGAACCACGTTAATTTTGAGCCAAGCTACTTCAGTCTTCAAAGGCAGTGAACTTTATGACTCAGCAGAAGCTGAGATTGAAAATGTCTGGTTCAGCAAGGACTGGTGGTTTTAAGATGCTGAAGTATCCAAAGGCCTCTCTAATCCCCTAAGAAATTTTCCATGCTGTTTCCTATTCAGTTAGTTGTAGACATATAAAACAGAACTACTGTATACTTCATGATTGCACTGGTAACAGTTATCATTATATTTCTTTACATATTTGGGGCTGCTTATGGTTTCCCCTGCAAAGCTAGATGAAAAAAAGAAGCAAGAGAAGGATGCAAAGATTCCTATTGAAGCAAAGCTCACAGAACAGCTAGTGAGAACAGAGGCACATTCAGCAGCCTGGTAAAACTGCTCAGATATTTGGAATATGAAAAACTTTCAAACAAGTATGAGGAGATGCAAAGTGAAGATTTCATTACTCAACTGTCCAACCCAGAAGAATTAGACACAGTTCAGAATACCCTATATTTCCTTATGAACTTCATTACATTTACAGAATATCTGTTAAAAAAGCAAACTCATATTATTTTTTATAAAGTTACCTCTACACTGAATTACAGTAAAAAGAAAAATGTGAGGAAGTAGTATGACTACACATATTTAAGTGGTCGGTATTCAAGACTTATTAGCTTGTACCTTTAGCAGTTATAACGTTGAAAATTAAATGTCATAATATTTCTTTATGGAACCGATCTGTTTATATCTGAAATTGAAATGAACTTTGACATTGGTTAAAATGGGGAAAACCCAGGAACATGGGAATGTTTTCTTGGTTTTCCTGTCAGTTCTAATAGGAAGTATGCAACTGTGGTCTAGGCTTGTTTCAAGGAGCAATTTAAATGTCTGAACATTTTCCCTTTTATACAAGTCTAAGCTCATATGCTTCATTTTATTATTCACATCTCTTCAACATAATAGCATAGACTCAGACTTTTGAAATGACGGGAGAGTCCACGGTCACCAGAAAACCATTCTTTGTGATTGGTTGACTCTACTTTCTGTCTGTTACTTACCCAGTACAGCCTGTCCCAGAATCTTTGCCTCTAGCTTCAAACATTATGTTTCTTCAGCACTTAAAAGGAACCCTATGAAAACTTGTCTGTCTTTGCCCAAGGTGTTTTTGCATTGCAAATTCCAGCATGCCAGTAAAGTGGATACAGTATTTTGGCTACCATGAGAAAAGAGTGAGGGAAGGCAGCAATCTTGGAGGCAGTTGATCTTTCCAGATCATTGAGAAGCTCTATCAATTTAAACAGCTTCTAGATAAAGAAACTGTGGGATAATGCTAGGGGGTATACATGCACAGTGTCTGCATGTCTTTGTAAGGCTCTTCTGGTAGTGCTGTATGTTAGGAAGCTTTTGAGACAAGTTTAAGATAAGCATTCTTTTTTTGTGTCTACCAAAATACCTTTTAAATAAGTAGACAGGCCAATGAGTTCTTCCTGTTTTAATCTAGTGACGTGCTCGCATCATGTAATTTTCATCTGACACACTTTCCAGGACTGACAGAGTCTGGGTGTGAATATGTCCTTGGGCAAAATCAAAAGCACGTGGTTTAAGTCATGGAAAAGCAGTCATCTCTTTGTAGAGCAAATCCTACAGTCCTCTGTTTCTGGAGCCATTATGTGCAAAACTCACCTTGATTAACTATTAGAATAAAATGGAGAACCCTCAAATACTTTCAGGGGACTGGGACAAATAATACATCTAGGCACATCTTATGCTTCTAGCATTATTGTTTATGCTGGCAGTAGAAATGAAAGTGATGCAATAGTATCTTCAACAACTCTATGCCACCTGAGGACTGTACTTTCTTTTTTTCCCCTTTTTTCCCCAAAGAAATCCTCAAGAGCCACATATCCCTCCTCAGTCAACTGAATCCTTTGGTAAATCCAACTGCAAATAGCTGGAGTTAATAATGTGAGAAGAAATGAAAGACATCTTGAAGGAGATTTGTATAATACACAGTGTTAAAAAAAAAAAAAAAAAAAAAAAAAAAAAGTATAACCAAGTAGTTCATGGGCTCAGTAGAAAGCCCAGTACTGCCAAGCTTTGATTAGCAGAAAATAGAGAAAAAAAGTTTTACAGAAGGTGGGCAAATCCTATTTTCCGCCCTAATTTGTATGAAGTCTGGAAAATGGAGCAGTAATAATCACCGAGGAATTACAAGAAGAATTAAAAGAAATCCTGACCTAGTCAGGTAGAAACAGCCACCAATACTGGAGGAGTTTTTGGTCTGCCATACTCAGAACTGCACATGAATCAATAAAGGTTAAGTTCAGATCTGGCAACTCCCAGATTTGAGTTCCAGGACTAAAATATTTAAATCAGTATACTTTTCTTCTTTCTTTTCTCTCTTTTCTCTCTTTTCTCTCTCTCTCTCTTTCTTTCTTTCTCTTTCTTTCTTTCTTTCTTTCTTTCTTTCTTTCTTTCTTTCTTTCCTTCTTTCCTTCTTTCTTTCTTTCTTTCTTTCTTTCTTTCTTTCTTTCTTTTTCTTTCTTTCTTTCTTTTTCTTTCTTTCTTTCTCTTTCTTTCTTTCTTTCTTTCTTTCTTTCTTTCTTTCTTTCTTTCTTTCTTTCTTTCTTTCTTTCTTTCTTTCTTTCTTTCTTTCTTTCTTTCTTTCTTTCTTTTTCTTTCTTCTTCCTCCCTTCCTCCCTTCCTCCCTTCCTCCCTTCCTCCCTTCCTCCCTTCCTCCCTTCCTTCCTTCCTTCCTTCCTTCCTTCCCTCCTTCTTAAGTCAATAACAAGTTGCAGAGAAAGTTTAAGGGAAATGACAGCATGATTGCAATATGCAAGCGAGCCAGTCAACCTATGTAGCACAGCAGCATTGTAGACAGCCTTGGTTCTGAAACAGTAAGATGAGTGCATAATTTAAAACTGACCAATTTCAGAGGGTGTAACAGGTATGCTCACAAAGTTTGTTCTGGTTCTCAAACTACTGCTATAGCCCATAATTGTTTCCCCTTCTAATATGGAAATTTCACTTCTAAAATAGCAAGGAACCCTCAGTGTGAGCTCACCATATTTAAAACATCTTGAAATTACAGGATCTACATATAGATTTCAGACTGTCTTTAATGCTCATCCTTCTAACTTTACTCTTCACAGACAGTTCAAATTACTGAAGCAGGGTGGAGGCCTTAAGGTGAATTTGCCTTTTTTTTTTTTTTCCTCCTTCCAAAATACTAATGTAAAAAACCAAACAAACAACAACAACAAAAAAAAACATCAACAGGAATTTTTAGTACTAAGCAGGTTTTGAAATTTGTTCCTTGCTGTTGTTTGTAACCTTTTCCTTTGATTATCCTCAGAAATGTGTTTTTCTAATGTCTTCTCCACTTTAAATTCACTATCTAGCGCATCCATCTACAGAGGTTTAGAAATATGCACTGGAATTATTTGTTTTATCATTATAGAGAATGCAACTGCTTCTGAATAAGCACATTGGAAAAAGCGTATGAGGAAATTGTATGAATGGCACACAAAATTGTATCACTGTGATGGCAGCTTCAAAGGGTCCAAGAAATACACTCCACAGGAATACATCTAGGTGGGAGAATTGGCCTGAAACACACATACACATACATCACCATCAAAAAAATCACTTGAGACCCTTGGCACTGAAGCACTAATTTATTTCATCTGTCCACGATGCCTTAAGGAACTGAGTCCATTGCTTGGGACATTCTTGACAATCAGCCTGTGTAGGAGACACGAGATTCAGTCTCAGGGCGAGCCCTTCACTGAACATTTCTGTACTCACCTTTCCAATGGGATGATCCTCACAAAATGCTTGGAATGTTCTTCCCTTTGAACAGATGAACTAGGGCAAGCCGTCTTAAAATATGACTCATCATTATTATTTAAGAAATACTTCAAGGAGTCATTCCTTGTGTTAGAACCATCTCTCACAGATGCAAATCCAGTAGTCCTGTCCTGCTAATTTCCTCTCTTTCCTCCCTTCTCTATTAGGCGGGGGAAGAAATTTGCCAAACAAATTTGAAAGTAGAAAGCTGTAAGATAACTTCATGATCGTTTTGATTTTTCAAATAAAAAAGGAGTTGGCCTATTTTTCTTTCAGAGTCCAAAGTGGGAAAACCAAGCACTGTTCATCAACATTGGACAGGGATCTAAAAGGTGATGCAGCAAACACTATGTGAAATCCCAACCTCACTTTACTCTCATTGAGAGAGCGAGGATTTCATTTCAGAAATTGAAACTGTCAAGAAATCTGATTACATGGGGGAATGTAAACTTGAAGCAATTATTTCACAGTGTAGAATGTTGTCTGCATATGAAAAAGACCTTTAAAATGTTGTGTTAGTATCTTACATTATTTTCTGAAAGTTTGCAAATAATTACATATATTCTGAGGCTTATAGTGAGATTTCCATTTCAGTAGTTCAAGCTGAGCGTGATTTTGTTCCAGGGTTGTGAGGGTATCTGAATTTGGCCCTAAGAAATTTCAATTCAAAATAAATCCAGATGGATTTTACCAAGACTGCTTCTGAAATGCACTGTGACTAGGGAAAAATGAAGAGGGAAGGAAGGAGCTTGAACTGAATATTTGCAATACTGAAACAAACAAACAAACAAAAAAAACCATGGACATACAAAATAGTAAAAGACAATCAGAACATGTATTTATACTAAATTAAAACTTTATTGACTAATGTTCTCCAGACAACATGATCCAATGGACTATGGTTGCAAACATGCAATGAAGTTGAACACAACAGCAGTTTAACATGGAATGTCAAACAAATTAATACATTGTAGTAAATGAAACCATTTATCTGTGTTGCTGCAAAATGAAACCAAGCTATGTATTTCCTTGGTCAATCTGTGTTCAGCTAAGAGGCAATACATTTGAAGAAACTGGTAGATTTCTTTAGCACTTATTTCAAATAAATTATCTAGTATTGTATTTTTTTTTTTTTTTAAATCCTTTCAACTTCACTTGCATTTCAAACAAAACCTAAGTGTAAACACTAAAGTTGCTAGAGCCATCTAGAAAGACCTAACTGTCAAACTTGGGGTGGACATTACAGTTCAAATACTTAGTATAAGAAAAATACCAGTTACTGCAAAAGTCACGTAGGCGTATTTTATTATTGATCCAGCACAAAGCATTTCTTCTAAGTTTTTCACATAAAAGACTAAAGCTTGCTTACAGTACTACAACTTCTTCTATCGTTCAAGCATCATTATTACCTATCAGGGAGATTGGCTAGATGACAGAATGGGTCTTTTCCATCCCTAACTTCTATAAAGAAAATCATTCATGCCAGCAAGAAGATGGGTCGCTACATCTTGAGCTTGATCCTGTAGACTCTGTTCAGGCAAAACTCCCACTGACTTAAGAGAGGTTTTCCAGAGCAAGACATCCAGGATTAGGCCCTTTTTTTATTTTTTTATTTTTTAAAAAGCATCCACTTAGGATACATGGAAAATATTATATAGAATTAAAAAAATATATGACGTGCTTCAATTGCATTGAAGGAATAAGAGAATGTAAACAGCATAGTGGCCCACACCTTCACAATATCCATGAGGAAGTGTCAACAGCAAGTAATATGTGTGCGTATGCTTCTCAGTGTATGCTTCCGAGTGTGTTTTGTGTACACCTTTACCTCCATGTCCACACACACATGTACACCCTTAAAATACATAAAGGTGTGATAAAATTAGAGCTGGTTGCTTGCCTGTCTTAATGCTTAAATCTGCAAGTGACAGCCAACTGAGTTTTATATGATGCTAATGAGACTGCATGTGAACAGCAGGACATGAATACTGCTGTGGGCAAGAGTGTGGTTGCTGGTTCTAGGAGCGTGGAGACATCCCACTTCCACCTATGCACATCACTAAATCTACCTGCATTAAGAGCTGGAAAAGCAGGTGACCAAAGTATTTCTTGGTGGGCTGCTTCTGAAATTTGAGTTGTAGACTGTCCTCACAGAAGCCTTTCAACAACCTGGAGGACTATGCAGGAAAGTTTACCTTCAAAGTGCACTTATTAAGAATGGAATGTTCTTGACAGGGAAATGATCAGAGACAATCCTGGATTTTTTGCTTGTTGAATAGGAAAAACATTTTCATCTTCAGACAGCACTTCACCCTGACAAATGTGAGTTCAGTTATTATTGGGTTTTAGAAGATTCTTTAGAAACAAACACAATAGTACGCACATACACATACACTCAGATATTTACAGCCTTTCTAGAAAAAACAACCCCATACCTTAGTAATGACTACTTATCTTTTTTTTTTTTTTTTTAGTATTTAAATTCTTTAAACCAGCTACATTAAATACCAATGTGTATTGTACCACCCCACACCAACCCCATATCCTCCCCAAAAAACAGCAAGTATTTTAAAAGTTTGTTTGCCTGTTTGTTTTTACGATTGTTAAAATCTCCTGCTTGAGACTGTTAAGTACCACCTCCACTGGAACAAGATCAGCGCTGACTGCATCTTCCAATGCACGTTGTTTCATAGTCGAGCAAGTACTGCAGTGAGAAGCTTAGATCTCCAGGTCGTCAGGTCGAGGCCTGCTGCTGGCTCGGCTGCTGGCTCTGCTGGGAGGCCTCTGGTCCACAATGGTGAGGGGTTGCAGCTCGTGTCCCGACGCCAGTTTTTTCGTGTTCTGGTGCTCATCAGGGAAGTCGAAGGGCTGAGCATGCGAGTTGGAGATGGTGCTGCCAGCCTGCCCCATCCTATTCTGCTCCGCGCTGTAGTTGGCCCAGTTTTGCTCGCTGGCTTGCTTGTTGTAGTTACGACAGGAGGAATTGTTCCTGTCTCCGGTAACAAGCTTGTACCCCGGGGGAGACATGGGAGACAAGGGGGCGGTTGGTGAGGAACAGCCATTGTAATACGCATATTTGGGGGAACCACAGTCCTTGGAAGGGCTCATTGTGCCACTGTGGGAGTAGGGGTCGGTTTTTCCTTTCACACGATCCTTGACACCCTTGAAGAACACGTAGAAAAGCTCAATGATGTTCAAGGCAAGAGATACCAAAGACACTACCAGCATGAAGACGATGAAGATGGTTTTTTCAGTTGGACGGGACAGGAAACAGTCCACCCTGTGAGGGCATGGGTCTCGCTCACAGGTGTAGATGGCACTCAGGCTAAACCCATAAATGTACCACTGTATCAGCAGGAAAGCCACCTCGAAGACAGACTTAAAGAGGATGCTGATGATGTAAGTACGGAGCAGTCCCCCACGCATCTTTACCTTGCCATGCTCTTCAATCCCATACTTGAATTTCTTAATTTCTATTTGTTTGAGGTGCATATCCACATTCACGCCATCATTCTGGACCACCTTGAGCTCTTCTTCTCTTTTGTTCAGCTTCTCTTCTTTCCTCATCACGTAGAACACGTGCGCCAGGTACAAGAGGGTTGGTACAGACACAAATATGATCTGCAGAACCCAGAAACGCACATGGGAGATAGGGAAGGACTTATCATAGCAGACGTTCTCACAACCAGGCTGTTGAGTATTGCACCGAAAAGCAGACTGTTCATCTCCCCAAGCAGACTCGACTGCTGTCCCCAGTAGCAGGATTCGGAAAATAAAGAGGACAGACAGCCATACTTTTCCTCCTGCAGTAGAATAAGCTTGAACCTTGTCAAGAAGTTTTCCCAGGGCACTCCAGTCACCCATCTTCACAGGATATTGGCTAAAGAAGGAAACAAAGGAAAAAAAACAAAACTGATGGTTAAGACAGATGTTTAATACTTCTGATGAGCTGAATCACACAGATCAATGCTAACAGTATCTTGGTGTCAGCTTTGTTTTAATCCTTCCACTTCACTTAGTCTGCAGGTTGAGTGGGAAGTATGGGAAACAGTAAAGATAAACATTTTATGATGTCTCTGAACACAGTGAAAGAAAGAAGTTCCTAATTTCAGTAATATTTTCAAGAAATCCATGAAAACCCCTGGTTGCCACTGTGGTTGGCTAACACCAGCTTCCTTGGTGGCAGCTTCAGTTCAATGACTGACATCTGCCGCAGGCAGAAAACAGCTGTGACACACTGCTGAAGCAGGATGTGGAAGTGTTTGGTAGCACTGTCTGAATATGCTAGGAATAAATGAAAAATTTCTCTCTTCTCAGTGCGTCTCATCCATGGTTATTCATATATTCATTTTTTAAAAGAGCAGGAAAGCAAAGCATAATATAATCTGCATAAAAAATGTACTGAGTTAAAGTTAGGGTCAGATACCTAACATTTCATCATTACAAATGTGCACTACATTTCCCATGGCAATACTAAATTGAGCTGTTGCACACATTGGCACACTGTGTGTAATACATCTGAGTATAGCTGCTATAATGCAAAGTTCTTACTGTACTTTGCTTCAGAAAAATCCTGTTTTCTAAATTAAGTTTATATATAAGTATTTGCAGCACAAAGATCAATACTGGCACTCTACACCTACAGTTTTATAAAGGAACCAAAAATACTAAATGCATCAGGTGCAGCTAAGCTTATGCTACCATATTGGAAGAACTGGTTTCCTGGCTATCTGTGGCTTGCTTGATTTACTGTAGTTTCAATTCCTCATTTGCATCTTTTTAGATTTAAATTCCTTCACTTCACTTTAAAAGGAAAAAAGATTTACCCAGGAAGGAAAGACAAGAGAGCACTTAATAAGGCAACTCCTAGTGGGCGATTTGCACTCCAAGTGTAGAGCACAGCAAGTTTAAATTGTCTCTCTCAACTTGGGTTTAAAGTGCATGTTTCTGGGAAACACACCACTTCTCAGGGATATCCGGAAATACATGAGGTGACAAAAAACAAATGAAATATTCTACTCTACGTTCTAGATTCCTAGGAAAAACAAAGCTCACTACACAGCTTTTATCAAGTGGAGAATGGTAAGCACATCTGCTTAAAACCCTACATTTTAACTTGTCCCGCATAAGTAAGCATGCAAAATTGGGCACCTACAAGAAAAAATAAGCACAAAGCTTCCCTTTTGAAGTAGATGCTGCTGGGCAGACACATTTGTACCAAGCATGCTGAGTAATCTCTTTCCTGCTTTAATAGTTCTGATAATGTTCAAATGGTTTCCTTCCCGTCACATCACGGATATATTCCCCAGTGAGGGTTATTTATAGAAAACAAACAAACAACAACAACAAAAACACCCCATTTTTGGATAATTCATAAAATAGGAAATTTTAGTACCAATGAGATTTTCTTTCACAGAGTGGTGACTCACTGGAAACAGAAGATTATAAATTTGGCATACTCAATCATAACAATATATGCTATGCCAAATAAAAAAGCACTGTCGTTTTTGCTATCACAAAGAGTCAGGGAATAGCGAGAGCCAAGTTTTTAAAGTACTTGCTCCGAAGGCTTGGAGATGCCAATTATTTTTGAACCCCTGCAAAATATCCCAGAGCCGCTTCCGCAGCCCGCCTGGTCAGCTCGCTCTGAAGTGCAGAGGAAGTTTACCTACTGGGGCGTACAGACCCTTCCTCACATAATTAGTTCTTCACATGAATGAAGTCCCATCAAAGGATCAGGCCCTCTTCAGACTTTTAAATCTGGAAGCCTTGCTGGGAGGGACACGCAGAATGTTTCTCTCCAACATATCCTTTCAGGACAGATCATTCCCAGGTTTAGTCATTCCCAGGAAAAGATTAGTTTGTCTTTATTGGTTCAGATTGGTAGGAAAGGCGTCAGCACACGAGCATAGAGGGCTCTGCAAAGGCAGGAATGCAATGTGACTGTGTCCCTCCTCATGCTGAGACTGTTAAAACAGAGAACAGTCTGTAACTATACAGCACGTGAAGTTTGTTTTACAGGCAAACTTTTCTCCATGTCCTAGAAGTGGAAGTGGACAGAAGGAGCCTTTTTCAAGTAACAGCTTCTTGATTTAATTAGCCAGCTTTCAGATGATTTGAAACTACCGCATTAACAGACTCTCCTCAGACTTGGTGTACTTTTTTTACTGTCTAAATGTTATTTCAGATTGAAAGTTTGATTAAGAAAACAGGGGACGTGTTATTTCTAGGCAGCTATACGTTGTTTGTTTTTTAATTACACTCCACTCTGGTCCATTACTGTAACATGATTTACTTCGGTTTCGACCTACTTAATCCCACACCTGCAATATTTTGAGAATTTACTACCTATTTTTTAATTTACTTCAGCATGCAAAATTGCTAAGTTTCATTTATATCCTCTGGCAATATAAACTCCAGGAGGAAACATTCCACGCTTGAATTACTCATACATAGTTTTGAAAAGAAACTTTTTTTAAAGAGATCAGTTACACGCTAGCCTTTGCCAGTGATAAAAACCCCACGTCAATTCAAAACATTGTGCTGTTAATCAGATAATCTTGTGGTGGCACAAATATATTATTCCTTCACTTAAGTGGATTCTGTTGCTTTATGAAACACAGTACTTTGTTTTGTTTCAGGGAAAACTCATTCATAGGATATAACCTGTTCACTTTCCGGACACCAAAAGACCATTTTTATTAACTGATTCCAATGTATGTTTACTAGGTATAAGAAAAGGTTTTGCATCAAACAAGTATTTAAGTGTTTTAGCTAGTAAATAGTTTGAAACTGATGGAAGATTACAGTCAAAAACTATTTATTCAACATCTAGACTTCTATTAACAATCAAACTTCTTTCAACAGTTCCACTGAATAGCACAGCTTGATCTGAGGGACTGGTGCAATTTCAGTAGTTCAGGAATTTTAGGATATGGCTGATGATGCATACACACATTTCACGAGTTCTTAAAGATTATTGCTTCAAAAAGGTTTTTTTTTTTTTTTGGGGGGGGGGGGGGGGGGGGATAGACTAATGCAGGCCTATTAAACTTTTTAAAAGATGGATTTCTTCCAGATTCTACTGTGTGGGTAAAGATAGGAAAAAACAACACAGAGCAGCAGGAGATATTACAGCATTAATCTACATGGGTTTTAGATGATCACATATATAAGAAATTTGACTTGTAAGCCACAATTAAGAAATTTGAGAACTATTTTTTATGGACAGCATTCACCATGCCATCTGGTTCATATTTTCTATGAAGAATAATGCAAACTCAGTGTTGCGGTAACATGTCCAGGTCTGACTGCAGGGTTAGAAGGTCACATGCTAGTGAATGGAAGAACAGTAAGGGTAAGAATGGGATCAAAAATGGGATTTCGTAGCTGAAGCCGCTGGAAAACAGGCAAAATCTTTGTTTTTCCTATAGAAATTCCTGCACACATAAAAAATAAGTGGTTGACAAAAGAGAAGATTCTGGACCTTGAACATCAACCAACCTGAGTATCTCCCAAAAGCAACCAGCACTGTCAAGAAAGGAACTGAGATGTACAACTGAAAGCTTTCAGATGGGTTGGAATAGCGAAGATTAGTTTTCTGAAATCCTACAGAAATCAGCAAATGTCAGACATTCGCCTGGAAAGGTGTAGCTCATTTGCAGGTCTAAAGATGAGCCTCAGTTCACTTCATCCGCCACAGACAAGATGCTAAATGGTTGCGGTAGCTAGAATTTAAAATGTCAGAAATGTTTGCCTTCTCATTGTCTGCTCACAATGTTGGTGGTCACTTGTGGTTCTTCTCCACAGGATTTTCTCTCCCATACTGTACTATCTATACTCAATTTACTTCTAAAACATAGTTGCACAGGGACCCAAAGTAACCAGAAGTGCTTTCTTAGGAACTCCCTAGTTGTACAACTAAAGTCTCCCCTCTGTGTTATTGCCCATACTCACCCCTTTTCTAACTCGCCTGGGAACATGGAGAAGAAACACTGAATTCCTTGAGGGGCCCTCAGGCCCTCTGAACCTCATGCTTGCAGGTCTTGAAATCTGGAATCCTAATAAGTGCATAAGGCATAAACAAGAGGCCAGGTGCCTCCACGCGAGATAAGCTCAGCGGGTAGCATCGAGGGGGGGAAACCAGAAACTGGGGAAAGAGAGCAGTATCTGATGAAACAGATGTTGCTCAATGTCATCTAGCCTTCCTCGTGCCCACAGGAATCCTTGGCCTAACCCAGAGTTCATTTCTGAGACAACTAAAATTAATCTCTTAGACTTGCAGAACGTGAAAACTGAGATAACTTCACAGTGTTGGATCTGTTTGCACTCGTGAGTGTGGAAGCACTCAGACTTATGCCAGAAACCAAATCCCTGGTGTCCCCTTCTTCCTCCTCCCGAACTCTGCCTGCTGCTGCCCTTCTCCCATTTGTACGCTTGTTAGGTATCATGGGTCAGTGCCAGTGTTTGCCTTTGAAGTTTCTGAAGGAAGGAGTTCAGTAAACATATCAAAGACCAGAGGCTTAAATTCGGCAGTGCAGTGTGCTGTCCAGATGTGAAGCAGGCAGGATGAAAGCTGTGCCGAGTCCTGCAGCTTGCTCCCCGTACGGGCGCACACACGCACGCACACGCAGGACTCAGGCCCAGGTGCTCATGGCTCACTTTCATCCCCACTGCCGGGGGCTCTCGCACATTAAGATCTAAAGGAATTCCTCAGACAAAATATGCCCCTACACAAGGCTCGCTGGTTATCTCAAGGGAAAATGCAAGGACAAACATCAGCACTCAATATTCTTGTTTAAGAGGAGAGCGTGCTACTCGATAAGATAGGTCCTGCCCCCTGTGCTCCAGCTGCAGGTCCCTCTCTCCCTGTCTCCTGGTGCGGTTCCCTCCCCGCTGGCACGGGGCAGAGAACTACAGAGTGGACCCACTCCAACTCTCACAACTTGAACAGCTTTCGAGCTCTCCGAGAGATGCAGCTCAATCATTCCTTTTCGCCACGTTTTGAAAGTATTTAAGCCTCCAAGGTAGTATAAAAGGAACGTGTCACATTGGGATTATGACACTGATTGTGGATATTCTTTCACGGTCCCTCCTAGACAGCTTTCATTTATAACCACCCAGGACTCAGAAACCTCGCCAGCGTGGTAAGACGTATCATGATATCTCACATTCCTTCCCTAAAACCCCTTTACCGAGGTTGCTAAAACAGAGTAACTATATACAAACTAGGTTAAAAACCCGTAACCCACGTCTGGATTTTATCACATCTATTTTCAAAGAAAAAGGGAAAAATCGCCAGGAAGCCCACGTGGAAGTCACCACGTTCGTAGCAGCAGCGTTTAACAAAGCACCTAATGAAGAGCAGCGAGCAGGCATCGGTGGGATCGCCGTAGGAAAGCGGAATGCGTGGGGCAGGAGCGGGGCGCGCTGCGCTGAGCCGCGGAGAGGTGCGGAGCGCACCTCCGTTCCTTCTTTCTGGGTCAGTGCGAAGGGGGGGGCACAGACTTCACCAAAAGGCGCAACAAGTCCGCGGCTCCGCAGCTGCAGCCTCACCGCAGCGCCTCTCCCCGTGGAGCGAGGTCGGAAGTTGAGGGAAGTGTCGTATTTTTTAGAAATGTGTAAAAATGTGACAAAGGAAAGGAAAGCACGGAGTAATCCCTGCCAGTTGAAACCGAGTACTTCAGGAGAACTTTTTATTATTACATACACGTTTTTAAACAAGTTCGACCATTTAACGCAAAATCCTTAAGAGTGAAAAAAGTTTTTAGGAGAAAAAAAAAAAAAAAAAGAGAAAAAAAAGTGTACACCAAAAGACGAGAAAGGAAAACTTCCAACTTACCGCTGCTGATGAGCAGTGCGAGTGGCTCGGGATACTTCTGTGGAGGGTTAAGGGAAAACGGAAGAGCACGCTCAGGCGCTCGGACCTGTCTATTTAAACTTTAAAAGTCTACTCCTGCTTTGTATTTTTCATCCTTCCTTCCCCACCAGCGAAAGAAAAGTGCTGATACCTCGTAAAAGTTTTTTTTCTAACTTGGAACACGGGCAGAGCTTTTAACAAGTTTTCTGACTGTGAAAGAGGAGGGGAAAAGGAGGGGTGGCAGCCCAGGAGGAGGGGCCCCGCGAATGGAGCGCAGGAAGGTGGGGGGAGGAGGGCGAGAACTGAAGGCGCAGCAAAAACGAGCCGGGGCAGAGGGGAGCGCCCCGAGGTCGGCGCTGCTGATGCAACAGAGCGAGGGCGGGCGGGCTGCGGCGGGCGGCTCGCTGGGACCTGCCCGGCCGGGCGGCACCGCGGGGAGGGGGCGGCGATGTGTGCGGGCACCGGGGGCTGCGGCGTGCCGCACTGGGCTGCCCCTCGCCTTTCCCACCCCTCCGCCCCGTCGGGAGGAAGCCCTCGCAAGTGCCCCCTGATCGTTGGTGTTCGTGCGGCTTTGTTTAGTCGGGTCCTCTTCCTTTACGTGCTCGCGGGAAAGTGAACCCGAGGAGCGGTGTGTTTGCTCCTGCAGGATATATCCATCGCACGTTTTTTTATTATTATTGGTGCGTGTGTGCGTGTTTGTGCGTGCATGCATCCCATGGGAGACGTGGAGAAACGATCTCACATTCCAGGAAACTCTTTCCAGGAAATTTCAGAAAATAAAGCACGACACAGAAACTCACTCTTCAGTAGTTGAGAAGAAGGGCTCCTGGTAATTGTTCATTTCATTTTTACAGAACATGAACGTGCTCCAAGGCTAATCTATTCTGAATGAAGATATTTGGCTTTGCTCCTGATCAGCCTGTGATTAAATGCTCCCTACAGAACGCCTCTTCTGTAGAAGAGAGATTAATTCGTTTCTCTGTGGGTGTGAAGCTCCTCACATATGGAGTCCAAACTGTGTCAGGAATTGGTCGTGTACCCTTTATTTTGTGGGGTGTCAGCTCCTCTGGCGGACTGCAGAAGAGCTCTAGAAGTGGTTGGTGGTTGGTGGTTCGGAATGAAGGTTCATATTTTGTGTTGTAGCAGACTAGTTTGGGGGTTTCAATTCCCATTTACTCGTGGACTATTTCTGGGCTTTTCCATACTAAATAGTACAGACAAGCATTTTTATTTTTTTTATTTTTCTCTTTGAAGGATATAAGAAAAGGGAGAAGTCCAGAAGTGGCTGCTGAGAGGATCCCAAATAAAGCTCCTCCTTACAATCTGTTATTGGAGTAAACAACACTGTACTCTATAACACAACATAAATATCCCAGCTCATTTTTTGCAGCCTGTACCTAATTCTTTTTCACCAAGAACTCGCTAGATGAAAGAACCAAGACAAGGCCTTTGTAGATAAGCTCAGCAGGGAGCCCTGAAGCTGGGAAAGACACACACGATCCAAATTCTTGCTCTGGTACATTTGCAGCAGACCACACTGCCTCCTGTGTGAGAAGAAGAGACAGTGCACCGCAGCTTTCCATCTTCCAATCTCATTCTCCAGCTATAAAGACGCTGGTTTTCAAGCTTGTCCCCCTTTGCTTAGACACTACCTGTTATTTCTGACAGCATTTTTAAGTTTTTACACTTGTTGAAGCCACATGGCAGAACAAAATCTTTTCTTCATCTTCTCTGAGTGTTGTTTTAAGGTCATTTTTTCTCTTCACGTTTTGAGGAAAAGGAAAGCGGCAAGAAAGAAATGGAGTGCTGTGCTTAACAGGTGCTGGGACCTTCTCCAGAATTAAAAAATGGTAAAATATGTAAAAGCCATAGCCCCTCCTTCCCGACTGTGGTATGGACAGAGAGCGGGGCACACAAAGCGCTGCTGCCGCTGCCCCATGAAGCTCTGGTTATTCTGGCACAAAGTACAGAACACCAACAACGTGGCAGCATGCTGAGACAAGGAGATTTGGTGTTGTTTGCGTTGGTGCTGAAAACCTCCCCCTTAGGAAAACAGCACTTTTCCAGGTGAAACAAAAACAAAAAGCACAAAACCCAGCAGAACAAAACACTCTCCCTGCCTTAGATTATAACATGGTACCATAGAGTGCTATCATTCCCTCCCAAAGATCACAGGGCCTAGCGTGCCTAGTCTTGCATTTTTCTCTGCACCTTCCTGCATAGGCTCTGCAATTATTGAAGCATTCTGTTTTTAAAAGAAGCACCTGGAAGTATTTCTCCGCTTAAATAAACAAACAGTGTTTGTGAGAAGCCCAGCACTCATCTAGTCCACTTTACACAAGTAAAACGCATATGTCAGGGATGAATAATTTTGCAGCAGTAATGAACATAACACTTGGCTCTGATACAGCATTATCCACATGAAAAGGGAAAGTATTTTAAGCTTCCACTGTGATACAGTGAAGACTTAAGAAGAATTATGAGTCCTGGCAAAAATGCCTTGAAGAGGTCTTTTATAGATGGGAAGTATGTCTCCATGATCACGTTTCATAGCCTATTACCAGAGCACACTCAGCTTCAGACACTACAGGGATCTACAATTACACAAGGTGACCAAAGAGTCTCACACTCATTTGCACCGCAAATGGGGAGAAGCTTCTCAGACTGAACAAATGTCTTCACACACAGCCCCTCTTCAGCTGAAGCTGTGTTCAGCAGGGAAGCAGGGGAGCAGTGTTCTTAATTACAGACCGAGAGATGGGTAAAAAGATCACACTTCAATTTTAAGCCTTGGATTGCAGAGTACAGGCTCTTGACACCACAGAAATGAAGATTTGGGGGCCCAGAGCTCTCTGAGGCTAATCATGCTTTTGGAGCAAATGGTACTGTCTTCTGAGGCAACATTTCAGCATGGCAGGGCTAGGACTGCAGAACCTGTTTGTGTTTGTTATGCAGCCTGCGGCACAGCCAGTGAAGGCATGAGCACATTGTAACCCAGATGCAGCTCCAGAGCCCAGGCTCCGTCCATTCCCTCTGCCCAGGGCTTTTACACACCAACATGAATCCTTGGTTCAATAAATGAAAAGTAACACTGCTGCTACATTTTTACATGTTTCTTCTCAAAAGAGATGATAAATTCCAGTGGGTTATTTAGTATTTACAGCCCTTGACACAGATTCTTGGTTAGTTCACAACCCGGTCCATCGTTTTATTTCTGTTTGTTACCTGAATGTGAATACAGAATTCTATACAGAAACTTTTTTCCTTGTCTCTCCTCCAAATATTCTTTCCGAAATACTGTGGTAACCTGAATCACTGAGAAAGCCCCTGTGAATATTTCATTTGGAAGACTCTCCAGTCCTTTGACCATTACAGAATTTCCTGTTGATACCAGTGGGGTTCATGGTCTACTCCCAGTTAGGGATGTCTGTGATTTATGGAGTTCTTAAGACACAGAGCACGCCTTCACTTGTTTGCAATTTGCTTGCAAAATTCACTTCCCAGCACTCCCATGCACAGCACTGTCCTCATCCCATGTAGTTTGGGAGATGAGTCCATGAACTGTATGGTGAACTGCAATGAATATACATATGCAATACAGATTTCCTTGGGAGCCTTTCAAGGCAGCTGTGCAGTCACCCACGTCTCAGGATGGCACGTAAGCCTCAGCACATTTTCATCGATATCCCTTCTTACACGTTTGGCTTTCAGAACAGGTTTGTGAATAATGCGTGGCCCTGTTTCCTGTCCTTTTGAGGTAAAGCTTCTCAGAATATCCAAGGAACAATATTGTGGTATTTCTTGATTACCTAAGCACATACATGTGCAGACTAATGATGTTTTTTAAAGCAGCCAGTGGTTTTTCGCTTGCTTAAGGAACTTACATCACATAGAAATGTAATATTGCTTGGAAGCTGCTGGCCACAGCACTTGCCTCTTCTGTCAGCTGGAGAGGCTGAGATGAAGCCCACGGGAAGCTGCTGTGCCTGGCACTGCTGGCTCTGCAAAACAGATCCATCCTCTCATGGCTTCTTCAAAACAAAGGCAGTTGCCACTCATTGAAGCAGGAGCTACTTGCACTTTGTGGCACAGCACGCAGCATGTAAGAGAATATTTTCTGACAATAGTAAGAATATTAATAATAAAAAGGAGGATAATCACAAGATCCTTCCTCTCTTAGTGAGCACACTTGCTATTCCTTGTTGAAACTGGTCTCTCTCAGATTCCACTGGCTGTGGAACTATTTCCCTAGGGAAAAAGAGGCTGAGTCAGCACAAGATAAATCCTGCTTTTACTGATCTGCTTGCCAAAAAAAAAAAAAAAAAAAAAAAGCTGTTCTTTTAAAATGGACCCTGTTGGAAACATATCAAGGCTGAAGGACCTCAGATGAAGTCATGGAGAAGTGACAGATGCCATCAGACCTGAGTCCAATACATAGCATCAAGCACATTGTCACTAGTCTCAAAATATTTTCCTCTGTTATGCAGCCGTTTGTCTAGAATCTCAGCGTGCTTAATAAATATTAACACAGAACAAGTTCGGCCATATTAACCACTTTTTACAGATATTAGAAATTTGTCATGGAAAATATCAGCAGCTCTTCTTAGTCATAGGCAGCTCATCACACAACCAGGATTAGGAGTTGTATTTTTAGTGCCTGGTTCCATCTTTTAAGCACAAAATTGTTTTGCCCTGTTCATTAGTTTCCTTTTGCAGTATCAGTTAGCAGTTAAAACAGCTAAGTGGATTTTCTTTTTATAATGTGTGAGGATCACAGAGAAGGAAGATAGAGTGCTTAAATTTTGGGGTGATTGTCTCCTTTTTGTGCTTTGTGATGTCACCACAGCTTCTTCATGAAGCTCACTTGCTCGTGTTTCCATGCTACGTTTAGAAACATTAATTCATTCCTGGCTCACTGTTGACTGATGGATAGAAAGGGGGAAGGGTAATACGTGGAGGCTTGGTTGCTCTTCATCGCTGCCAAGAAACTTCTAAAGCTCCTTACAGGCTGTTTAAAGCCAGAAAGGTTGGTCTTAAAGGATTTATTCCAACAGTGCAACTGATCATTATCTCCTCAGAGCAAGCAGCCCTCCAAAAAGGCAGTGGAAAACCATTCAGACAAAAAATTTAAGTGTGAGCTCAGAGATCCTTATGAATTTGGCTCCACCTTCTGTACACAATGAAAATAAACATGAGTTGTACCTTCAATGTCAGTTAAGCTTTTTGTTTATTTCATTTTACATTTCAATTTCATAAATCCTACATTGGG
Source organism: Alectoris magna (assembly GCA_030625065.1). Classification (NCBI taxonomy): domain Eukaryota; kingdom Metazoa; phylum Chordata; class Aves; order Galliformes; family Phasianidae; genus Alectoris; species Alectoris magna. The sequence goes on from CM060562.1 coordinate 63,131,075, forward strand.
ATGGTCTTACAATATTTTGTGATGTATTATTTCCCTGTATTGGTGCTGAGCCTTCTAAGACATTTGGTTCCAAAGGATGAAACAAATCTGTTCTTTTTTTTAAGAAATTTGGCTATTTCCAGTTTTCATAGAGTACTATAGTGTGAAAGTAATGCAGTCTTTCAAAAAAAACAGTCCTTAAATTTTGCTGGGGGTCTTGGAATGACTAAACATGTTAGTACTGAAATAAAACAAGATTTCAGAATATGTATGTATGAACATTTACTGATGACGAATACTTTATTGCTGAATAGAAAATTGGTCATACAATAAGTATTGTGCTACTGATGTTTAGAAAAAGTGAGTGGTGTTGACATAAATTGTAATACTTCTTGTCCAGGCTTTACAAACAGCAACTGACTAGTTGCGGTAGCCTTGGAGAGATTGGTGTGTTTTCCACATTCAGGTGAACTGAAGGGCAGAAAGTTCATCTGTTTGCTTTGGCTGTGTTGGGAAAAGCAGCAGTGAAATGGAAGAGCTCCTTCCCTCCCAAAAATCTCACTTTTTCTATCCTGTATTCAGAATATCCTCAGGTTTTATTTTCTTTTGAATTTTAATCTTCCCACTCAAATCGTCACTCGGTAATTGAATGAATTTGGTAATGGCAGCCACCATTTTTTTGGTTACAGAGATATATTTGTGTGCTTATTTGGGAGATTTTGTTGGTTACAGCAAAAATAAAATAGCTGCATCAATACTAAAATGAACATTGAAGTCTAATTTTTATCCGGAAGACCAAAATGAACATTTTATTTATGGTAGTCTACAAATCATTTAATATTTGGAATTGAGTCCTTTTTTTTTTCTACCACTTTCTTCATAAACCAAAACAAAAACAAAAAAGAAAAAAAAAACAAACAGAGAACTGTTTGTAGACTCAAGTTTATTATTTCATACATTTGAATTCAATTTTATTTTTCTGTTCATCACAAGGTTATAAAATGCTTGTGGGCAGCCTTTTTCCGTAGATAGAATATTTTCAGAGTACCCAGTTCATGCACATTTAGCTGTGTAAACATCTTCACTTACCTGCAGACATTTTATGTTGGACATTTTAAAGTCTTCTCCCCACATGACTGCCATGGAAACAAAAAGGACTGGCTATTCTCTCACTAAGTTTTTTGGGATGCAGACAAAAAATTTATGATCTTGTGAATGGGCCTGAAATACATTATTTAACCAGATTTCTGAAATACAGAGGCAGGGTGCCTGGGATGTTCCTGACTGGAAGACAGAGGCATACCTGGTGAGTTTCTTAATGGCATCGCAGGGCTGTCTGAAGGTATCAGCATTTCAAGGCTTTCCTCTTACTTTCCGGTCTGTCCCCATTTTTTCTACCATTGCATATATGCCAGCCAGAATAACTTGAGGAACATAATTGCTCCTTTTGTTTGGCATGTCTGCAGGATTAACAGCGTTGTAGACATGAAAGGGTCTGCAAAGAGCTGAACATCAAGAAACTTTACGTAAAATCAAATAAGTGTTATTAATAGGGATGACAGCTGGTAAAAATACAAACTGATTAAAAAATACTACTGATTAAGGGGTTCCCAGAAGAACAGCTTTGGGAAAACAACTGGAAAATTCATGTACTGAAATCAGCAGTTTCTGTTTTTAATAAGATTTTCCCAGAAAAGAATCTCCCAGTATAATCCGTGAGTCCTTTTCCCAGATGGTAAAGAACATCAACCTCAGTAGCCTGCTCTGAATTTAGGTGTATGCATTTGTTTAATTTCTCAGAAATTTTAAAATTAACCAAAAAAAAAAAAAAAGAAAGAAAGAAAGAAAGAAAAAGTCATAATGAATGTATCAGCAATTCAGTGGCGTGTATGAACTAGGCATAAAGAATGCAAAAATCCCTGACTTGACAGTTCAGGCTAGGAAGTGCTTGTTAGCTATTGCTAACACTGTTGAACAAGCATGAATGATGCATAAGGGAGAAGCATCACATAAGAAAAAACAGTATCTTTCAGTTATTAAACTGCAACAAATTATGTTATATCAAAAGCATTCTAAAGCGGCACAAATTAAAACCAGTGGAATAAACTGAGGGAAAAGTAGTTGCAATGTACTGAGCATTAAAAGAAGGGTTAACTTCTATGTGTAAACCTTGAATAATAACGCCCATCAACTTTACAGCTGTCTGAGACGGCATTCAAAAGAAAAATCCTTTCACTTACCTGCCCTCAACACTAACACTGGTATATCATCCCTAAGCATAGTTCTTGAAAATGTGATTACAGTGAAAAACAAAATGGGTATCAATAATCTCAGGCTGTTCCATATTTACAGAATATTTTCAGGGGATAGGAATGTTAATTAATTTATCATAGTCAACAAAGATTCTATCTTGCAAATTAATGTCTGAAAGCTAAGCAGAAATTCATAGGCAAAGCTGGTCAGATGTTAATACCTGTGAAATACAAGCGTCCTTATATAAGCGTTTCTTAGGTTGATTTGTGTGTCATGAGCATAGGTGCTACTTTACCCACATGGAACAGAGGTGCACATCTCCTAGTGTCTGACCCACAGCTTTCCTTCTATGAGTACAGAGCTTTCTCATTCGCTGAACCTCTGCAGTGTCCAGGCAGTGCTTGGAGTGCTTGGTTTGGTGTGGTGCTGACAGCACTGTGCTGTGCTGCCCAAAGCCCACTTCTCACCCTAGCTCTGGCAAAAACTAGAGGTTCCCCTACCTCCCTCCCATTCTGCCATATTTTTGGAACAAGTCCTTGCCGGGCTTCCCACAGTTCTTCCCAGCTGAGGTCACTCTTGCCCCAGCGGTGTTCAACTTGCTTGCAAACCCTGTTGAGGCTGTAAGCTTCAAAATTCTAGTTTTCCAAGCTGAAGGAAAAAAAGACACATCTTCTGTTCCTGTAGAAAAAACTGCATTATTTTGGGGGGAAAAAAAGGGAAAAAAAAAAGAAAAATTAAGAAGTTAATAAATCAAAGAAATAATTCAGAAAGAAAAAAGTGAGAAAATTTACAGAATGCTCGTAGAGTTCTGTTTGGACCAGAATTTGAGCCCTACACTCTGTTGTTAAAACTATCAGTTTTATTCTGCTTTTCTTTGACCATGCCCAGAAACGCCAGAAGTAGAATTAAATCTCTCCCAGGGGAACTCTCCTTCATGCAGAGAATGACAAGCCAAAGAAACTCTGTCTAATGACTGAGAGATGGTATTGTATTAGTGCTGCTAGCAATTTAATACCACATACTGAAGCTATCCCCATGGGAAAAACATAGTCTGACTTCTCTTCACCCAGCTAAGCACTCAAACCACTGTCTGAAAGTGAGGTTTTCACCTTGCAAGTATCTTCTTTCCCCACTGTTTTCAATAAGCCTCAGTTTCACTTCAGAATCTCACATTTTCAGGCAGAAAAGATTATACATAGTAAATATAATATTTGATACATATATGTATATATATTTGGTATATGTATATATATGAATTTATTTTGTGGTCAGAAGTGAAATTTGGGTAACCAGTGTAAAAAATTTAACTGTTTTTTAAGGTTTCACTAACTGAAAAATACAAGGCAGAAATCCAAAGACTTTCACAATTCAGTGTGACTTGTGAAAGGTCGATTGTATGCTTTTGGAAATTCAGGATCCAGGACATCAACAACTTAACTTACTTTTCTTAACATCTTTATCAAAAATACCCTTAAAAACGGGGTAAGTATTAATAGCATGGTATTGAAGAAAACATTTATTTCTGACAACTTTTGATGGGCACAGCACAAGCTGATACAAACTACGTGAGCCTGAGAAGTCTTTTCGCTGCCCATTGCACACGACCGCATGGGAATTGTGAGATTACTGCATTTCAGATAAACTGTTTTAGTCCCTGTTTATACTCCTCTGGGTAAATTCCTTTTCTAAAACCTGAAAAGGAGTCAAAGTATGAAGCCAGCTAAGCTGGTTAGTGTAGAAGAAACTGTTAGAAATGCTTACTAATAAAAGAATATCACAATTTGCCAAATGAGACAGCAAATGAGGGATAATCCTCGATATAAGAAGGCAGCACATGATAAAAACTGCAAGGAAAATGCTAAAACTGAAGTGAAATCTCTTTGGATTATTTCATGAAGTTGCCACATAAGGCACAGATGATTTTATGCATTCACTTAGAGTCAGGTGATAGCAATGTACCTGCATGATTTTTTTTTTTCTTTCTGTGATTTTTTTTTCTTTACTTATTCAACTATTGTTCCCTGCCCTCCATACCGCTTGATTTCAGTAGGAATTCTACATCAAGAACAAATAGGGTCTCTACTACCCTTTTAAATGGAAATGTAAAAGTCTCAGCATGAAATTGTAAAAGTCCTTGACATGCAATCTGATTGACCTGCAGACTACATCTGAAAAGTGCTGGCATAAGTGTTACAAGCCCTGGTGTTAATATACCTCCATAAGAAGTCTCACTTCTACCTCTGGTCTCTTCTGTAATAACTCATCATGAGTTTTTAAAAGAATAATTTTGCCCCAGTGGTGGATATCTGTACATTTAACAAAGGACGGGTGATTGAGAATTAAGCAGATATTGCATATAGTTACTCTAAATATACTTGAAATCTCATAAAATCTAGGGAAACACTTTTAAGATGATAAGTGCTTAAAAATGGGTGTAATGTCCTTTGGCCCTGCAGAGGAGTTGAAAACATATTCTTTCTTTTATTCTCGATGTTGTCCTGAGGAAGGTTTATTGTCATATACCTAAGATTTAAACAGTTTTCAACTTAGGGCTGAAAAAAGCAATGAAAAAATGAACAACAAATATAGCCTGTCTTATTCTTGAAGATACCGAGAATGTGCAGGAAAGTAGTGAGCCTTGTAGATCAGATTTCAAAAGGATCTTACCATCACACTGTGAATCAATCTGATCACAAAAATAAAGAACACCCATCCTCTCTTTCCCCCCTCTGCCTCCCAAAGCTATTCAAATTCCTTTTTTATCTTAGAATGACACTTTCCTTGCACAGATGGAGACATCAAGCAGCTTCATGCTCTTAGACCAGCATGCTTGTATGCATTCACGGCAGGAAGCAATTAAGGAACTTCTCAGAAAATTAGGCGCCTCCGGATACAGCAACGGCTGACTTGGAGCTCCCGGCCTATTGCAACGGTACAGAAAGGCCTAAACATAATTCAGCACCAGAAACTTGTGTGTCTTCAAGCCAAATTTTTATCTTAATTCTGTATGTTATGCTGAAATGTAATCTTTCATTACATTACTGTTAATGAGTGGTTTTACTACACGCTTGCATTTCTGTGCAGCTCCGCAAACCAAGTTTTCAGATTGATATTAGACACATTTTTTAGTTTATGCCAAGAAGAATAACTGCTACTGGGCAAAATGCCTGATGGCTTAACATCCCAGTCCTAAGCGGGGCTTAAGTTTTGGTGGCTTGAAAGAGTACTGTCTGCAGTCACAGCAAATTAACCCGTCTAACACCAAAGGGCAGCACATAC